>ML781174.1:511092-578230 GCA_009831015.1 Picea engelmannii | reverse complement strand
ATCGAGCAGCCTTCAATCCATTCATGTGACATAAATTTAGTAATTGTAAAAGCACACTCATTCTAAGCTAGGTTCGTTTAGGTATCATATTATAGTATTTCTAATATTGATAGTATTTCGTGACCTTGGTCCAACAAAGGTTTTGGTTTCTTTTCCATCGCACTCATTTGGTTCGCTACAGCCTCTTTGTTTCTCCCGGTTTTTTTGCGATACAAAACAATACCCACTATCAACGCTAAAGCCAGGATTAGAATTCCACTGAGTGTCATTCCGAGGACAACCTTCGATTTATTATTGTTTGAAATCTGTAGAGTACATCCCCTCTTATTCATAACTAGGTAGGGGTTTCCTGAGTAACTGCAACACACATAAGAAAGATATTTTCCATGAACGTGATGCAGTAAGATTAATTACAATTTGAACTCGATTCATAATTATTACCTGCGGCATTGCCATTATTGAAATATGAAAGAAATCTAAACCTCAAAATCTTGAAATGGGATTTTAATCCAAGAGAAGTATATAAAATAGCATATGGTTACTTGAGTTTCAGTGAACAATTGAGGAGAAGCTGAGCAGGAATTACACCGCTGAAATTATTGTTCTCTATATTCCTGCAACAATAAATTAAAAAACATTGGGGTACAAAATTTATTGGTTAAATATATTCCTGTGACCATAAATTCATAAAATCAAAGAGAAAAGTAAATTGAAAATGGAGAATAGAGGAAGACGTACAACTCTTTAAGGTTTTTAAGATCGGATAGCCACTCAACAGTACCGCTGAAGTTGTTGTTTTGTAAATATCTGGATAATAACCAAACTAAATTTTGGTTTATTGAAAATGCATACGGTGCAGATTAAAATTAAACAAGATCGGATAGCCACTCAACAGTACCGCTGAAGTTGTTGTTTTGTAAATATCTGGATAATAACCAAACTAAATTTTGGTTTATTGAAAATGCATACGGTGCAGATTAAAATTAAACAAAATAGAATTTTATGTTGAAAAGAAACTTATAGTCTCTCCAACATGGTTAAATTGGAGAAGTTTGGCAATGAGCCCATCAAGTGATTATGGTCTAGGCTGATTGGCAAGTGTAGTGTAAATGGAATGATATTTGTAAAAAAGGAAGGTCTGAAGTTTGATTCTCACCCTCATTTACTTGTGCTCCATTTTTGTGGACTGTAGCCTACCGGAATCGACCCCATTTCACGGGAATACAAGAACGTGAGTTCTCGATTCCCTCAATATATATATAAAAAAAACTAATAATCTAGGGTTAATTGTTTATCAAGTTATCTAGCTCTGTCTTAACTAATATTCTTTATATTATTAATCACATCGTATTTTTTCTAGATAAAGAACTTGACGGTTGAGTATCTCACCATGATAAGCCTAACTGCGGTACCTACTCTTCTCCTCTTTCAAATAGGTTTGATTTTTGAGCATGAAATGTACTGAACAAAGAAGTTGTAGAGGCATCACATAATCCAAAGAACTCCCATCATGTCTACCATGTATGAAATGGTGCGGAAGGTGATGGACTAATTAAAATAGCTAATGATAAGATAATTTCCATTAAAATTATAAAACTTTAAGATGACCAAGTAATTCCCTACCATTCCTATAAAGATATCTCTCTTGCATACGCTATCGAGGTGTCCTCGCCTTGTAAAGTATGTTATATGAAGGATTTCATTGTGTTTTTATACTCGGTAGTTTCAATTCTTGAGAGTAACATAAAGTTATTAAAGGTGGTTGTTGGATGTGGAGTGCACCCAAACTGAAAGTGGAAAATCTATGCTACATCTAGAATATAGTGTTGGAATTTTTGGATTGTGATCTTTCTTAATATATTAATTCCTTGGAGATGGGGATAACATACAACTTCATATCATCGAGGTACTTTGTTTGGCATCACTGGTAACGTCCCCGACCACCCATGGTCGGGCCATGCTACATAAGGGAACACTTTCATTCTCTCACTACGGAACATACTGTGACATACCCAACACTCAACTGAACTATGCCACATAAATCTTATCTAGCTGTATGCATTTAAAACATACACACACAACACTCTTGCGGAAGCTTCATATATAAAATGTAACCAACAAATACAATACGTATTGGCATGAATTCACATAGTAATAATAGTAAACATAGACATGCATCATATACAGGAAATACCCAAACTTCCAAATGGTTATAACCACACATATGATAAACCCATAAAATAAGCACGTAAATAACAATGCAACATGTAAATTTATCACACAATTGGTACTTATCTTGGTAAGAATGTCACCAACTATGTGCAGACCGTCCATCAACCTCCAAGCCTTAGACTGCACTATTCATCACTCTCAACAGTGACTCATCCCTGAGCTCGGACCAAACTCCACCTGGGTAAAGGAATTCCTAACCAGGCTATAGGCTAATAGACAACAGGAAAGACTCTGTCTCGGGTGCTCACTCAACTGATAGCCTACAACCCTTCATTCCCCACATGCCTATCCCACCCCAGGAAGTGTGCCCCTTCTCTGCTCATCATTCCTTCGACTGCCCCACTTTCTTTCCGGGCTTCAGCAACAATCCGGACAGGAAGTATCTGAGTCCTGTAGCTGTAGTTTAACACCTTCAGGAAATCAATTCCCAACAATTCTCTCACCCAGAGAATTTCTCATGGGCTTGACAACCCGCTTCTTCAATCCATATCCTAAGCTAACCAACTACACAAACATATATGGCTATGGATACAGATCTGGTATAGTGAAATGAATGTATGAAGGATAACAGACTGTGTGAGTGAAAAATGGTCATGGAGTCATGGTTGAATGCTTGAAGGAATCATGGGAGAGATAATGGTAAGAATGATGGGAAGCATCCCCGAATGAACTAAGTCCCCACGATATGTATGAATGTCCCCAAATTGACACTTGTCATGTTGGGAGGTAATTTGGTCCACTTGTCCCCAACTTTAGAACTTAGAATAAAATAATTATCCATACTGTATGTTTTATGAAATATTAATATAATATTCCTTTTTGTCTTAAGCTCTCTAGCTTAGACCTTTCCCTTCACTTTTGGCCCTCCCTTTCCCTAACTAGTGAAGTTTAGTCCCCCATCTGTTTTATCATTGTCGGACTACATGCAACGATGTATTTTACATTAATCATGAGACATATACAAAATAGGCACACTGGCCTTTAACATCTAGACGCTCTGGCCTAATTCCAAAACATAAGCATCCCAACTTATAATAACTGGCTCACCAACCTATAACACATATCATATACACAAAGCTCGTTGGCCTCCATATTATGCGCACTTTAGTTACTGCGCGTGGTATTCGAGAATGTGCACACTACATCATTTTACTGCGTAGCACATGTGTGCACTATGCCATGAAAGGTGCATTACAAAATGATGTCAAAACAACTCACCAACTTAAGTACACTTACATTACATTTACAATTGGGTTCGGCTGAGGAATATTAAAATCCCCTGCCCTTATTTATGCACTATCCTTAGTGCATCATGTACCCATATACAACAAAAATTTTCAAAATTCCTCAAAACGATGCGGGTATTCTTCCCACATTGCATCCTTATGCTCCCAAGTAGCATCCTCAGGACTGTACTAGGCCCATTGGACCTTTACAAGCCCTATGGATCGATTCTGAAGTTGCTTGATTTTTCGGTCCATAATACGCAACAGATGCACTCGGAAAGTGCCTTCTTGCTCCACCTAAATGACATTCCAATCAATAACATGATTAGCCTCAGGTATATATTTCTTTAGCAATGACACATGGATAACATTACGGACAGGCATAGATGCAGACAATGCAATCATATAAGCAACTAGACCAGTCCTCTCTAGGATTTCAAATGGCCCACAATAACGAGATGCCAACTCTGAATGGTTTACCAACTTGAAGGGGCTTCTATTAGCTTTTACTTTCAAAAATACATGGTCTCCCACATTAAATTCTCAGTAAGTTTTGCCTTTATAAACATAACTTTTCTTCTTGTCTTGGGCAGCCTTTAAATTTTGCTTTATTTTTATCATTTTCTCCTCCATTTCCCTGAGAAAATCTGGTCCAACCACTGTTCTGTCTACTGGGTTATCCCAACTTACTGGAGTGTTGCACTTTCTTCCATAAAGTGCCTCAAATGGACTCATCTTTAGAGATGCTTGGTACCCATTGTTGTAAGCAAACTCTACCAAGTGTAGGTAATCTTGCCATTTTGATGGTTTATCCATCACATACATCCTCAACATATCTTCAATCACTTGAGCCACCCTCTTTGTTTGTCCATCAGATTCTGGATGATAGGCTGTACTAAAATTCAAATTTGTTCCAAATCCATTAAATAACCCTTTCCAAAATTTTGATGTAAATTTTGGATCTCTATCAGACACAATTGTCTTGGGTATTCCATGTAATCTCACAATTTCTTTCATATAAACATCAACAATGTTCGTTGCCTTATGAGTGAGCTTAACTGGATTAAAATGAGCAACTTTAGTAAGCTTATCCACCACTACTGTGATAGGATCATGTTGCTTGTTTGTTCTAGGCAGTTTGGTGATGAAATCCATCGTTAAAACTTCCCATTTCCACTCAGGAATGGATAATAGTTGTAGTAATCCAGTTGGGTGTCTATGCTCATCCTTTACCTTTTGACATTCGAAACATCTGGCAATAAAATCTGCTACTTCTTTCTTCATGCATAGCGAATAATATTGGCTCTTGACAGCTGCAATAGTTTTTTGATATGCAATAATGCATAAAGTGCATTGTGCATTTCTCCCAATATCATATTTTTCAATTCATTAGAATTTGGTACATAAATTATGCCCCTGTACATAAGAATTTCCTCGTTATCTAGCTTGTATTCTTCAATTTTCTGCTGCAAATTAGCTTGCTATAATTTTTCCACTAATTCCTTGTATTGCAAATCTAATTTGGAAGCTTCTATAATTTTGTCTTTCAAATTTGATTGGTACATGTTAATAGTTGTAGCATGCAATTGATGTACTCTTCTGCTGAGTGCATCAGCCACTTTGTTCTCTTTCCCCTTGATATGCTTTATATCAAAGTCATATTCGCTTAGAAATTCTAACCATCTACTTTGCCTAGCATTTAGAATTGGTTCAAATAAATATTTCAGACCATTGTGGTCTTTCCTTAGCTCAAACCTTTTCTCCATGAGGTAGTGTCTCCATTTCCTCAAGGCATGCACTATGGCTTCCAACTCCAAATCAAGAGTGGCATAGTTTCTTTCATGCTCCTTCAACTTCCTTGATTCGTAAAATATAACAAACCCATTTTGAGTCAGGACTCCACTGAGTCCTTCATTACATGCATCTATGCATACAATGACGTCTTCATTTGGGTCTGCAATCCTTAGTATTGGATCACTTTTCAATAATTGTTTCAAGTTTTGGAAACTCTTTTCACAAACCAATGTCCATTGAAACTTCACACCCTTTCTTTGCAAGGAAGTGATTGGGTGTGATATATTTGAGAATCCTTCAATAAAACTCCTGTAATAGCCTGCAATAGCCATGAATGATCTCACCTCTGTCACATTCTTTGGCGCTGACAATTCTCTAATGGCTTCTATCTTCTCAGGATCCACTGTTATCCCTTCCTTTGAAATGATATGCCCCAAGTAATGAATTTGTTTCTGATAAAATGAGCACTTGCTCAATTTGGCATACAATTGATGCTCCCTTAATACTTGCAACACCATTCTCAAATGATGTTCATGCTCTTCCTCTGACTTAGAATATAAAATAATTTAATCCAAAAAGACATTGACAAACTTGTCTAGATATTCTCGGAAAACACCATTCATCAAGCACATGAAAACAACTAGTGCATTTGACAACCCAAATGTCAACACTGTGAACTCATAATAACCGTATCTTGTCATGAAGGTGTTCTTGCTGGTATCTTCCTCTTTAATCCTTACCTGATGGTATCCTAATCTGAGATATATCTTTGAAAATATCTTTGCATCCTTCAATTGATCAAAATGATCATCAATTCTTGGCAAAGGATACTTGTTCTTAACAGTCACTTTATTCAATTGTTTGAAGTCAATGCACAATCTTAATGTTCCATCTTTCTTTTTCACATACAATATTGGGTCACCCCAAGCTGACACACTTGGGTCTATATACCCCTTCCTTAAAAGTTCTTCAAGTTGCATTTGCAACTACTTCATCTATGGTGTACTCATTCTATAAGGAGTCTTTGACACTGGAGCTGCTTCATGCATTAGATTTATAGAGAAATTAATGTCTCTCTTTGGGGGTAGTCCTTGTAATTCCTTGAACACATCTTCAAATTCTTCCAGGACTGCATAATCTTCCAAATTTGGCTCCTTATCTTTAGGTGTCTCTTCCATATGAGCTGCAAATATTTGACACCCTTTTCTGTAACATTTCTTCAGCTGCAATGCTGAAATTTCTCTAATGGTTACTACCTTGGGAATTCCCTGCACTTTCCTTAGGTTCCCTTCCTCATCCAAGCAAATGAATGCTTTGTTATGAAAGTCCAAAATAGCATGATGTTGGTCCAATCAATCCATCCCAATTAGACAGTCATAGGAACCTAAAGGCAAGATGTTCAAATCTGTCTTGTTGTTCAGTCCATTCATGTCCATGAGGCATGACTTAACCATATCATTAACTTTTCTTTTGGCTCCTGTAGCTAGCTACACCAACCAAGATTTCCCATGCTTTCTTCTTGGCAATTGCAAACTTTCTACCATCTTAGGATCTATATAACTATGACTAGATCCTAAATAAATTAAAATAGAAATGGTTTGGTTGTTGATCATACCTTCCACTTCAATCATGTGGTACTGATATTGTGCTTGCTTGTTGTCTAGGGCTCAATAGATCCTTGGCACATTTCTACCCATGTCCTCCATTTTTTCTTCTTGTTGTACATTGTGAAAAACCCTTCATTTTTCACCTCTGTGAGGACAATCTCTAAACATATGATCTCCTTTACAACCCCAACATTGAATAGGTGGCTTCATTGGCCTTTGAATCCCTGTGAAAATGTTATGGGTTCTTTAGGCATTTGTTTTCCCTGTGGATTATTTCTTAAGAATGGTGGCTTATCTCCCTTCTTCCTTTGATCCATCTTGAATTTATTTTTGTCTTCCGAACCCTTTTGAAAAGTTGGCCTTACTTTCTGCTGATCATATAGGAATTTAGCTTGCCTTATGGTCTCTTCCAATGTCTTGGGATCATCATACTGTATTTTGTCACTGATGAATGATGAAAATCCACTAAAATACCTTTGAATTTTGACTGTCTCATCCTTGATGAAAGAGACAAACTTCAGCAGTTCTAGAAACTTCCTCTCATATTCATCTATGGTCATTCTTCCAAGCTTGAGTTCAAAGAACTCTTTCATTTTCTTGTCATAGTATCTCTTATTCAAGTATTCCTTCTCACAATTATTTTTGAATTCCCTTCAAGATACACTTTTCTCTTTAATATGTTGCACCTGCACAAGATGATCCCACCACATGGATGCCTTTCCCTTGAGTTGATAGATAGAAATTCTACCTTCTGCATAAGAAGAATAATTATGCAATTGAAAATACTTTCTCATGCCCAGCAACCATGTTTTTGCATCTTCATCCTTCTTGTGCTCACCATCAAATGTAGGAGGTTTGATTTTGTTCATTTCTCCTCGTAGCTCATCCACCCCATACCTCTTATGCCTTTTGACAAGGGATGGACTTGAGTTGTTGCCTTCTCTCTTATTTGAATGCCTTGGAGAGTGATGGTGGTGTCTGCTAACATTTCTTGTTTTTCTTTTCTCATCCGAAGGCTTGTGACTTCCAGATTTGCTTGAGCCACTCTCCTTATCCAATTTATTTTCTATTATGTTAAATCCCTCCAATAAATTCATGTTGAAGTCATCCTACTTCTCCTTGGCTCTTATAATCCTTTCATCATCAACCTTATGGATTTGGACATCCTTCTGCAAATTTTTAATGGTCTCTACCATATTCATGTTTTCATTTCTTTCTTCTCCATGTCCATTGGATTTTGTTCCTTCAATGCCCAAATGGACATCCATCCCTCTGCTCTCATCTTCCTGACTATAATTCCCTTGTGCCTCTTCCATTCCTATGGGCTCTTCATTGATCTTGATCTAATCTAGTTGTTGTTAATTATGCAAAATGTGCAACCATTGAAACTTATCAGGCTTACAATTCAACAATTCATGAAAAAATATGAACCATTTTGGTTCAATATATACATCAGAATTATTTCTTTTGATTTCCTGGTGTTATCACCATGAAAATTTTTAGATAAGACCCAAGTCTTGAGAAAATAGACACGCGACGCCTCCAGAGATACATTGGGGTGAAAGGCGATTTGCCGAAACTACTTTCGCCAAGCTGTGATGTCACGTGTTTCAATATGTCAAAACCACCACTCGTGGAACTAGCGACGGATAGTCAGATCACCCCATTTCACTCGTTTGGTACTTCTTAGCTGTATGACTTCAGGTGAATGTTGCCATGTAACAAACTCAAAAGATAATCATTTGAGATGGATTATCTGAGCATGGAAAACCAATGTATTTGTATGTAATCTGACTATGATTCATGATTGGGACTCCATAACTACCAATTCTCATGTATGGAGGCATCATATTATCCATAAATAGAGTAATCTCTACATTTGCTTGACCTTCTGATCTCTGTAAAATCATTTCAATGTCCACGAACTTGAGGTACATGGACAAAGCTATATCCAGTGAGACTAGTTCTTCAAGAAACATGGTAGATTTTCCTATGAGTAAGAAGGAAAGAAAAGTTGTGCATATATTAGCGACTAAATTTCACATAGAACCTGCCACCGACTCGAAATTGGAAGCCGATCTAAATCCTACTATGAGGGATTTGGTCATCAACAGGGGAGCTGTTAAGAAGAAATGAAGCAAGCGATAGAAGAAAGAAACCATCGCTGAAATGATTGAAACTGTTGGAGAGGATCAACTGTCTTGCTAGATACTTTAAGGGAGGAGATTGATAAGATGAAATGAGTCCTCAAATGAAAATTATGTATATTTCAGCAAATTTTGGACAACTAGTAGTAGAGGTAAGGGGCCCCAGAGATGATAGGGATTTTCTTAAATGGTCCCTTGAAAATAGGGTAATTGTTATTTTAAATCATTCCCTTTTTGTAACTTATCTTTATTTTTAGAAATATGTGGAAGTTCGAGCGTTTTCAAATTCTACAAATAATTCTTCTATATATATGTATTATCTCGAGGAAGAGAAAAGGGAAAAAGGAAACTACCCTCTGTGCAGGAAGACCTTTTTGTAATTTTGGGATTAAAATGATTATATAAATGTAGAAGCAGATTTTGGACTGTTTATTACAAGATTCTAACTGGTGATGATATGAGTCTTGTTTTCTTTCATAGTATGTGTTTCTTGTAAGATTATATTTCACTTCCATTTGTCTGAATCAGAGGAATATAAAACCTAGAATTCATCTCTGATATGCTCTCGGCTTAGCAATTTAGACTATATTTATTTCTTCTCAAACCAACTCTGAATTCATTTTAAATAATTCTTCGATGCAGTTGTGTGTTTCTTTTTCCTCTAATACAATGCAAATTTTCTATTAAACTCAGACTCGTCGCCTTAATTAGCCTTCCAAATGACTTCGCGCACACACAAATTCAACCTGTACACCCATATTTATCGTGCACAGCCACAACAAAAGGTAAATCGTGCTTCCACGCACCTATATCCACGATTCCTTCCTTCTCCATCGCGCCAATAACTTGCAGGCACTACTTTTGCGTTGCGCGACAATATCCACTATGCACCATTTTTTTTTTTTGTATTGGGCATTGATATTCCACATGCATTTTGTTCTATGCATTACACCATGCCAAATTTCAATATGCCCCCACTGCGGACAATAATAAAAACGCACCATTGAATACACTATCACAAGACAACTTATACTCATACTATGCATGCACCAACCAAAATCCTCTGTGTTTTGCAATACTACGCACACCACGTGCACATTACTATGTGTGTTCTCACTGTGCAAAGCTAAATTCATCACGCCCATCCGCACACAATATTCTTCTGCGTGGCGCCACAATTTACTGTGCGTACTTGCACACCAACATTTTCCACGCAGTGGGAAGATTTACCATGCGTGCCTGCACGCCAATATTCTTCGTGCGGTGCCAAAATTTACCATGGATGCTTTGTGACTTGAAAATTTGGCCACTTTGAAATTAATCTTCTTTGAATATTCGCTTTAGCTGAACCTTTTCAGCCCATCCAGGATCATTGTTGGAACTGAATCTCTGATACCACATTGTAACATCCTCGACCACCCATGGCTGGGCCATGCTACATGAGGGAACACTTTCATTCACTCACTGCAGAACATACTGTGACATACCCAACACCCGACTGAACTATGCCACATAAATCTTATCTAACTGCATGCATTTAAAACATACAAACACAACACTCTTGTGGAAGCTTCATATATAAAACATAATTGACAAATACAATATGTATTGGCATGAATTCACATGGTAATAACAATAAACATAAACATGCAGCATATAAAGGAAATACCCAAACTTCCAGATGGTTATAACCACACATATGATAAGCCCATAAAATAAGCACGTAAATAACAATGCAACATGTAAATTTATCACACAATTGGTACTTATCTTGGTAACAATGTCACCAACTGCATCCAGACCATCCACAAACCTCCTAGCCTTAGACTACACTGTTCATCACTCTCAACAGTGAGTCACCCCCAAGATGGGACAAAAATCCACCCGGGTAAAGGAATTCCTAACCAGGATATAGGCTCATAGATAATAGGAAAGACTTTGTCTCAGGTGCTCACTCAACTGACAGCCTATAGCCCCTCATTCCCCACATGCATTTTCCACCCTAGGAAGTGTGCCCCTTCTCTGCTCAACAGTCCTTCGACTACCCCACCTCCTTTCTGGTCTTCAACATCAGGCCAGAAAGGAAGTCTCTAAGCCCTGTAGTTGTAGTTTACCACCTTTAGGAAATCAATTCCCAACAATTCTCTCACCTGGAGAGTTTCTCACGGGCCTGACAACCCGCTTCTTCAGTCCAAATCCCAAGCTAACCAACTACACAAACAAATATGGCTATGGATACAGTTCTAGTATAGTGAAATGAATGTCTTAAGGATAATGGACTGTGTGAGTGAAAAATGGTCATGGAGTCATGGTTGAATGCTCGAAGGAATCATGGTATAGATGATGGTAAGAATGATGGGAAGCGTCCCGAAATGAACTAAGTCCCCATGATATTTATGCATGTCCCCAACTTGACACTTGTCATGTTGGGAGCTACTTTGGTCCACTTGTCCCCAACTTTAGAACTTAGGATAAAATAATTATCCATTTTTTATGTTTTAAGAAATATTAATATAATATTCCTTTTTGGCTTAACCTCTCTAGCTTAGCCATTTCCCTTAACTTTTGGCCCTCCCTTTCCCTAACTAGTGAAGTTTAGTCCCCCATCTTTTTTATCGTGGTCGGTCTACATGCAACGATGTATTTTATATTAATAATGAGACATATACAAAATAGGTGCATTGGCCTTTAACATCTAGGTGCTCTGGCCTAATTCCAAAACATAAGCATCCCAACTTATAATAACTGGCTCACCAGCCTATAACACATATCATATACAAAAGAATCACTAGCCTCCATATTGCACCCACTTTAGTTAATGCACACGGTATCCAAGAATGTGCACACTACATCATTTTACTCCACAGTACATGCACGCACTATGCCATGAAAGGTGCATTACAAAATGATGTCAAAACAACTCACCAGCTTAAGTACATGTACACTACATTTACAATTGGGTTCGGCCGAGGGATATTACATCACTAGTTCTTTAATGTTTCGTTACATTCCATTGAAGAGATTAATACACTGAGTTTTGTTTTGAGCCTATGAAATGTATAGCTTGGTGTACCAATTGTTAAAGGGAATTGCTTATTTTCACATAAGTTTAGATTAATCTAGCAAGATCTAGGCTCAAACTACATTTGAATTTTGAAAGTGTAATTGAGAAGACTTGTATTTTGCGAAATTCTAAAAAAATAAATTACATAAAAAAATAAAATACCTATAGAATATAAGCAACTCCTTCCTCCTTGTGTGCTTCTTGGTTGTTCCTCATACAACATAACCCTCCACACAAAGTGCATCTATATTTTGGTTGGGTAATTAATATATATATGTATATATGTGTGTGTGTGTGTGTGTGTGTGTGTGTGTGTGTGTGTGTGTAATGTGTAATCGATCCCCCCCAAATTGGTTGACAGAGATGCGAAGGCATGGCCCTGCCATTTAGATTGCGTGAGGAGGTCGGTGATTGTCACACGTGGGAAGGAAAGTGAGTCCCATCACCGAAGAGTTGTTTTATCGTGGGACAATACAAGAGGTTTATTGTTAAAACAAGAGGATGAGTTTTATGAATGAAGGGTATGCAGATGGGAGGAGATTGATTGTCGACTTTGGTTAGCCATGGTTGATTGTGTGACTATGTTTGACAATGATTGACTTTGGTAAATCATTGTCTATTATGGTAGAATTTTGTTTACTATGGTTGAATATGTTAAACTATTATTAGGCATGGTTGAATTTGGTTGACCATGGGTGACCATGTTTACTGTGGTTGACTATGGATGACATGATTAACCATTTTTTACTATGGTTATCTTTGGTTGACCATGGTTCAACATGGTTGACCACAATTAGACATGGTTAACTTTGGTTGACCTTGGCTGATTTTGATTTAATATGGTTGACTTTGTTTTATGTTCAGTTTATTATGGTCAATTTATGGTTTACTATGGTCAACTTATGGTTGATTTTGGTTTATTATGGTTGACAATGTTTGACCATGTTTGATTATGGTTGAACATGGTTGACTTAGGTTGACTATGATTCAATTTTGTTGACCATGGCTGGACATTGTTAGCCATGGTAGACTGTGGTTGACCATGTTGAATATGTTTAACCATAGTTTACTATGGTAATCATGCATTGTCATGTTCATCATGGTTGAATTATGTCAAATTGTTACATTCCTCAATGGTCATGTCGAAATATGACATCGATCAAGGGTTATGTCACATTGCAAAATTGCTCAAAAGATATGTGGGCTTCTGATGTTCCCCAATGACTACATGGCATTCTGATGTTTATCTTCATTGTATTATGTTGAATTGTTTCATTCCTTAATGGTTACATCAGATTGCAACATTCATTAAGGGTAATGTCACCTAGCGACATTTCGTAAGGGTTATGTTTCAATGCAATGTTGTTGAAGGTCATGATGCATCATGATATCCATCTTGATTGGATTATATGGAATTATTATGTTACCGTTGAATAACAACATTCATCAAGGGTCATATCACATTTGTGATGTTCCTTAAATGGTTATGTCACATTGCAACACTCATCTTGGTGTACATACTTTTAGTTGTATTGTTTTTTAAGGGTTATCTCACATTACAATGTGAATGAAAGGATATGTTAGATGCCAATTTTACTCAATGGTTATGTATCATTGTGATATTTATCTCAGTTTAAATAAAATTACTATGTTCCTCAATGGTTATGTCACAATATGGTGTTCTTAAAGGGTTAGATTAGATTGTGACATTCCCTAATGGTTATTTCCTATAGTAATGTTTATCATGGTTAACTTTTGTTAACCATGTTTGTAATTAGTTGGCCATGCTTGACTATGGTTGACTATGGTTGATTATGATTAATTCTTTTTAACCAAGGTGTACTATGGTAATGTCACAATGAGACATTATGGTTGACTTAAATGGTTAAGCATGGTTGTATTTAGTTAAATATGGTTAAATATGGTTGACTTTGGTTGACTTTTATTAAACCATAGTTGCTTGTAGTGGGCCATCGTTCACTATGATTGACTTTGGTCAACCATGGTTGACCATGATTATTTATGGTTGACTTTGGTTTATTATCATTGATTATGTTTAACCATGGTTTACTATGACAATGTCACATTGTGATGTTCATCTTGGTTGACTAATGTTGAATTGCTACATTCCTCAATGGTTGTGTCACATTACGACGTCCATCAAGGGTTATGTGGCATTATGACACTCATTAAGGGTCATGTTGGATCATGATGTTCCCCAATGACAATGTCACATTGCAACATTCATATTCATTGTGTTATGTCAAATTTGTATTTTCATCTATGGTTACAACACATTGCGACATTCATTAAGGGTTATGTCACCTTACAACATTCCATCAAGGGTTATGTTTTAGCGAGATGTTCCTGAATGGTCATGATGCATTGTGATATTCATCTTGGTCAGCTTATAAAGAATTGTTATGTTCCTCAACGTTTATGTTGCATTGTGAAATTCATGAAGGGTTGTGTTATGTTGCAAGGCATATATCAACATAACCATGGGTGACTATGGTTGACCATGATTCACTATGGTTGACCAAGTTTGACTATGGTTATATTACATTGTGACATTCATGTTGGTTTAATTATGTTGAGTTTCTATTTTCATCAATGATTGCATCACATTGCAATGTCCATCGAGGTTTTTGTCACATTGAGATGTTCCAATAGGGTTATGTTCAGTTTGACATTCCCCAATGATTATGTTGCATTGCAATGTTCATTTTCTTACTAATGTCAAATTGTACATTCCTCAATGGTTATGCTACATTGTGATGTTTATCAAGGGTTATATAACTTCCTAATGTTCCTCAAGGTTATGCTTCATCATGATGTTCCTGAAAGGTATGATGCATTGTGATGTTCATTTTAGTCGACTTACGTAGAATTGTTATCTTTCTTAATGGTTATGTCACATTGCACATTCATGATGGGTTATGTCAAATTTATGATGTTCATTAATTATTGTGTCACAATGTGATGTTCAAATTGGTTGAATAATCCCTAATTGTAGTGTTCTTTACGGGTTATGTCGTGTAGTGACATTTATGAAGGGATATGTTGTGTTGCAACATTGCACAATGGATGATAATGGTTAACTATGAAGGACCATAGTGAACACAGGTTGGTTGTGGTTAACTATGGATAACAATGATTGGTTATTGTTGAACATGGTATACTTTCTAACTTGAAGAAATTGACTTCAATATAAGGTCACATTGCAACATTAAGAGGTTGATCCAGATTATTTTCGACACGAAATGAGAGAAGAGATATAACACATAAATATAATGAGATATTGAAAGAGATCCAATAATATAACAAAGATATATCAGATATATAAAAATAAGCACATATGTATAGTAATACACAATTTCTATTAATGAGCGAAATGTACAAAACTGTAGAAATACAAAGTGAAAGATTCGCTAGAATGGTGGCAACTTAACTCTGAGAAGAGATGTGATGGATACTTGCATTCACAATAATATGATTATTAGAATGAGGCTCCAAAGGAATTTTTAACATAAAGATAATCCAAAACCCTAAACCATGAAGATGAAAAGACAACAATTTTGTGGACCTCGTTTTGGGTAGTTTGTTGTATCAACTTCCCGAGCACGTAACTTTGGCATATGATCTTCGTTTGGGGTGCACGATAGCTTGTTGGAAAGGTATCGATGAAGAGATTCATTTTGTGGGCTCATTCAGAGCCTTTAATAATAATTGAGTTTCTTGATCCCGAAAAAACTTCATTTAGGCCCTCAAAATGGCCCTAGAAGTTTAGGAACCGAAAAATTGCTAAAAATAGTAAATTGCCAAAAGATTGTTTTGAGCTAGATGGAATATGTGAGTAGTAATAACAACTAATAAACTCAATAGCATGCCTAGTTGCGCTATCCAACCACCTCGTTTTACCAATAAATCAATTTCATCCATTGTTCCACCAATTTTAAAGTGCTTCAGAGTTCAAAGGGTATATTAGAAGCTTCTTACCTCCTAAGCATTTTGGAGGATCATTAAAATATTGATTCTTTTTCAGCCATCCTCTCCCTGCTCCTTTGTAACATGTCTCTGTTTTTAATCTGGAAAGTATATATGCAATTTGATCTCACTATTTCATGTCTTTGTTTTTAATCTAGAAAGTAGATATGCAAATTGATCTCATTGTTTCTTGAGTGTCATTGTCACCAATAAAGTCAAACACGTTATAAAGGCCACATTAACAATTCCTTTTACAATCCAATATTTCCAAGTGCTTCCAAATGGTGAGTGTAACTCATTCAATCTCTTCCAAATTTACTTCTATGTTAAAATATCAATTATTCCATATAATCATTTGTGATGTTTATTTTTCAATAATGAGGTGTAAATCAAATGACACATGATGCATGCACTTTTATTATACATTAAATTCTAAACATAGTGATCGAATTATTGCGATGTTATCTTTGAATGCATTTAATTTCCTTTAGTTAAGTTCTATTTTAATCTCTAATCCATGAATGGTTAAGAGATATTAAATATCTTTATGGTTGATACATTAGGGGTTAACATAAATCTAGGGTGGTTTTAGTTGTGGGTACTCACACAAAATTTGTAACAATAAATGTATATATCTAACATTAATATGATCATTTGAAATTTACAAATACAAAGAGTATTAGCTAGAAGGATCAATGTTAGGTTGGTTGAAATTATAGACAGTATTGTCTAAAAGGAATTATAGTGACACAATTAGTAGATGATCAACATTGGTATATGTCTAAGATATCATTCGAAATTTACTCACTTTCCTTAGCAGGTGGTAAGTATAGAGAGTATTATTGATTTACTCACTTTTGTTAGTTGGTTGAAAGTATAGAGAGTATTATCAAGAAGGATCAGTGTCATTCTATCTTCTTCAATTTTTAGTATAATGACACAATTTGTAGATGATCAAAATTATGTATATGTATATATGATTATGATCATTTTAAATTTATTAGGTTTTCTAGTTTGTTGAAAACATAGAGATTATTATTCATAAGTTTACTTAAGAGTTACATGAGCAATAAATTGAATAGAAATAGAGTAACAATGTTGAATGATGAAAAATGTGAATAACAAAAATGTAAGCAATTACAAACATTTTACATTATGATCAATATAATTCTATCTTCTTTTACTTTTCTTATAGTCACACATTTTCCATCTTTCAATATTGATCATATGAAGAAAATCCAAGTTGAAATCTTATACCATTCAAATCTTTTACTATTATAATTTATAGATCCAAAGTGTATATTCTTGTGGCTATGAATCCATTAAAATCATGTAGATATGAATCCACATTCTATTTCTGGTGGCCATATCATTAGTAAATGTAACCATGTATTTTCAATGTATTTGTTAGCATCCATGCTTAGAGTCATTTTTATTCTAATTATGGTAATGCCTATCTCAGTGACGATATAATATTGTACTACAATTTCCTTGTGTTGTTGGGAGGTTTCCAACCGATCTATTCTTTGTTTCAAATACCCACATGGAAAAGTATTTCAACTATCATCTCTTCTAACTTCATACTTTGGGGGGGATTTTTTTATACAACATTTTGTCGCAACAAGTGATACTGCCTATCCTCTAACATCTAAAGCATAGAAATTTGGAAAAAAACTGAGAGAAAGTCTTCTTGGGAAGGATCAACTCTGAAAAATACCTAAATTCGAAAATTGTCGCTTGTTTCTTTCTAGCAAGGTGCGACAATGTCACCTTTTGATTAGGTTTAAGGGTGTGAGAACCTTGTACATGGGAAAAAATAAGAAATGTTTCAAGCTTAGAGAAGATAAACTTTCATGATGAGTTGTTTTCTAATCATTTTGGATCTCGTTTGCCTCTCCTGATTTAGTGAGATCCTAACCTCCTCATGGATTCCTCTCCAATCTATAAATGGAGGCATATTCAAAAGGGAAAGGATAATAAGTAATAAGTCATGGGTAATAAAATAATGTTGAATTGAGAGTAGATCTTGGTTTGTAATTGAGAGTTTTTGAACTTCATTTTGGTCCTAAGATATTTTCGGCTAAAGTGTTCAAGAGATGGTGATGGAATTAATGGAGGTCACTTGGATGATGTAACATTGAACTACTGGAAGGAAATTTTTAACGCCAAGTCTTGGTTGTAAACAACTTCTTGATTTATTAATACAATTATACATTTTCCTTTCCTAATAAAGGTTGTTAATGGTTTTTAATTTGTATTTCTCCTTGGATATTTAGATAGATTCATTGACATATATGTATGTTTTTTACTTTCACTCATTCTTTTTTATCCTTTTGAAGGTCTCTATTTCTAAAAAGCGCTGGATCAAGTTTGGAGCTACAATCAACGATGACAAATTTCAATTAAAAAGGTACGAGTTTCCATCCATTCGTATTTCTTTTGAATCTAAGGAAAGGAGTGTGTTCTATATTGGTTTTTTCTAGTTTCGGGTTCCCAAAACAGGGATATTTATTTATGTCCGCATTTACTAATTTATCCACAACAAAAATTTGTAATGAGGACATAAAAAAATCTCCCTAGTTCGATACCACACAACCTAGACAACATATGATGGAATGGGATAACCCAGAGAACATATAGACATATGTGTGACCCAATGGAGATTGGTTCCACCAAAGGAATGGCCACATCAATTTATTCATACATTATAAGGCATACCGAGGAATGGCCACATCACTTTATTCGTATACCAAATTGGAACTACGTAGAGGAACTACAAACTGGGGAGATTTGCAATAGGATTTTCTGATCACCTTTGGATTTGAACATGAGAATCTAGAAATAGATCCAGCACTAAAGTAGATAAAATAGAAGAGATTTGAAGAACCATAAGTTGAAATTGTAACATGCTATCAAAATTAGAATAGACAAACAGTCAGATAATTTTAACATTGTTACCACGTCGAAGACGATGACCCAGCAGAAGAAAACCTGTGTGATATTCAGATTACAAACGTTGAAGGGGAAAGAGAAGTAGAAGGTCCAAAGTTAGAGTAAGAATAATTTGTTTCACCACTAAAGATAAAGAAGGTAAATATTGTAATAGAAGAGAATCCAAATATTGCAAGTATTGGTGACTATTGGGATAACCAGAGAGTGGAAAAAATAATAGAGTTATTGTGCGAGTATAGTTACTTGCTTCCAATGATGTTTTCATAAATGAAAGGGGTAGGAGGAGAACTTGAAGAAATGAAGATCCCATTGAGACCAGATGCTATACCAATAAGACAAAGACCATATGGATTTAATCCAATATATAAAGATAAAGTGAAGGTAGAGATTGATAAAATGTTAGAGGTTCGGATAATAGAACCTGTTGAAGAATTTGAGTGGATTAGCCCTATGGTAGTTTAGGAGAAGAAGAAAGGGGAAATCATGATCTTTATAGACTTAAGAAATTTGAATGATTCATGTCTATATGATCCATTCCCTACTCCTTTTACAAATGAGGTATTGGAGAATGTAGGAGGACAAGAAGCATACTCATTTATTGATGGATTTCCATGGTATCATCACATCAAAATAGCACCAGAGGATCATCATAAAACTAAATTTTCCATAGAATGGGGGACATATTAGGCCTGCTCCAATAGGCCCCCATCACTCACTTGTGGCTCGTCCCCAACCACTAAGGTAGTGTGTTCCTCCTAAATTGACTTCTCTAGCTCCTCGAACCTGGTTAAAATGTATTCAAATTTATAATTTACTTGTGTGCTCTTCCCTACAATAGCCTCCATAGTCTGCGTAGTGATAGGCTCCTTCAAAAATTATTCATTCTGCAATCCAACCTGTTCAACATGAACCTTGGCTTCATCAATCTCCGTCATCATTTTTTATGCGCCCTCTTGCAGTGGCTCCAATTGTTCTTGCCTTTCCTATTTTTCTACTTGTATGTTCTTCAATTGCTCATGCAAGTTCTTCATTTCTTGCACACTCCTCAATATGTCTAATATTATCATTGTCTTATGTTTTTTATTTCGTTATTGTAGTGCTATGTTTACACCTCCTTCTTTCTTTTATATCTCCTACAGTTTTCCATCCTCCAACATATATGTCCATAACTTCGTGCTTCTATTGAACAACTCTATGATTTCCTGAGTGCTCAGCGCAATACTCTCCATATGACTTATAAATTCTTGTTCCCTTTGCATTCTAACTATTTGTGGTGTAGTGGGAGCTAAGAGGTCCATCAAATATGCAATGTATACCCTGTAAGCCTCCATAGTATACACTATCTTTTAAATATTTTCTTTTGTTGGTCTGTTCCCTTCTTGCACACTATTAGGAATTGTTTTAAACACTTCTTTCACCTATTGTTCCATTTTGTTAGTGCGCTAATTTATAGTATATCTCTTGAAATGTACTTAACTGATTGTCAAATCTAGTTTCCTTTTTACTTTGTTGGCCAATTATAGACTTGTTGCGTCTGTGTGGGTCCTCAACTGTATTTCTCGCTCAACACTTATTTGAAGTTTGTACAACGCCTTCATTGGAACCTTGGGCAGTTCCAAGTCCAAATGATTTATGTCCTTTAATGAATTTTGCGTTTTCTCATCATACACCTATAACATCTCCTTAGTGATATTTAAATATTCACTCCCCATGGCTATAATATGCATTGTCTCTGTCATTGGAACTGATATTTCCTACAAAGTGTGTTGTTGCACTTGTTCTTTCTCCTGCATTGTAGTGATTTGTAATTGTTCTAGTGCCTCCTTTACTTCTGTCAACTTCTTGACTATCTCTTCCCTTTGCTTCTCTACATCATACCACACCTATGTTACATGGTCCTATATTCCGAATCATACTTTGTCAATGTGATCTTTGGAATGCCCTTATGCACCTTCATCTTCTTGCACTAGCCTGTTAATTGTAGGATTGTTCTCTTCAATGGAATAGTTTATGTCTATGTCGTTGTCACTGGTATCTCTAAATCTAGGAGACTTCCTCCTCCTGTTTCCTTTGGCATAGAAGTATTTATATATTTCTTCTCTCCTCCATTCGATTCTACTGTGCACTCTTTTTCCTTAGCTAGAGCCTTTTGGATAATATATTTCTACTCTGGCTTCTTGATGGTTGAACTTCCACCCATTTCTTTGGCATGCTTAGTTTCCTTACTTGTATTTTTTGTTGGACTTCTTGACTTCTTTGAGGTGCCAATCTTTGCTTTCTTCTTAGATATTGGTACCTTCTTTCGAATCCCTAGAACATTCCATTCCTCAGGCTAGTCCTTCATGGCCCACTGTAGTTCCTCTCATGTGACACAATACCTTAGTTATAGCCACTCCTTCTTAGGATCCCTTATGGCCTGAATCAACATGTTGTGTCTGGAAGCCTTAAAGTCTATTATTCCTTGGTTCTTGCTCATCACTTATAGTGGTATCCTTCATGTAATGGATATATTTTCCTGCATATCATCAAACAGCATAGTAAAAATCATATAATTTTCCTTACCTCTCTTCGGATCTAAAGTATGCCAAAGTGTTGTATTTTTCGTTGCATGACACTTCCCTATCATATAAAAATACATTGTATTTCAGTTCTCCCCAACCAGCCAATGTTGTCAGTATAATAAACCATGAATAATGAAACTATGTTCCTAGATTGTGTGCATCCTTGCAGTCCTCCAAAACAAAAATGAGTAGATAAGGATCACAACTAAGTAGACCCCCCTTTCTCGCACTGCAGTGTTGTTGATATCACTCCTACAGGTTCTTCTTCCATGCAACATTTTCTCAATATTTTACATTCCATCAGCTTCACCGCAAACCTCATTGTTGGTTCATTGATCTAGTTAATGATAATTCCCTAGGACCCTCTCTCAGTGCCATATTTCTTCTTCATCTCCTCTATTAAAAAAATTTCCTTTGTCTTATCATCCAGATATTGTTCTTGTTCTTCTCCTTCTATCAGTAAACCTTTAATATCTACAATTAAATATTCATCTATGGAGACATGCCTCTCCATCCATAAGATACCTCCATGTAATAGTGCCAAAAGTTGTTTGACATGGGAATTTACATATTTTCCCCTCCAAAAGTGGGGTGTCTTTAGGAGGCTAATGATCCTTGTGTTATAAATACCTAAAATCCACTACTTCAGTTCCAAAATGGGATCCCTTAACGAACCCTCTCCTTTTCTCTCCATGTATACTTGCGATGAAAAATCAAAAAAAAAAATTGTGTCTTTCACATAATGATCATAATACTTTAGTTTGTTAATGGTCCCTAACATATCACCAACTATTTTGACTCCATCTCATATCTATGGCAGTGATAGTGTTAACTCTTTCTACTTGGCTGTTGTTCTTAGGGGAACAGGTTTTTCCCTAGTCCTCTTATATCCTTCTGACGGTCGTACCACTTCTTCTTAGTTCTCTTCCTCATCTTCTTATGTGTCTAAATCTTGCTGACTTGTAATATATTCCACCTACACTTCCTCTGAATGCTATGTTGGCTCTGCGACATGGTGTTGCGCTTCTTCGGCCTATCCTCTAGGATCATATGACTCTGTTCATTCATCATCATCCCAATACATATGTTGTGGTAGTCCTAATACAAGTTGTTGCATGGGATTTTACTCTATGAAAGAGTTTTATGTTTGTCCCCACATATCGACCTACATATCTTCTATTACTGGAAACTATTGTTCTTCTACAAGTGTGGGACTAATCGACTCGATGAATGGAGAAGCAATGACATCCATGTCTATTACTCCCTCAGGATGAATGTTTACCACATCAGTCGTTGTATCCTGTCGTGACCTCATGGCGCTATGCTTTTTCCTTTTAGTTTGGTTGGGATATTCAAAATTTGGTGGCACCATTATATTGAATATGGATTGGGATTGTAATAAACCATGGCTGAGCCCCTGCTGAATTGTAAACATGTTTTGTAGGCTGGTGAGCGAAGTGATTATAAGCTAGGAGGCTTATGTGATGTTTAGGCTAGAGAGCCTAGATGCTAAATTCCAGTGAGGCTATTTTTCTATATGTAAACAATAATATCATTAATATAATACATTTTGGATGTAGACCGACCAGGATAAAAGAGAATGGGGGAATAAGGTCCATTAGGTGTGCAAACGGAAGGGGCTAAAATACTAGGGAAAAGGGATAAGCTTGAGGGCTTAACCCCAAGAGAATATTATATTATTATTTCCTAAAGACTAAGGTGAGAATATTTTTTTTATCCTAAGTATCATGTAAGAGGTAATGAATCCCAAGTGGAGAGCAACGAGATCCAAGAGATCCATGTTTCAATCATGGAGCATGCAAATATAGGTGGGGGAAAATATTATGTTTTTCATATTTTTCCCCATTCACTCAGGCACAAACGCACAAATCCATCCCCTCAATCGTTGACCTCTACAACATTCATGCACCTTTGGAACCTATAGAATTTGTGGAGTTATCTTGTACTTTTCCTGTGAAGCACAAGACACGTGTACTTTGCCTGAGCCCATACCATGCCTTAATAGACTAATGTTGTTGTCAACATAGTTCCTTGAGTGAGCATGGCTTGCTACCATCATCTGTTCTATACCCAAGCTTTGTTGTTGCCATCACCCTTACTCGATTGACTTAGGAGTGGACTAAAGAAGCAGGTTGTGAGGCCTGTAAGAAACACTCTCTAGGTGAGAGAGGTTGTTGGGGAAATGGTTTTCCAAGCAACAACTCAATGGAAGCTATAGTTCTCTGAGAATTCTTGTTTGGCCTATTGATGAGGCTCTAGAACGGAAGTGGGGCATCCGAAGGACTCTTGAGAAGACAAGGGGCACACTTCCTGGGGTGGGAAAGTGATGTGGGGAATGAGAGGCTATAGGTTGTTAGTGTGAGTTGGATCCTGGGATGGAATCCTTGATGTTGACTGTGCAGCTTCAAGTCATCTCAGCCTAGCCTAGGAATCCCTTTACCAGGGTGGAGTTTATTCCTAGATCGAGGGTAACCCACTGCTAAGAGTGATGAGCAGCATGGTCTAAGGCTAAGAGGTTCATGGAAGGTATGCACACTGTTGGTGGCCTTCCATAAAAGTATAAGTACCATATATGTGTTCAATTTCATGTTGTGTATTTTTACATGTTTTATATTTATGAGCTTATACTGTATATGTTGTATGTATAGACTTTACTTTTATTTTCACATTTATCTATGTATTAGAAGAATGTAATTGTCTATTAATTTTTATTTGTGTGATGTTCCATATGAGTCTCTGAGTGGTATAGCCCAGTGGCCTAAAGCTGGGGTGTACTACCAAATCTATATCAGAACTTAGCAATAATTGTTTCTATGAGGTAGCGTGCCCCGACCTGGGTTCTCGTGGATGTTACAAATTGGTATCAGAGCCCATGGCTTGAAAATTGAACCTATATGGGTCATGTATGAGTAAATTGAAGTTACAGAGTGCCAGAAGGGTGCTGAGAGAACACTTGGGAGGTATTTGAAATATCATGAGGTGTGGAAGACAAGGAAGCCACAATAACCATGGTTATGGGACACAAAACTAAATTGGGACCATGGGATATGCGGGGGGGAGGAATACCCTTGCCAACTGTCAGATATGGAAAAGGTGCATGAAAGTTAACCTCCAAGTCCTTTAGACTTCATGAATTCGGTGAATTTTATGTTTTTTTGAGAAAAAGTAGTCGAAGCCCTAAGTTTCGAAGTCCTAGAGTGATTTTCAGCCATAGATCATCTAGGAGGAGGAGAACCATGGATTTTCACCGAGGAGTTCGGTGGTTCGGAGTTTTGGGATGTTGGTTGAATTGTAGATAGAATGTACTTCCTACCGAAGTCCTGAAGTCTGGAACTCATCCAGACTGTTCGATCAATAGGGAGACATGTCCACAGATAAACCATGTAAAGTTCAACAGTTCGATGATACAAAGTTTGGGAGAACTTGGAGGTAATGTTAAGAAAATCTCTAATGTTTTGGAGCCTCAGAGTCTCGAAGTTCTGGGAAGTGACTATTCAGAAGTTGAGACTTCAGAAGAAGCATTGTGATGAGACAAGAAATCCACCAAAGCCCGGATCCATGTAGTGTCGAAGCACAGGATATGACATGGCATGATTATGTAACCAGGGGTAATGTGAACCTCCCCTAGTCGTGTGAAGTGTCAGTCATAATTGTACCTTTGAGAGTCCCTTAGTACCAACTGGGACCTGACATGTGTCACCCATCGGTGGGGCCACATGTCACTACATTAATTGACATCCGAGCTAAGGATATCACCATATTCGTAGATTCGAAGTTTGGGTATTTTGAAGTGTTATAAGGTAAATACTTTCGAAGCTAGAAGCCTCGAAGCATTGGAGTCCTGAAACTTTGGAGTAGCACAGTTTGCAAGTTTGGAATTGGAAGAAATGGGGAGTAGGGTTGAGGAAAGCTCTGAAGTCCCAAAGCTTGAGAAAGAGACTATTCAATAGTTCGATGTTTAGAAGAAATGTTGTGTTGTAATGAAAAATCCTCTGAATCCTGAAGCTCCGGAGTGCCATAGTGACACAATGTGATGACGTCACAAGGAGTGACGTGGACCAGTTCACTAGTTTAGAATTTATGAGAATTGTTGAGTTTTGCTGGGAGGTTCTCTGAAGCACCAAAGTTCCAAAACGCCGAAGGACCACTTGTTCAGTACTTCACCAGGTCGGCCTTTGGAGGAATCACTAGATGTTGCAGTTAGAAATCATGGAGTGTCAAAGTCCTGGAGCTCCTATTGACCATAGATCTAAATAGAGAGTGAGGACCGTCAATTAATGCGTCCTTTGAGCTTTTAGAAATTTGACATTTGGGAGATTAGAGGTGTGCAAGTTCAAAATTTGTCGAAGCCTGAAATTATGAAGTCACATATTACGGAAGTGATGTGGCATGTTGATGTCACCTAGGGTGATGAGGACCATTGTATGCATGCCACGTGCCCACCTGTTTTGTGTGTTTGATAGGTCATTTGTTCCAATGGGGTTTTGACATGCATCAATAATTGATTGGGCCACGTGTCATCTGATGCAGGAGCATCGCCCGCACATCAAGCGAGCCAACACGATGGTGGAAGACAGTTGGATAAGCCAGTGAAAATTTTGAAATACTTTGGGATTGAGGCGCAAATCTTAAATGAATCCATTTATGAAGGCGCACTTTGTATATTGTAATGGACCTTGAGAGGATAGCTCTCGTCCTTAGGTAGATAGTCGACATTTAATATAATTAATGCATTTAGATAGGAATTTAATTCTAGA
Source organism: Picea engelmannii (assembly GCA_009831015.1). Classification (NCBI taxonomy): domain Eukaryota; kingdom Viridiplantae; phylum Streptophyta; class Pinopsida; order Pinales; family Pinaceae; genus Picea; species Picea engelmannii. Next base: position 551,882 of record ML781174.1, on the reverse strand, counting down.
TTTGATAGCTTAGAGTCCAAGAGGGAAAAAGGATATAGACACCCTCATTGTATCATTCTAACATTATCGAAGCAGAAGAGCAAGAAGAGAATTGTATGAAGAACACCCATGTACATGCATTTCAATTAATAGAAAAAAGCTTTGATTCAAATTCATGGGGATTCCTGCAAGGAGTGTAGTCGAATTTGTCCCTAAGGAGTGCGTGACAGAAAGGTTCAATTAGAGTTATCTCTGGTTCTCATTCATCTCAAAGGTGAAGATAGGCATAGTGCCGTGCAAGGACTATGCAGGCCAAGCTAAGTCTCAGAGTTGTGATTCTGAGCAGAGTATTGGAAGACTGTTGTTGCAGGTGTGCACAAAGTCAGGGAAGGTTGGACACTTGGAGTGTTTGTAGAGTTTCCACAAGGAGTGCATGCAAGACGTTCTCAAAAGGACTTGAGAAGTCGAGAACAAGATCAGGAGGAATAGGCCTTCGAATTTATCGAGGGATTTCACAGAGGGATTATGCATTGAAGTGCTCGAGCAAGTGTTGAAAGATCACGTGCAGGTGAACAAGTCTTCGTGGAGGAAGCACTTGTTTCATTACGCAAATCATCAAAGGGGAGAACGAATGGCCGAAATCCTCTGGGAGATCTCACGAAGTTCCAAGGATCGTTGGATCTCGGGGAGGTGCAAGGTAGTTACGATGTGAGTGTGGAAGAGTTCTAAGTCAGGATGACAGAGCCATTGATCCAGGTCAGCCAGGGCCCGATGGATTATTCACGAGATCACCTATTGGGATCTTGTGAGAAAAGTGTCCAAGACTTTGTTACGGGAATCAGGATCTTGCGATACGCGATATCCTGACGTTTGCATAGACAGTGTGGGCCACAAGGAGTCGGAGAAGTGGAGCACAGGTGGCACAAAGTCATCGGGATCTCACCGCAGGAAGTCCCAAATATTTGGTGTTAGGATTCGCGATCCCGCGAATTCCGAAGTCCCGATGAGATAAGGGACCATTGAAAAATCAAGTCGCGTGTGCATCGACATTTCGGCGCATCGAGTATCGGGGGTTGGAAAACTGAAAGCTTGGTATCATGAGTAGCGAAGTCGCGATAGAGCCGAAGTCCCGATAGAGGAAAAAGCAAGTCAGCGTTGACTGATATATCGGGTATTGGGAATTTGAGAGTCCAGTGATAAACAAAGAACTTGCAAATCAGCGAGTTTCGATCCTTCGATCAGTCAAGGAAGGAGGATCGCGCTAGAGAAGAGAATCTATGGGTGTATATTTCCCGATAGGGAAATAGAAGAACAATCGAGTTCTTCGAGCCAAAGAGAAAGAAGATCCTGTGAGAGTGGTCGTTCTCCGAGGAGTGCGGTTGCGTCAGAGTGGTATCAGAGTGGGAATATCTCTTGCTTTCTATAGCAGAGGGAGAGATTTTCCATTCCGCCCAGGAGGGAAAGACAATCACCTGATCCAGAGGATAGGGAGGTGCGAAGAAGAGTTGGGCCAGTAGGAAATCCAGAAATGGAGAGACAGATGAGAGATCTGCGAGCAAGACTCGAGGAGATGGAGACAATGCAGAGATGCACAGCTAGTACAAGGTATCTTAGTGATTCTGATAGAGAAATAGAGGTTGAACGAGAGGAGGAAGTTGCAGACGAAGATGCATCAACAGAGCGATTGATTAAAGCCATTTCCAGAATGGGTGTGAAGGATAAGATGGACATTCCAGTCTATGAGGGAAATCTGGATGCAGAAGAGCTACTAGATTGGATCCGAGCTCTTGACACCTACTTCAATTATGAGGATATCGAAGAGGATAAGAAGGTCAAGCATGATGTCATGTCCTTGAAGGGACATGCAACATTGTGGTGGGACGAGCTACAAGCTGAAAGACGCTGCAAAGGCAAGCAGAAGATCAAGAGTTGGGATCGAATGATCGCAAAGATGAAGGTGAAGTTCATCCCAAGAGACTATCAAATCACTTTGTTCAAGAGGATACAGAACCTGAGACAGAAGCTGATGACAGTGAAAGAATAAACTGAAGAATTCTATCGACTGAACATCAGAGCGGGTCATTGGGACAACGATGATGAGAAGGTTGCCAGATACCTGAATGGTCTAAGATACGACATTCAGGATGAATTGAGAATGATAACCATCCGAACAGTGGAGGATGCTTATCAGATGGCTCTGAAAGCTGATGAGAAGCTGAGACAAAAGCAAGGTCAGCGAGGGCGAGGCAGGAGTCATCCCAGAGGCGAATCAGTTGCCTAGGAGAAATACCAGAAGCCCAAGGAGGAATGGAAGAAACCTCAGGGTAAAGTTGAAAGAGGTGGGACCTCACAGTGAGGGCCATACATTGAACAAAGAGGGAAACATATAGAGTAGAAGGGAGATTATGTTGACGCAAACACTTTTCCTTGTACTAGAGGTAGAGGAAGAGGAAGAGGTGGAGTAATCACATGTTTCACATGTGGGAAGAATGGGCACAGGTCATTTGAGTGTCTAAAAAAGAAGGACATCGAAGAAGATCACATCACAGAAGCATAGAGGTGGGATGTTGAGGCCGAAAACACAGAAGGCAGAACATCACTAATGATGCGTAAAGTTCTCTTAACACTTGGAAAGGAGGTGGAGGACTCAGCTCAAAGGACCAGACTTTTCAGAACAACTTGCAAGACCAAGGACAGGGTGTGCAAGGTCATTGTAGACAATGGTATTATGGATAATCTCGTTTCAACCGAGATGGTGGAAAGATGGAGTTGGAGATGACTGATCACCCAATTCCATACAAAGTTTCATGGCTATAGAAGGGACATCAGGTGAGTGTTATCAAACAATGCTTGGTTGAATTCAAGATAGGGGAGTATAATGATAAAGTACTCTGTGATGTCATTCCCATGGATGTTTTCCACTTATTACTGGGTAGACCATGGAAACATGATAGAAATGTAATTCATGATGGAAGGATGAACACATATATCCTGGAGAGAAATGGGAGGACATATAGGTTGCTTCCGATAAAGGATAAGGAAGTGAAGCCGAAAGTAAACAACATAGTACTTCTCATGAGTGGGAAGGAACTTCTTACAGAGATGGAGAATAAGGAAGATCCATAATTCTTTGTGGTCAGAAAGCTGAGAATTGTTTTGACTAGCACAAGAGTGGATGATTTACCAGATGAGGTTCAGGAACTACTGGAAGAGTTCGTTGACATCATATTGGATGAATTACCTCATTTGTTTCCACCGATGAGGAGTGTGAGTCATCACATAGACCTCATACCGGGAGCTATTCTGTCGAATAAAGCCGCGTATAGGTTGACACCGCAAGAAAATGAAGAGGTTAAGAAGCAGGTCCAGGAGCTGATAGACAAAGGATTAGTCAAGGAAAGTTTGAGTCCATGTGTTGTTCCAACAGTACTCAGTCCAAAGAAGGATGGAGGTTGGAGAATGTGTACCGACTCAAGAGCGATTAACAAAATAACCATCAGGTACAGGTTTCCATTGCCGAGAATGGATGATCTAATGGATTGCCTAAGCGGGGAAAAATATTTTTCAAAGATAGATTTGAAAAGTGGATATTATCAGATTCGCATGAGAGAAGGCGATGAGTGGAAGACAGCCTTCAAGACCAACGAAGGACTGTATGAATGGCTAGTCATGTCGTTTGGCTTGACGAACACGCCAATTACCTTTATGAGGCTGATGAATGAAGTCCTGAGGGAGTTCATCGGAAAATTTGTCATTGTGTATTTGGATGACATACTGATTTACAGTAAATCAGAGGCTGAACACCTGAAGCATTTGGCCATTGTGATGAAGAAGCTACAGCAGGAGAAGTTGTTGATTAATGTGAAGAAGTCCTCATTTATGAAGACAGAGCTCATTTACTTGGGTTTTTTTATTTCGGTTAATGAGTTGAGGATGGATCCGGATAAGGTAGAGGTGATTAAGAATTGGCCATCACTGAGAAATATTTTCGAGGTGAGAAGTTTTCATGGTTTGGCTAGTTTCTACCGGAAGTTCATCAGGAATTTCAGTGGGATTAGCGCAGCGATGATGGACACAGTGAAGAAGTGGCATAAGTCTTTTCACTGGACAGCGGAGGCTGAAAAGAGCTTCAATCTGTTGAAGCGGAAGATCACGGAACGACCAATTTTGGTGTTGCCGGATTTTCAGAAAACATTTCAGGTGAAATGTGATGCAAACGGGTTTGCCATAGGAGCGGTCTTAAGTCAGGAAGATAGGCCAATCGCATATTTCAGAGAGAAGTTGGATGAGGCGAAACTGAAATACTCCACGTATGATAAAGAATTTTATGCTATCATACATGCATTGAAGAAGTGGAAGCATTACTTGATCCCGAAAGAATTTGTTTTGTATAGTGATAATCATGCATTGCAGTTTGTGACTCAATAGGACAAGTTGAATCAAAAACATGCAAAATGGGTAGAGTACATGCAGAATTTCACATTTGTGATTAAGCATATTTCAGGTACTACTAACAAAGTGGTTGATGCTTTGAGCAGGAAGTGTTTGTTGTTGCAGGAGTTCTGAGTCAAAACATTGGGTTTTGAAAATCTTAGGGACATGTACACAGGTGATGCAGATTTTGCAGAGACGTATGAAGCAGCAGAGAATCCAGTTCTCAGAGATAGAAGCCCGTGGATAGATTATATGATCCAGGAGGGATTGTTGTTCATAGGCAATCAACTGTGTATTCCAAATTTCTCCATGAGGGAGAACCTGTTGAAAGAGAAGCACAGTGGTGGATTAGCAAGACATTTTGGCCATGACAAGACATTCGGGAAGCTGAATGAGTCCTACTTTTGGCCAGGGATGCAAGTAGATGTCAAGAGGTTCATTGACAGATGTCGAATTTGCCAGCATTCGAAGGGGAGGAAACAGAATGCAGGTTTTTATCATCCATTTCCCATACCAAAGAGGCCATGGGAGGTGATCAGCATGGATTTTGTATTAGGATTGCCAAGAACACAAAGGGGTGTAGATTCAATCTTTGTGGTAGTTGACAGGTTTTCAAAGATGGCACATTTTATTCCATGCCAGAAGACCAGTGATGCGACTCACATCACGATTTTTTTTTTCAAGGAGGTTATTCGACTTCATGGATTGTCGAAAAGCATAGTTTCGGACAGAGACACAAAATTCATAGGGCATTTTTGGAGGACCTTATGGAAGAAGCTGGGAACTAACTTAGCATTTAGTTCTTCTTATCATCCTCAGATGGATGGACAAACAGAGGTGGTGAACAGAAGTCTGGGAGACTTATTGAGAAGATTGGTGACGGAGCACCATAGCAGTTGGGACCACATATTGCCACAGGCAGAGTTCGCATACAATGATTTGGTGAATCGAAGCACAGAGAAAAGTCCATTTCAGGTTGTATATGGTATGCAGCCGAGAGGAGTATCTGAACTGAAGGATTTAGAATGGACTGCTACTAGCAGCGCTAGTGCAGAAGAGTTTGTTGAGGCGATGAAAGAACTTCACAGTCAGGTGAAGCAGCGATTGATAGATTCAAATCAGGAGTATAAGTGCAGAGCAGATCAACATCGGAGACAACTTCAGTTTCAATTTAGTGATCTAGTTCTGGCACACTTGAGGAAAGAAAGGTTCCCGAGGGGAACATACAATAAGCTGAAAATGAAGAAAATCGGGCCATGTAAAGTCTTGAGAAAATTCGGAGGAAATGCTTATGAGATTGAGTTGCCGGATGGCATCGGAATATCTCCGATATTCAATATCACAGATTTATACCCATACAAAGCAGGGGATGCAGAGACTGGAACTGAGGAGCCAGTGATCCAGTGGGTGAAACAATTGCCAGTTGCAGAAAAGCCACAGATGGAATGCATACTGGGCAAGAGAGTGGGTAAGAAGACCCGAAGGAAAGAATACTTCAACTATTTGGTCAAGTGGAAGAATCATCCAGTGGAGGATGCCAGCTGGGAGAGCGAAGTGGAGATACTGAAGCATGGACATACTGTGCAGGAGCTCATGGACAGGAGCCCCTGAAAGTTTTCAAGCCGAGGAATATGATGCAGGAGCATTTCTAGCACATCAAGTGAGCCAGCACGATGACGGAAGACAGCTGGATAGGCCAGCGTAAATTTTGAAATACTTTGGGATTGAGGCGCAAATCTTAAATGAAGCCATTTATGAAGGCGCACTTTGTATATTGTAATGTACCTTGAGCGGATAGCTCTTGTCCTTAGGTAGATAGTCGGCATTTAATATAATTAATGTAGTTAGATAGGAATTTAATTATAGATTTGATAGCTTAGAGTCCAAGAGGGAAAACGGATATAGACACCCTTGTTGTATCATTGTAACATTATCAAAGCAGAAGAGCAAGCAGAGAATTGTATGAAGAACACCCATGTACAGGCATTTGAATTAATAGAAAAAAGCTTTGATTCAAATTCATGGGGATTCCTGCAAGGAGTGCAGTCGAATTTGTCCGCAAGGAGTGTGTGACAGAAGCATTCAATTAGAGTTAGCTCTTGTTCTCAATCATATCAAAGGTGCATATAGGCACAGTTCCATACAAGGAGTGCGCAAGCCAAGCTAAGTCTCAGAGTTGTGATTCTGAGCAGAGTATTGGAAGACTGTTGCTACAGGTGTGCGCAAAGTCAGGGAAGGCTGAACACTTGGAGTGTTTGCAGAGTTGCCACAAGGAGTGCGTGAAAGACGTTCTTAGAAGGACTTGAGAAGTCGAGAACAAGATTAGGAGGAATAGGCCTTCAAATTCGTCGAGGGATTTCACGAAGGGATTATGCATTGAAGTGCTCGAGCAAGTGTTGAAAGCTCACGTGCAGGTGAACAAGTCTTCGTGGAGGAAGCACTTGTTTCATTTCGCAAATCATCAAAGGGGAGAACGGACGACCGAAATCCTCTGGGATATCCTGCGAAGTTTCGAGGATCATTGGATCTCGGGGAGGTGTGAGGTAGTTACGGCGTGAGTGTGGAAGAGTTCTAAGTCAGGAGGGCAGAGCCATTGATCCAAGTCAGCCAGGGCCCGTTGGATTATTCACCAGATCACCTATCGGGATCTCGTGAGAAAAGTGTCCAAGACTTGGTAACGGGAATTGGGATCTTGCGATACGTGATATCCCAACAGTTGCGTAGATAGTGTGGGCCATAGGGAGTCAGAGAAGTGGAGCACAGGTGGCACGTAGTCATCAGGATCTCTCCTCAGGAAGTTCTGAATATTTGGTGTTAGGATTTGCGATCCCGCGAAGTCCGAAGTCCCAACGAGATAAGGGACCGTTGAAAAATCAAGTCGCACGTGCATCGACATTTTGGTGCATCGGGTATCGATGGTTGGAAAACAGAGAGCTTGGTATCGCGAGTAGCGAAGTCGCGATAGAGCCGAAGTCCCGATAGAGGAAAGAGGAAGTCAGCGTTGACTGATATATCGAGTCTCAGGAATTTGAGAGTCCAGCGATAAACACAGAACTTGCGAATCAACGAGTTTCGATCCTCCGATCAGTCAAGGAAAGAGGATCACGCGAGAGAAGAGAATCTGTGGGTGTATATTTCTCGATAGGGAAATAGAAGAACAATCGAGTTCTTCGGGCCGAAGAAAAAGAAGATCTTGTGAGAGCGGTCGTGCTCCGAGGAGTGCAGTTGCGTCATAATCTCTATATTACTATCACGTATCCCCCTGGGTGCACCATACTAAGTGAGCCTATAAAGTTAGGGGGTTTGGTATTCGGGGAAATTGAAGTATGAAGTTGTAAGAACATCCAAAGTGTGAATCTCAAGAGAGACAGTCCGCCAGTTCACCACTTCAATGTTTAGAGGAAATGATGTGAGGTGAAAGGAAAACCTCTGAAGCCTGGAGTTCTAGAGCCTTGAAGTCCCGAAGCTCCAGTTAATATCCTATCATTTAACGCCTGGTTATAGCCCGAGGTTAGATGGGTTTTTGGCTGAAAATAAAGGGGCTAAGGCATGGAAATGATTTGTTGGAGGTAGAAAAGAGGCTTAGAAAGGGATCCCATGGGGTTTTGATTTGTTCAAACTTACACCTAAAAAATTAATAAAGCCTGTGAACCTTATCATAGGATCCATCAAGGGTCCAAGACTCAATTTGGATATGAGAAAGGAGAACAATTTTACAAATATTACATCACAGAAAGGACAATTTTAAATTTTCCATAACTTTCTACTGAAGATTCATAATTGAGCAAGAAAGGAGTCATTGGAAAGGTCTGGGACAACATAAAATTTTTGTTCACCATGAAAAGGGGACTAGTTACATAAATAATCATAAAATCAAAGGAAATATGTCTGATAGGTTATTGAACCAAAATGGTTCATGTTTTTATAAAATTGTTGAATCAGTTAGCGTGACAAGGTTCTGTTGGTTGCACAGTTTGTAGAATTAACAACAACTTGATCAGATCAGAATCAATGCAGAGTGCATAGAGATGGAGGATACACATGGGGATTACAACCAATAACATGAGATCAGAGGAATGGATGTCCATTTTGGTATGGAAGGAACAAAATCCAATGAACATGGATAAGGAAAAGATGAAAACATGAATATTGTGGAGATCATTAGAAATTTGTAGAAAGATGTCCAAAGTCACAAGACTAATAATGAGAGGCTTATGAAAGATAACGAGAAACAAGAATAATTCAATATGAAGTTAATGTAGAGCCTGGATAAAATTGAAAATAAATTGGATAAGGAGAGTGGCTCCAACAAATCAGAAAGCCACAAGTCCCCCGATGAGAAAATAAGATCAAGGAGTGGTAGTAGATATCACCATCACTCCCAAGGACATTCCGATAGGAGAGAACACAACAACTGAAGTCCATCTCCTATCAGGAAGAATCATAAGATGTTTGGGATGGATGAACTGAGAGGACAAATGAATAAGATCAAACCTCCTACTTTTTATGGTGAACACAAGAAGGATGAATATGCTGAGACATGGTTTTTAGGCATGAGGAAGTACTTCCAATTGCATAATTATTATTCTCATGCATAATGAAGAATTTTATCTACCAAGTTAAAGGAAAGGCATCCATGTGGTGGGACCATCTTGTGCAAGTGAAACACATCAAAGAGAATAATGGTACATGGAAGGAATTCAATAAGCATTTTAAGAAGAAATACTTAACAAAGAGGTATTTTTACAAAAAGATGAAAGAGTTCTTTGAAATCAAACTAGGAAGCATGACCATGGATGAGTATGAAAGGATATTTTTAGAACTATTGAAGTATGACTCCTTCATCAAATATGGGACAATTAAGATCCATATATATTTGAGTGGGCTTCCATCTTTCATCAATGACTAAATTCAATATGATGATCCTAAAAATTTGGAGGAAACCATAATAAGAGCCAAGTGCTTATATGATCAACATAAGGGAAATCCTACATTCCAAAGATATTGGGAAGACAAGAAAAAGTTCAAGATGGAACAAGTAAGAAAGGGAAGAATCCATCATTCTTTAGAAACAATTCTCAGGGAGAACAAACCCCTAGAGTGCCCAGAATGACTAAGACGTGTGGAAAAAATACAAGGAAGACACACATTCAATGTTGGGGTTGTAAAGGATACCATTTGTATATAGAATGTTCTCACAAAAAAGATAAAGTGAGAGCTTTCCACGATGTACAAAAATCTAAAACATTGGAGGGCATGGGAAGAAGTGTTCCAAGGATATATGCATCCCTGGACAACAATAAATCATAATCTCAATCACACATGGTTGAAGTAGGAGGTATGATCAATAAACATACCTTTACTATTTTACTAGATTTAGGAGCCAGTCATAGCTATATAGATCCTAAGGTAGTGGAAATATTGCAATTTCCAAAAATAAAGCATGGGAAATCTTGGTTGGTGCAACTAGCTACATGATCCAAGAGAAAAGTTGTTGATCTGGTTAAGTCATCTCTAGTGGACATGAATGGGCTAAGTACGAAGGCATATTTGAACATCCTTCCCTTGGGTTCATATGAATGTCTAATTGGTATGGATTGGTTGGACCAATACCATGATGTCTTAGACTATCATAAAAAGTAATTTACTTTCCAGAATGAGGAAGGGAACTCAAGAACATTCCAAGGAATTCCCAGGGCAAGTATTGTCCGAGAGATCTCAACAATGTAATTGAAGAAGTGTTACAGGAAGGGATTACAAATATTTGCATCTCATAATGGAGGAATCACCAAAGGATAAGGTGCCAAATCATGAGGATCATTTAGTCCTAAAATATTTTGAGGATGTGTTCAAGGATGAGACATTGAGATTATGCATTGACTTCAGATAATTGAACAAGGTAACTATAAAGAACAAGTATCCTTTTCCAAGGATCAATGATCTCTTTGATCAATTGAAGAATGAAAAGATATTTTGAAATATTGATCTCAGATATGGTTAACATCAAGTGAGAATTAAAGATGAAAATATTAGCAAGACTTCCTTCAGAAAAAGGTGTGGTCATTGTGAATTCAGAGTGGTGTTATTTGGGTTATCAAATGCGCCATCTATTTTTATGTGTTTAATGAATTGTGTTTTCAGAGATTGCCTAGACAAGTTTATCATTGTATTTTTGGATGAATTCCTTATATATTCCAAGTCAGAAGAGGAACATGAGAATCACTTGAAGATGGTTTTACACGTGTTAAGAGACCACCAGTTGTATGCCAAATTGAGCAAGTTCTCATTTTATCAGAACCAAATTCAATATTTGGGGCATATCATATTTGAAGAAAGGATAGCAATGGACCCTAAAAATATTGAATCTATTATAGGGTGGAAAACACCTAAGAATGTGACAAAATTCAGATCCTTCATGGGTCTAACTGGCTACTACGAAATATTCATTGTAGGGTTTTCAAGGATTTCTCACCCTATCATTTCCTTTCAAAGGAAGGGGGTGAAGTTTTAATGGACAACAAAGTGTGAAAAGAGATTCTCGAATTTGAAGTGTTTTTAACTAGTGCTCCAATTATAAGGATTGTTGATCCGAATAAAGATTTCATGGTATGCATAGATGCATGCAAATAAGGACTTGGTGGATTCCTTAGTCAGAAGGGGTATTTCATATGTTACGAATCAAGAAAGTTGAAGGAGCATGAAAGGCATTATGCCACTCATGATTTGGAATTGGAAGTCATACTACATGCCTTGAATAAGTGAAGATACTACCTCATGGTAAAAAGGTTTGAGCTGAGAATAGACCATAATGGTCTGAAATATTTATTTGATCAGCCAACTTTAAATGCTAGGCAGAGTAGATGATTGGAATTTCTCAGTGAGTATGACTTTGATATAAAGCATATCAAGGGGAAAGAGAACAAGGTGGTTGATGCACTCATCAGGAGAGTTCATGAGTTGCATGGTACAACCATAAACATTTATCAATCTGATTTGAAGGACATAGTCTTGGAAGCTGTAAAAGTAGATTTCCAATACAAGGTATTAGTAACAAAATTACAACAAGAAAACTTGTAGCAGAAGGTTGAAGATTACAAGTTGGGGATTGATGAAATTATCATGTACAGAAACATAATTTATGTACCCCATTCCAAATATTTGAGAATCCTAATTTTGAAACATATGAATAATGTACCCTATGTTGGACACTAAGGATATCAGAAAACAATTGCAGCAGTCAAGAGCCAATATTATTGGCTAGGCATGATGAAAGAAATTGATGAGTACATTGTCAATTGTTTGGAGTGTCAAAAGGTCAAGGCTGAGCATAGACACCTAGTTGGGTTCTTGCATCCATTACCTATCCCTGAGTGGAAATGGAAAGTGGTGAAAATGGACTTCATCACCAAACTTCCCAGAACAAGCAAGCAACATTATTCGATCATGGTGGTGGTGGAAAAGCTTACCAAAGCTTCCCATTTCATTCCAGTGAAGCTTACTCACAAGGAAACCAATGTTGTTGATATTTATATGAGGGAATTAGCTCGATTTCATCGTATTCCCAAGAAAATTTTGTCTGAGAGAGACCCAAAGTTTACCTCAAAGTTCTAGAAAGGATTGTTTAAACGATTTGGAACAAATCTGAGTTTTATCACACCTTATCATCCAGAATATGATGGGGAAAAAAATAGGGTGAACCAAGTGATTGTGGATATGTTGAGGATGTATGTGATGGATATTCCATCAAGTTGGGAACACTATCTACACTTGGTAGAGTTTTCTTACAACAATGGGTACCAGACATCTCTGAAGGGATTTCAGGCACTTTATGGTAGAAAGTGAAACATGCGAGTAAGCTTAGACAAGCCAATAGATAGAGAAGTATTTGGGCCAGAGTTTCTCAAGGAAATGGAAGAGAAGATGTAAAAAATAAGGAAAAATTTAAAGATTGCTCAAGACAGGAAGAAAAGTTATGTTGATAAGGGAATAATTCAGAGGGAATTCTCCGTGGGTGATCATGTATACTTGAAAATGAGGGCAAAGGAAGTTCCCTGAAGTTGGGAAACTATTCAAAGTTGGAAAATCAATATTGTGGGTCATTTGAAATCCTAGAGAGGATTGGGATTGTAGTTTATATGTTTTCTTTACCTGCATCTATAACTATTCATAATGTATCCAATGTATCATTTATCAAAAAGTATATACCTGATGCTAATCATGTTATTGATTGGAATATGAGTCAAGTGGAGAAACAAGGCGCTTTTCAAGTGCATTTGGTGTGCATACTGGACCAAAAGATCAAGGAGCTCCAGAATTGGGCAATAGATCTTGTAAAGGTCCAATGGACCTAGTACACTCTGGAGGATGCAACTTGGGAGCATGAAGATTCCATGCAGGTAGAATAACCACATATTTTTGAAGATTTATGAAAATTATTGATGTAATATATAAATAAGATGCACTAAGGAAAGTGCATAAATAAGGGGAGAAGATTATAATACCCCAAGGTCGAGTCCTTGCAGAATTGTAAACATGTTTTGTAAGCTAGTGAGCCAGGTGATTATAAACGAGGAGTCTTATGTGATGTTTAAGCTAGAGATGCTAGATGCTAAAGGCCAATGAGGCTATATCATAAAGCCCAGTGAGCCTATATCCTAAAGGCCAGTGAGCCTATTTTTTTATATGTAAACACTCATATCATTAATATAATACATTGTTGTGTGTAGAACGACCACGATAAAATAGAATGGGAGACTAAGTTCCACTAGGTAGGGAAAGGGAAGGGACTAAGAGACTAGGGAAAAAGGGCTACGCTTGATGACTTAAACCCAAGACCATATTATATTATTATTTCCTAAAGACTAAGGTGAGGATAATTGTTTTATTGTAAGTATCATGGAAGAGTGAATGAATCCTAAGTGGAGAGAAACGAGATCCAAGATAGCCATGTATCAATCATGGCACATGAAAATATAGGTGGGGAAAAATAGACTGTTTTGCATCTTTTTCCCCATTCACTCATGCACGAACAAATGGAACCAACCCCTCCATCATTGACCTCTAAATAATTCACACACCTCTTGAACCTACAACATTTTTGGAGCTATCTCGTACTTTTCCTGTGAAGAAAAATGCACTTGTACTTCTCTTGCGCTAGTATTATGCCTTAACGGACTTTTTTTGTTGCCAACGTAGTTCCTTGACTGAGCGTGTCTTGCTTCCATCATATGTTCTATACTCGAGATTTGATGTTTCCATCACCCTTAATCGATTGACCTAGGAGTGTACTGAAGAAGCAAGTTGTCAAGTCTATAAGAAACTCTCTACAGGTGAGAGAGTTTGTTGGGGAAGTGATTTTCCCAGAGGGAGCTCAATGACAGCTATAGTTCTTTGAGAATTCCTGTATGTCCCATTGTTGAAGCCTTGGAAGGGAAGTGGGGCAGTCGAAGGACTTTTGAGCAGAGAAGTGGCACACTTCCTAGGGTGGGACACGCATGTGGGGAATGATAAGTTGTAGGCTGTTAGTGTGAGTTGGCTCCTAGGATAGAATCCTTCATGTTGATTGTGAAACTTCCATTCGTCTCAACCTATCCTAGGAATCACTTTACACGGGTGGAGTTTAGTACCATCTCGGGGGTGACTCACTATTGAGAGTGATGAGAAGTGTGGTCTAAGGCCGAGAGGTTCGTGGAAGGTCTAGACACAGTTGGTGGTCTTTCATAAAAAAATAAGTACCATTTATGTATTCAATTGCATGTTGTGTATTTGTACATGTTTTACATTTATGAGTTTAGCATGTATATGTTGTATGTATATAATTTATTGTTATTTCAGAGTGGGTGGCTGACGATGTTATATGGATGCTCTGAATATTATTTGAAACGCCTCAAAATAACCTTCTCATTATGATTTTTCTCTTTTTAGCTCCCATTTTCACCAAGTCACAGTGATTCTTCCTATTCACATTTTCCACTTTTATACGTCTCTCTCGCGTTGTGCTTTTCCTACCACCTCATTTTTCCCTTCTTAGATACTCTCTGTATCGATGCACATATTTTTTTGTCTAATCACATTTCTATGGTGCACAGTGCATTCATGTTCTTTCATTTCAATTACCATCTTCTCCATTCTAGATCATCTTACAACATGCAAAACACTTGTCCATCTACTTCATTTTTTTTATTTTTTTTTTCCCAATTTTCTTTTCTCTTTCTTTCTTTATTTTTCTATTTCTACTATATACATTATGTGAAATTTATTTTCCTATGATGAAACTATTAAGGGTTGGTGGTTCGACTATCCCTATACAGTTTCAGTCAACTACGATTCACCTATCCTTTCATTTCTTTTCCTGTTTAATCTTGGAGCTGCACAAGGCCTCCATCTTTGATAGAATTTATCTCATATGGCTCTAACTAATGCATCCTAAATTTCCCTGGCTGTTGTAAGTATTGATTATCATAGAGGATAACCATATATCCTTTCTTAAATTTATTCTTCTTTATGTATCTATCATGCCAAGATTTATCATTTTGTTTATGTACTTTCATAATGGAAACCAATCATAATCCTTTATTCTTATAATTCCATGAGTTGAGACAACCTTTCTTGGGTTACACCTCTTTCTATCATGTTTGTAATGGCTACAATTCACAGACTAGGTATCAAATACTATAAAGGCAATACTAATTTCTAACTATACACCAATATGAAAGGTGTATGTCCTATGATTTTCTTGCATTTAGTTCTATAATCCCATAATATTGCTAGTATCTTAAAATCTCAATCATCCCTATTCACATTAAAATATTAGTTAAGTCATTCTCCAAAATCTTATTAAATGCTTCCACTGTTCCATTAGCTTGAGGATAGTATGGTGTGCTCTTCTCATGGTGTATCTCAAATTCTTCAGGAATTACCTAGATGGTACTATTGATAAAATGAGTTCAGTGATCACTCATCAAAATCCTAGGGCATCCAAATATTGTAATTCCATGTTCAAATAGGAAGTGTGCTGCAATCTTTTACTGCTACTACTTCAACCCATTTGGTGAAATATTTTTTCGTTGTAATGATATACCTTTCTCTTGATATTCTAGTTGGTGGATTTATTGTACCTACAAAGTCAATTTCTCATTTTTGAAACACTTTAATAGTTACTTGAGGCTTTAATGGTATCTCATCCCTCTTGGATGGCTTCCCTACCCTTTGATAGACATCAAAAGCCTCACAATACTCCTTTTCATCCTTAGAAACTATTGGCCACCATAATCATGTGCGTATTATCTTCTACGTAGTGGCTTTACCTACATAATGTCCTCATGTTATCCCTTCATGAGCTTATGCTAAAATGATAGGACGTTCATGCTCCATTCCACATCTCCTTAAAATATTATGTTCTCCTAGTTTATACAAATGTCCTACAATAAGTTGGTAGTAAACAACTCTAACCACCAAATTTATCTTTTGTGCAGTGAGATATTCCTTTGCAGAAAATCCTATACTCGAAAATTCAATAATATCATAAAAGTACACATCAAAAATTTGCACTTAAAACAGTTCTGCATCAACAAAATTGTCCTCCAAGTTTCTTGGTTCCTCTGCATTGGTTATCCTGGAAAGATGATCAGGCCCTGCATTCAATCTTCCATGTTTAACAACTACTTCAAAATCAAACTCTTGGAATAACAACAATCATCTACATATTCTACCCCCAATATTGGCTTGTTGACCATGTATTTAAGAGAAGAGTGATTTGTGAACATCTTAAAATGTTGTCCTAACAAATAATGTTTGAACTTATGCAATGCATACACCATGTCCAAACCTTCTTTTTCTGTTGTATTATAATTCTATTATGACTTGCAAATCCTATTGGGTGATGTCTGTCACCTTCTCCTGGTTGTGTTAATGCTTCTCCAAGTGTTATGGAAGATGCGTCCACATGAGCATGGAACTCCTTTAACCAATATGGAAACACCAGAATTGGTGATGTCACCATTTTCTCCTTCAATATGTCCACAATCTATTGGCACTCATCATTCCATTGAAACTTAATATCCTTCTTTAAATACTTCACCATGGGCACAGTAATATTTTCATAGCTGTTTATAAATTTATATAGTATCATGTATGACCAATTGTAACTCTCAATTTGCACATTGACTTAGGTGGTGGTAAAATAACAATAAAAACAACCTTGGCAGGATCAACCAACAAACCATGCTTACACAACAAATGCTGTAGTAAAATTCCAAATGGTGTGTTCAATATGCATTTCTTAATGTTCAAATAGGGATGTTATATCCTTGTTATTTCAGAGAATCCCTTTTATAGCATGGCTCGACCTGGGTGGGTGGGGATGTTACAAGGATGCTCTGAATATTCTCTGAGTCACCTCGAAATAACCTTCTCATTCTATGTCTTCGCCTTTTAGCTCCCTTTTTCACCAAGTCACAGTGATTCTTCTGGTTCACATTTTCCACTGTTATATGTCTCGCCATAAATTCTCTGTTGTGTTGTACTTTTCCTACCACCTTCTTTTTCCTTTTTTCATCTACTCTTTGTATCGACGCACATATTTTTTTTTTCTGGTCACATTTCTATGATGCACAATTTATTATTTTTCTTTCATTTCAATTACCATCTTCTTCATGATACATCATCTTACAACATGCAAAACACTTGTCCATCTACTTCATATTTTTTTTTTTTTTTTTCCAATTTTNTCTTTCTTTCTTTAATTTTCTATTTCTACTATATACATTATGTGCAATTTATTTTCCTACGATGCAATTATTAAGGGTTGTTGGTTCAATTATCCCTATACAGTTTCAGTCAACTACCATCCACTAATCGTTGCATTTATTTTCCTGTTTAATCTTGGAGTTGCACAAGGCCTCCATATTTGATAGAATTTATCTCATATGGATCTAGCTAATGCAACCTGAATTTCCCTGGGTGTTGTAAGTATTTACTATTATAGAGAAGAACTAGATATCATTCCTTAAATTTATTCTTCTTTATGTATCTATCATGCCAATATTTATCGTTTCCTTTATGTACTTTCCTAATGGAAACCATTCATAATCATTTATTCTTCTAATGCCATGAGTTGAGCCAACCTTTCTTGGGTTGCACCTCTTTCTATCATGTTTGTAATGGATGCAATGCACAAACTAGGTATCAAATACTACAAAGGGACTACTACTTTCTAACCATACACCAATATGAAAGGTGTATGTCCTATGAGTTTCTTGCATTTAGTTCTATAATTCCATAATATTGCTAGCATCTTCAAATCCCAATCATCCCTATTCACATTGAAAATCTTAGTTAAGTCATTCTCCAAAATCTTATTAAATGCTTCCATTATTCCATTAGCTTAAGGATAGTATGATCTGCTCTTCTCATGGTGTATCTCAAATTCTTCAGGAATTACCTAGATGGTACTATTGATAAAATGAGTTCCATGATCACTCATCAAAATCCTAGGGAATCCAAATCTTGTAATTACATGTTCAAATAGGAAGTGCGCTGCAATCTTTTATTGCTACTTCGTCAACCCATCTAGTGAAATATTTTGTCGTTGTAATGATATACCTTTCTCCTGATATTCTAGTTGGTGGATTAATTGTACCGACAAAGTCAATTTCTCATTTTTGAAAAACTTTAATAGTTATCTGAGGCTTTAATGATATCTGATCCCTCCTGGATGGCTTCCCTACCCTTTGACAAACATCACAAGCCTCACAATACTCCTTTTCATCCTTAGAAACAATTGGCCACCATAATCCTGCGCGTAGTATCTTCTACGCAGTGGCTTTACCTACATAATGTCCTCATGTTATCCATTCACGTGCTTCTGCTAAAATGATAGGATGTTCATGCTCCATGCCACATCTGCTTAAAATATTATGTTCTCCTAGTTTATACAAATGTCCTACAATAAGTTGGTAATCTACAAATCTAACCACCAAATTTTTCTTTTGTGAAGTGATATATTCCTTTGGAGAAAATCCTATACTCAAAAATTCAATGATATTTGAAAAATATTGATCGACAATCTGCACTGAAAATAGCTCTACATCAAGAAAATTGTCCTCCAAGTTGCTTGGTTCCTCTGCATTGGTTATCCTTGAAAGATGATCAGGCCTTGCATTCATTCTTCCATGTTTCACAACTACTTCGAAATCAAACTCTTGGAATAACAACAATCATCTACATATTCTACCCCCAATATTGGTTCGTTGACTAGTTAGTTAAGAGCAGAGTGATTTTTGAACATCTTAAAATGTTGGCCTAAAAAATAATGTTTGAACTTATGCAATGCATACACCATATACAAACCTTCTTTTTCTGTTGTATTATAATTCTATTATGACTTGCAAATGCTATTGGGTGATCTATGTCACCTTCTCCTGGTTGTGTTAATATTGCTCCAAGTGTTATGGAATATGCGTCCACATGAACATGGAACTCCTTTGACGAATCTGGAAACACCAGAATTGGTGATATCACCATTTTCTCCTTCAATACGTCCACAATCTATTGGCACTCATCATTCCATTGAAACTTAATATCCTTCTTTAAATACTTCACCATGGGCGTAGTAATATTTTCATAGCTCTTTATAAATTTGTATAGTATCATGTATGACCAACTGTAACTCTCAATTTGAGCATTGACTTAGGTGGTGGTAAATTAACAATAACAACAACCTTGGCAGGATCAACCAACAAACCATGCTTACACAACACATGCCCTAGTAAAATTCCAAATGGTGTGTTGAATATGCATTTCTTAATGTTCAAATAGGGATTCTATATTCCTGTTATTTTAGAGCATCCCTATTATAGCATGGCTCGACCTGGATGGCCGGGGATATTACAGGGATGCTCTGAATATTCTTTGACTAACCTCAAAATAACTTTCTCATTCTGAGTCTTCACCTTTTAGCTCCCATTTTCACCAAGTCACAATGATTCTTCATGTTCACGTTTTCCACTTTTATACGTCGTGCCATAAATTCTTTGTCATGCTGTACTTTTCCTACCACCTCCTTTTTCCTTTTTTCAGCTACTCTCTCTATTGATGCACATATTTTTTTGTCTAGTCACATTTCTCTGGCGCATAGTGTATTCTTGTTCTTTCATTTCAATTAACATCTTCTCTGTGCTACATCATCTTACAACATGCAAAACACTTGTCCATCTACTTCATATTTTTTTGTTTTTGTTTTTCCAATTTTCTCTTCTCTTTCTTTCTTTATTTTTCTATTTCTACTATATACATTATGTGCAATTTATTTTCCTACGATGCAACTATTAAGGGTTTTTGGTTCGACTATCCCTATATAGTTTCAGTGAAGTACCATTCACCAATCCTTTCATTTATCTTCCTGTTTAATCTTTGAGTTGCACAAGGCCTCCATCTTTGATAGACTTTATCTCATATGGCTCTAGCTAATGCATCCTGAATTTCCCTGGGTGTTGTAAGTATTTACTATCATAGAGGAGAACCAGATATCCTTCCTTAAATTTATTCTTCTTTATGTATCTATCATGCCAAGATTTATCTTTTTCTTTATGTAATTTCCTAATGGAAACCAATCATAATCATTTATTCTTCTAATTCCATGAGTTGAGCCAACCATTATTGGGTTGCACCGCTTTCTATCATGTTTGTAATGGTTGCAATGCAGAGAATAAGTATCAAATACTCCAAAGGGAGTACTACTTTGTAACCATACACCAATATGAAAGGTGTATGTCCTATGAGTTTCTTTCATTTAGTTCTATAATCCAATAATATTGCTAGTATCCTCAAATCCCAATCATCTCTATTCACATTGAAAATCTTAGTTAAGTCATTCTCCAAAATTGTATTAAATGCTTCCACTATTCCATTATCTTGAAGATAGTATGGTGTTATCTTCTCATGGTGTATCTCAAATTCTTCAGGAATTACCTAGATGTTACTATTGATAAAATGAGTTCCTTTATCACTCATCAAAATCATAGGGCATCCAAATCTTGTAATTACATGTTCAAATAGGAAGTGTGGTGCAATCTTTTACTGCTACTACTTCAACCCATCCGGTGAAATATTTTGGCGTTGTAATGATATACCTTTCTCCTGATATTCTAGTTGGTTGATTAATTGTACCTACAAAGTCAATTTCTCATTTTTCAAACACTTTAATAGTTATTTGAGGCTTTAATGGTATCTCATCCCTCCTGGATGGCTTCCCTACCCTCTGACAGACATCACAAGCCTCACAGTACTCCTTTTCATCCTTAGAAACTATTGACCACCATAATCCTGAGCATAGTATCTTCTATGTAGTGGCTTTACCTACATAATGTCCTCATGTTATCCTTTCATGTGCTTCTGCTAAAATGATAGGACGTTCATGTTCCATGCCACATCTCCTTAAAATATTATGTTTTCCTAGTTTATACAAATGTCCTACAACAAGTTGGTAATCTACAACTCTAACCACCAAATTTGTCTTTTGTGCAGTGATATATTCCTTTGGAGAAAATCCTATACTCAAAATTTCACTGATATCATAAAAATACCCATCGACAATCTGCACTGAAAACAATTTTGCATCAAGAAAATTGTCCTCCAAGTTGCTTGGTTCCTCTGCATTGGTTATCCTATAAAGATGATCAGGCCCTGCATTCAATCTTCCATGTTTCACAACTACTTCAAAATAAAACTTTTGGAATAACAACAATCATCTACATATTCTACCCTCAATATTGGCTCATTTACTAGGTATTTAAGAGCAGAGTGATTTGTGAACATCTTAAAATGTTTTCCTAACAAATACTTTTTGAACTTATGCAATGCATACACCATATCCAAACCTTCCTTTTCTGTTGTATTATAATTCTATTATGACTTGCAAATTCTATTGGGTGATCTATGTCACCTTCTCCTGGTTTTGTTAATACTGCTCCAAGTGTTATTGACGATGCATCAACATGAACATGGAACTCCTTTGATCAATATGGAAACACCAAAATTGGTGATGTCACCATTTTCTCCTTCAATATGTCCACAATCTATTGGCACTCATCATTCCATTGAAGCTTAATATCCTTCTTTAAATACTTCTCCATGTGTGCAGTAATATGTGCATAGCTCTTTATAAATTTGTATAGTATCATGTATGACCAACTGTAACTCTCAATTTGTGCATTGAATTAGGTGGTGGTAAATTAACAATAACAACAACCCTGGCAGGATCAACCAACAGACCATGCTTACACAATACATGCCCCAGTAAAATTCCAAATGGTGTGTTGAATATGCATTTCTTAATGTTCAAACAGGGATGCTATATCCCTGTTATTTCAGAGCATCCCTGGTATAGCATGGCCCAACTTGGGTGGCCAGGGATGTTACAGGGATGCTCTAAATATTCTCTGAATCACCTCGAAATAACCTTCTTATTCTGATTTTTAGCTTCTTAGCTCCCATTTTCACCAAGCCATAGTGATTCTTCATGGTCACGTTTTCCACTTTTATACGTCGTGCCATAAATTCTCTCTCGCATTGTACTTTTTCTACCACCTCCTTTTTCCTTTTTTCAGCTAATCTCCGTATCAATGCACATAATTTTTTGTCTAGTCACATTTCTCTGGCGCACAGTGTATTCTTGTTCTTTCATTTCAATTACCATCTTATCCATGCTACATCATCTTACAACATGGAAAACACTTGTACATCTACTTCATATTTTTTTTGTTTTTGTTTTTCCAATTTTATTTTCTCTTTCCTTCTTTATTTTTCTATTTCTGCTATACACACTATGTACGATTTATTTTCCTACGATGGAACTATTAAGGGTTGTTGTTTCAATTATCCCTATATAGTTTTAGTCAACTACCATTCACCAATCCTTGCATTTCTTTTCATGTTTAATCTTGGAGCTTCATAAGGCCTCCATATTTGATAGACTTTATCTTATATGGTTCTAGCTAATGAATCCTGAATTTCTCTTGGTGTTGTAAGTATTTATTATCATAGAGGAGAACCATATATCCTTCCTTAAATTTCTTCTTCTTTATATATCTATCATGCCAATATTTATCATTTTCTTTATGTACTTTCCTAATGGAAACCAATCATAATCATTTATTCTTCTAATTCCATGAGTTGAGCCAACCTTTCGTGGGTTGCACCTCTTTCTATCATGTTTGTAATGGCTACAATGCACAGACTAGGTATCAAATACTCCAAAGGGACTACTACTTTCTAACCATACACCAATATGAAAGGTGTATGTCCTATGAGTTATTTGCATTTAGTTCTATAATCCCATAATATGGCTAGTATCTTCAAATCCCAATCATCCCTAATCACATTGAAAATATTAGTTAAGTCATTCTTCGAAATCTTATTAAATACTTCCACTATTCCATTAGCTTGAGGATAATATGGTGTGCTCTTCTCATGGTGTATCTCAAATTCTTCAGAAATTACCTAGATGGTACTATTGATAAAATGAGTTCCTTGATCACTTATCAAAATCCTAGGGCATCCAAATCTTGTAATCACATGTTCAAATAGGAAGTGCGCTGCCATATTTTAATGCTATTGCTTCAACCCATCTGGTGAAATATTTTGTCGTTGTAATGATATACCTTTCTCCTAATATTCTATTTGGTGGATTAATTGTACCTACAAAGTCAATTTCTCATTTTTGAAACACTTTAATAGTTACCTGAGGCTTTAATGGTATCTCATCCCTCCTGGATATCTTCCCTACCATCTGACAGACATCACAAGCCTCACAATACTCCTTTTCATCCTTAGAAACTATTGGCCACCATAATCCTGCACGTAGTATCTTCTACGCAGTGGATTTACGTACATAATGTCCTCATGTTATCCCTTCATGTGCCTCTGCTAAAATGATAGGACGTTCATGCTCCATGCCACATCTCCTTAAAATATTATGTTCTCCTAGTTTATACAAATGTCCTACAATAAGTTGTTAATCTACAACTCTAACCACCAAATTTGTCTTTTGTGTAGTGATATATTCCTTTGGAGAAAATCCTATACTAAAAAATTCAATGATATCATAAATATACTCATCGACAATCTGCACTAAAAACAGTTCTGCATCAACAAAATTATCCTCCAAGTTTTTTGGTTCCTATGCATTGGTTATCCTAGAAATATGATCAGGCCCTACATTCAATATTCCATGTTTCACAACTACTTCAAAATCAAGCTCTTGGAATAACAACAATCATATACATATTCTACCCCCAATATTGGCTCATTAACCAGGTATTTAAGAGTAGAGTGATTTGTGAACATCTTAAAATTTTGGCCTAACAAATAATGTTTGAACTTATGCAATGCATACACCATATCCAAACCTTCTTTTTATGTTGTATTATAATTTTGTTATGACTTGCAAATACTATTGGGTGATCTATGTCACCTTCTCCTGGTTGTGTTAATACTACTCCAAGTGTTATTGAAGATGTGTCCGCATGAACATGGAACTCCTTTGATCAATATGGAAACACCAGAATTGGTGATGTCACCATTTTCTCCTTCAATACATCCACAATCTATTGGCACTCATCATTCCATTGAAACTTAATATCATTCTTTAAATACTTCTCCATGGGCGAAGTAATATGTGCATAGCTCTTTATAATTTTGTATAATATCATGTATGACCAACTGTAACTCTCAATTTGCACATTGACTTAGGTGGTGGTAAATTAACAATAACAACAACCTTGGTAGCATCAACCAACAGACCATGTTTACACAACACATGGCCTAGTAAAATTCCAAATGGTGTGGTGAATATTCATTTCTTAATGTTCAAAGAGATTTAAAACTATCTACACTTATCTAACATTAGTCTCAAAATTTCAACATGATCTTTCAATAAACTAAATATTGTTCAGTCAGCGAGATAAACCTAAAAAAACTTATGTATAAAATCTTTAAATGTAGCTACTACTACCCTGAAAAGATAGCAGAGGAATTATTCAATCCAATGGGCACAATTGTGTACTAATATGTCCCCCATTCTATGGAAAATGTAGTTATGATGATCCTGTAGTGCTATTCTAATCTGATGATACCCTGAAAATACATCAATAAATGAGTATGCTTCTTGTCCTCCTACATTCTCCAATACCTCATTTGTAAAAGGAGTATGGAAGTGATCATGATCAAAAACATCATTCAACTTCCTTAAGTCTGGAAAGATCATTATTCCCCCTTTCTTCTTCTCCTAAACAAACATACGGATAATCCACTTGGATTTTTCAACAGGTTCTATTATCCCAACCTCTAACATTTTATCAATCTATGTATTCACTTTCTGTTTATATATTGGATTCAATCTATATGGTATTTGAATTATTGGTATAGCATATGGTCTCAATGGGATATTCATTTCTTCAATTTCTCCTACTACCCCTTTCATTTATGAAAATGTCACTGGAAACAAGTCACTATCCTCGCGCAATAACTATGTTATTTTTTCCACTATCTGGTTATCCCAATAGCCACCAATACTTGCAATATTTGGATTCTCTTCTATTCCAATATTTACCTTATTTATCTTCAATGTTCCAGTAAATTATTCTGACTCTAATTTTGGACCTCATACTTCTCTTTCCCCCTCAACTTATATAATCTGAATATCCCATAGGTTTTCTTCGGTTGGGTCATGTTCTGTCATGTGGTAACAATGTAACAACTATTTGACTTCCTACCTATTCTAATTTTGATAACATGTTACAATTTCAACTTCTGGTTCTTCAAATATCTTCTCTTTTATCTACTTCAATGATGCATGTATTTCTGGATTCTCATGTTCAAATGCAAAGGTGATCACAAAATTCTGTTGCAAATCTCCCCACTTTGCAATTCCTCTATGCAGTTCCAATTCTGTATACCAATTCCTCATCATGCCTTATTATGTATGAATAAAGTAATGTGACCATTCCTATGGTGGAACCAATCTATATTGGGTTACATATTTGTCTATATGTTCTCTGGGATGTCCCATTCCATCATATGTTCTCTTGGATATGTGGTATCGATGGATTTGTTCTCGCAAATCACTTGTCGCTTGGACAATTTTCACAGAATAAATGATAACACACTATGAGGATACAAGGAGTAGTACCTTCTTTAGGAAATTGATAAATCTTAAGTAAAAGGGTTCAGTTGTGGAGCACATTGAGAAATTCAAAAGATTGAATATAAAGGTATCATATATTCCATATGAACACCTAATTGATGTATTCATAGGAACTTTAAAGGATAACATTCAACATAAGGTTCACCTTTGGCAACCCAAATCATTGGAGAATGCGTTCAGGGTGGCAAGAAATGTTGAAAGTAAAAATATGGCTATGGCTACTAGAAGGACCACTCCTAACATCTATCGAGAGAATAATGTTCCTTCTTCTAAAATACCTCAACAATTGGAGGAAAGAAAACAAAAAGGTTTATACTTTGATTGTGACAACAACTACAGTACGGGACATAAGTGTGCTGACAAGAAATTATTCTACATAGGTTGTGAAGAGGAAAAATAACAAGAACAATAACCATCTTGAGTTGAAAATGTAGAAGCGATTTCTTCTGAAGAGTTGACTCCCAAGATATCATGCAATGTGCTAGAGTTTTAAGTAACGATTGCAAATGGAGGAAGTATCAATTTATCAGGAAAATGCCATAAGATCAATCTTACTATGGGGGAATAAGTAATGAGTAGTCCAATTATTTAAATTCCCTTGGGTGTTATTGATGTCTGACTACGAGTCCAACGGTTACAATCATTGGGAACAATGGATTTTAATTTTCAAGAACGTTTCATGAAG
The DNA here is from genome assembly GCA_009831015.1 of Picea engelmannii. Lineage (NCBI taxonomy): Eukaryota > Viridiplantae > Streptophyta > Pinopsida > Pinales > Pinaceae > Picea > Picea engelmannii. The sequence continues at coordinate 525,582 of ML781174.1, read as the reverse complement.
TTTTCAATGGAAGGAAAGGAAATTGAGTTAAGCGGTATGACAGGGAAACCTAGTAAGTTGATAAGCTTGAATGGAATGACAAAATTATTGAAAAATGGGCATCACTGTGTAATTGTAAAACTATACTCACTAGATATTCAAACATCTAAGACATATATTCCACTAGATCTCCAAGTGATTATTGACAAGCATTCTAAAGTATTTGAATATATTCCCAAAGGTCTTCCACCCAGTCGAAATCATGATCATGCTATTCACCTAATTCCTAGGAGTGTTCCTCCTAGCATCAGGCCTTACATATACCCTTATGCCCAAAAGAGTGAAATTGAGTATATGATTGAAGAAATGCTAGAGGATGGAATTATTAGATCTAGACAAAGTTCTTTATCTACACCGATGGTAATGGTACTCAATAAAGAGGGCTCTATGTATCCAAATTATAGAGAGATAAACAAGATCACTATTAAAGATAATTTTCCCATTCCCTTCATTCATGAATTGTTATATGAACTACATGGAACAATCTCCTTAACAAAGTTGAATCTCCATTTAAGGTATCATCATATTGGAATGAAGGAAGCAGATATCCCAAAAACAACATTCTGAGCTCATGAAGGCCATTATGAATTTTTTTTCATGACTTTTGGCCTTATGAATGCACCTTCCACATTCCAAGGGTTGATGAATTCCATCTTCAATCCCTTCCTTCAAAAATATGTGTTAGTATTTTCTGATCATATACTAATCTATAGAAAGTCTTGGGAGGATCCTGCTCAATATGTTGACAAAGTGCTACAACTACTAAAGGAGAAAAAACTATATCCCAAACCATCCAAATGTTTCTTTGGGATGAAGGAAGTAGAGAATTTTTTATCCAAGAGGCTCCCCGGGTCCAGAAAATGCTAAAAAATGAAAGTTTTCGGAATTGAATGAAACCAATTCCATTGTGACCGGATCGTCGTGCTGATTTTGACCATATATTTACTTTCTCAAACAAACGTTGTATGTGACAGTTATCACACTCTGATCAAATTCTCAAACAGGAAAAAGGTCAATGGTCGAACTAGAAAAAATTAAATGTTGGCATCAACATGATGTGAGCATGACATCACCAAGATACTTTATTATGATGAGGTGGTAGAGGCAGGTGGCGACATGTGACTGGGTCGGTGATATAGGCGTGGACCAATAAATTCTTAACACATGGAATATGGTTAATTTAATGTGGAGCTGCCACATGGCCCAAGCGTGGATTGCCACGTGGAACCTCGTCGTTGGTTAGTGTATTTGTTAAAAAAATTGGCAACTCACGAGAATAGAACCTGTGACCTACTAATAGGAGGGAAGAATTTTGGAAATTACCAAATGATAATGTGCCACTTTGGTTCTTGTTATACATAATCCACACTTTAATATATAAAGTGCATATATGAATGGGGCAAAAAAGGAGGGGGTTGGGGCTGAGCCCCAACCCACAACTTTATCACCATATGTGACCACGATACAACAAGGGCACGAACACTATTGCTTGAAACCACCAGTGCTGGAGGGATCCACGTACCACCAATCAAAGGGGAGAAAAGTTATCACCTACCCACCTTAGACCACGGGGCTATAACCGTGTGTTGGGTGCGAATTGGGGGCACGGTCCCATGCATAAGTATCACATGACCACAATTTAGGGAGCTAGCCCAAGTTTAGGGCCAGTGCGCATCCCTTTGGGCTGGATCTTGGCCATATAAAGCACATGTGACCTTAATTTGGAGCACGCGCCCAGCCTTAGGAGCTACTCTGTGTATTTTTAATCAAAAGTGGGTTTTTGCTTAAAGTTTAGCCCAGAATATGTATTTTTTGGCCATTTGAAGGGGGATTTGATCCCATAAAAAGGCCAAATATTCAGGGGAAGTTGTTTTTCTCTTGTTGGGTCTAAAAAATATATAAACTAGGCTTTTTGAGCTTGAGGGGTAAATTTTTAATGTAGGGATTTAGAGGAGCAGCTTGTGTAAATTGTCCATTTTTCATGTTTTGAGAGGAGATTGTTGAGGCATGTATGTATCTGAGCAAGTAGGTCTTGCATAATAGATTTGAAGCATGTTTTGTAACAACAAAGAGCCAATGTAAAGAGAGCTTGAGCATTTGAAGAGCAATAAAGAAGTCCTCCAATTGGAAGCGGGCCCAGAGACGTAGCCAAAGATTGGTAAACTCCATTAACAAAGTTCTTGTGTCTACTTCTCTTTCTTATTTGTTGTTATCTTCTCTTAATTTGCAGCATGGTTTATAATGGCTGAACTCTGTAATCATTAATGAGAATCAAGTAAAAGTCATAATTATTATTCCGCAACAAGTTATGGAGTTTTATGTGTTTCACATTCTTATCGATCCGATGCATAAAGTACATTAAACTTAACCTGCAATTGTCCATGAAACCTATAATTTTTGGATCAATTATAAGGTATCAGAGTATTTGGTTTTCAAGGTTTCACAGGAATTTCAAGCATTGGATGCTCACTAAAGCCAAATTCAAGCGAGGAGAAGGCCAACTTGAGGCTCTTAATTCAGAGATTCAAAGGAGACCTCATAAGAAAGAGATGTCTTCATCGACAAAACTATGTCCTTTTGCATCCGAGGATGATTTCTTTGAGGCATTTCAATTGATGAAAGCCATGGTAGAGGAACTTTACCATGAAAGAGGTCAACGAGGAAATCCAAAGGTTGAAGAAGGTGAATCTTCAGTAAGAGCAGAAGGAGGAGTTGGAGTTCATAGACCTTTAGAACCTTCTTCTCCTTCATCCTTGTCATATACAAGTGAAGAAAGTGTACATTCCTCCAAGGAAAAGAAACCTAAAAAAACTCATCATTCTTTTGATATTCCTTTATTAAAGTTAGATGTAAATTTTAATTTACCCACTTATGATGGTGAATTAGATGCAGAAAAGCTACATAATTGGGTTAGACAGTCAAAAGTCTATTGCAGGATACAAAGGATTGTTGATGATGAAACAAAGATCCAACTTGCAAGTCTCAAATTGGGAGGCACAACTCTCATATGGTGGGAAAGAAAAACTAAATATGATCTCAAGAAAAATGGTAAAACATTCTCTTCCTGGAATGATTTTATCACTGCTTTGAAGAAACAATTTTATCCATTAGAATACATGCAATAGAAAATCATGAATTGGCAAAGTTTAAGGAAAGATAAGCATCAAAGTGTACAAGAATATACTCAAATATTTCATAAGAAAGAATTAAATTTGGGTATTCCTTTATATACGCAAGAGACACTCCTAAGATATATTGGTGGTTTACATTCTTATCTCAAGCAGACTATTCTTATGTTAAATCCTTCTAACTTTGATGAAATATATGTACAATCCATTCACATTGAATCAAGTAAAGGGAATTTTGGTGATAGTGTTTCTATAGATACTTGGCAAAGAAAGGATTCGGGAAAAAGAAAAGAGAAAGAGAAGAAGAAATCCACAACAAGAAAGGAGAAACCTACTTGCAAGCATTGCAAGAAGGTAGGCCATGATGAAGATCATTGTTGTATCTTGCATCCTCAGTTGATGCCAAAGAAGTATGCCAACCAAGGAAGAAATAATACCACAATTGCGATAGTTCAAGTGGATCTTGGATCAAACTTCAGTGATGAGACAAAAATTGTAGCAATGGGAATCCGAGGTATAAATTTTGTTGCAAGTACTAGATCTTCTAATTCAAATGTTGTAAATTATGAGTGTAAAAGGGGTGAACTTTTCCACATAAGGGTCATAAAAAATAATGTTAAAATTGATACTCTTGTAGATAGTGGATCACAAGACAATTTGATCAGTGAAGAGGTTGTAAATAATTTGGGACTTGAAACTAAGCTACATCCTAGACCATATCCATTGGGATGGATATGTGGTGATAATAATTTGCAAGTAACTAAGAAATGTAAAATTAAGTTTGAAATCACTTCTAATTATGTTGATGAAGTAGAGCTTGATATAGTGCCACTGGAAATATGTGGAATATTCCTGGTAATCCCATACCTTTATGATAGAAAAGCCATATTCTACAGGAAGGAAAATAAATATTGCTTCAAGAAATGTGGGAAAGAGTACATTGTTCGTGCTCATTACATGAAAAATGACAGATATTTTGCAACTACAGGGAAGTTAAAAAAATGGTAAATGTCAGCAAAATTTTAACACTTATGTATGTAAAAAAATAGGAAGTTAGTGATGATAAACATGAGATGGTTCATTATGTTTCGAACATTCATGGAGTGTCACAAGAAGTACAACATGAGGTTCAGTTGCATACTTTGCTTACTATTCATGTTCAGAAGGGGAAGCATGTTTTTTCATTCTCATTCGCATACTCAGTATTGTTGTTTAGTTTTCTACTATTCAGTGGTGTATGGCTGCTAAACACGACAAATAATGTAGATTATTGTGCAATAAATGAGATGATTACTTTGATAAACAATTTTATCTCAATTTTTATGTTTGTTGTGATTAGTCAGGTGATCATTGTATCGACAGAAAGGATAGATGATACATGACAAGTGGGGAGGCAGTACCCTCACTTCTTACCTGAGTAAAAGAAGACTTTTGTTGGTTTGAAAGCTTCCAAGTGGGGCAGAATGATCCAGGAGGCTCCCTAGGTCCAGAAAATGCTCAAAAATGAAATTTCCTGGAATTGAATGAAACCAATTCCATTTTGACTGGCTCATCACTCTGATTCCAGACATATATTTACTTTATCAAATAGAAGTTGTATGAAAGAGTTATCACACTCTAATAAGAATCTCAAACAGGGAAAAAGTCAATCATCAAACTAGCAAAAAGTCAATGCTGACATCATAATGACATCAACACCACATCACCAAGATACTTTATTATGTTCACATGGCTGAGGAAGGTAGGGACATGTGACTAGGCATGTGATACAAGCGTGGACCAATAAATGCTTTACACATGGCATATGGTTGATTTAATGTGGAGGTGCCACGTGGCCCAGGCGTGGGCTGCCATGTGGTACCCCGTCATTGGTCGGTGGCTTTGTTAAAAAAATTGGTAACTCACGAGAATGGAACCCATGACCTGTTTATAGGAGGGAAGACTTTGGGAAACGACCAAACTCAAACCTACCACTTTGGTGCTTGTTATACATAATCAACACTTTAATATATAAAGTGCATATATCAATGGGGTGGAAAAGGAGGGGTTTGGGGCAAGCCCTAGCCCATGACTTTATCAGCATATGTGACCACGATACAACAAGGGTGCGAGCTTTATTTCTTGAAACCACCAACGCGGGAGGGAGCCACGTACCACTAATCAAAGGGTCACAAATTTATCACCTGCTCACCTTAGACCACGGGGATATAACCCTGTGTTGGGCACGAATTGAGGGTGTGGCACCATGAAGAAGCACCACATAGCAACAATCCAGGGAGCTAACGCAAGTTTAGGGCCAACATGCAACCGTTTGGGATAGTGCTTAGCCATATGAAGCTCATTTGACCTTAATTCGGAGCACGTGCCAGACCTTAGGGGCTACTCCATGTATTTTTAATCAAAAGTGGGTTTTTTCCTAAATTTTAGCCCATAATATCTATTTTTCAGTAGTTTTTGGTCATTTGAAGGGGGATTTGATCCCAAAAAGAGGCTAGATCTTCAGGGGAAGTTGGGAGTCTCTTGTTGGCTCTAAAAACTATATAAACCATGCTTTTTGAGCTTGAGGGAACTTTTTTTGATGCAGGGATTTGGAGGACCAGCTTGTGTAAATTGTCCATTTTTCATGTTTTGAGAGGCATTAAGCCATGTTTTGAGAGGAGATTGTTGAGGAATGTATGTGTCTAAGCAAGGTGGTATTGCACAACAGATCTGAAGCATGTTTTTTAACAACAAAGAGCCAATCTAAAGAGAACTTTAGCATTTGAAGAGAAAGAAAGAGTTCCTCCACTTGGAAGCGGGCCCAGAGATGTAGCCAAAGATTGGTGAACTTCATTAACAAAGTTCTTATGTCTACTTGTGTTTCTTGTTTGATGTTATCTTCTCTTGATTTTCAACATGGTTTATAATGGAAGAACTCTTTAAACATTAATGAGCATAAAGTAAAAGTCATAATTATTATTCTGCAACAAGTTATGGAGTTTTATGTGTTTCGCATTCTTATCGATCTGATGCATAAAGTACATTAAACTTAACTTACAATTTTTAGTAAAACCTATCATTTTTTATTCAATTTTTTTCATATTGTATCGCATGAAGGTGTCAAGTTAGACCCTAACAATATTAAGGTCATGATGGATTGGCCAATTCCCAAAACATTGAATAATCTTAGAGGATTTTTGGGTTTGAGAGGTTACTACCACAAGTTTGTTCAGAACTATGGAAGAATAGCAACACCTTTAACGACATTAACTAAGAATGATTCATTTTCATGGACTCCATAGGAAACTCAAGATTTTGAAAAACTTAAAGAGGCGATGTGCAAATATCTTTCCTTGATGACACGAGACTTCACAAAAACCTTTATTGTGGAATCTGATGCCTCGGGAAATGGAATTGGTGTTGTTCTAATGCAAGAAGGAAGACCCCTTTCTTTTGAAAGTCGACCACTCAAGGGAAAGGACTTAGACAAACCCATTTATGAGATGGAAATGATGGAAATACAACATGCATTAAAGAAATGGAACCCTTACCTAATAGATAGCCACTTCAAGGTCAAAATAAATCATGATAGTCTTGAATACTTCTTGGAAAAAAGATTATCTTCATAATAACAACAAAAATGGGTGACCAAGATGTTGGGTTATGATTTTGAAATCATCTACAAAAAAGGGAAGAAAAATGTTGTGACAGATGCACTCTCAAGAAAAGATGAATATGTTGAGGCCTTTCTCTATGCTATCTCGATCATCAAACCTAATTGGATGACAGAAGCGAGGGATGAATGGAAGAATGAAGAAAATGTGTGGAATCTCATTCAAAGGTTGCAACAGGATTCTAGTGCATCATATACATTTACATGGAAAAATCATTCACTATGGTACAAATATCTCTTATATTTATGTAATAACTACCAACTCAAGCAAAAGGTACTCTTGTAATTTCAAAGCTATCTAGTATGAGGTCACTCAAGATTTTTGAAAACCTACCATAGGGTCAAGAAGGAATTTTTTTGGGATGGCCTTAAAACTGATGTTCAAAGGTTTGTGGAAAAATGATTGGTTTGCCAACAAAACAAGGTGGAATCCATTAAGACCCCAAGTCTTTTACAACCATTATCCATCCCAAGTGAGCACTAGGAGGTGGTTTCCATGGATTTCATCACAGGATTACCGAAGTATAAAGGAAAGAGTGTCATCATGGTGATTATTGATAGACTGACCAATTACACACACTTTTGTGCACTCTCTCATCCTTTCAAGGCCACTACAACTTCCACCACATTCATGGAGATAGTTCAAAAGCTACATGGAAGCCAAAATATTATTGTAAGTGACAAAGATCCCATCTTCACTGGACATTTTTGGACAAAATTATTTTCCTATTTGGGTACTCAATTGTCTCATATCTCATCTAATCATCCTCAATCTGATGGAAAAACCAATATAGTGAACAAATGTCTAGAAGGATACCTTTGTTTCTTTGTCTCTGATAAACAAACACAATGGTTTAAGTGGATACCCTTGGCAGAATGGTGGTATAACACTTCCTTTCATACTGCGACAAAAATGACACCATTTATGAAATTATATGGATATCTCCCACCTTCCATCCCTTCTTTGCTAAAATAAAAATCTAAGGTTCAAGCAGTGGAAGATCACATCAACCATCAACAACAAGTTCTCCAACTCTTAAAGGACAACCTGACCATGGAACATAATCACATGAAACAACAAGTAGATCATCATCGTAGTGAAATAAGTTTTGAAGTAGGGGATTGGGTATTTTTAATACTATAACCATACAAAAAAAATTCCCTCAAGAAAGCTAAGAAGGATAATAAGTTATCAGCAAAGTACTATGGCCCTTATAAGGTGTTTCAAAAGATTAGTACTATGGCATACAAATTGGATTTTCCTACATCTTTGCGAGTACAACTAGTTTTCCATGTTTCGTGCTTAAAGAAGGTTATAGGTGAGAAGATCCCAGTTCAAACTATATTTCTAGAACTTGAAGAGGAATGAAAAATCATATTGGAGCATGGAGATATCATTGACATAAGAATTGTGCAGCTGAGGAATAGATCCATTTCAGATTATCTCATTAAGTGGAGGAAACTACCTACTAAATATTCCACTTAGGAAGATGAGTCTGTTATACAGAATCATCAAGAAATACTCAACCGTTGCATAGAACACTTGTTTGAAGGGGAGGGGCATGTTAAGCCCTAAATAGTGGCACGTTACCCTTAATTGGGGAATATTACATTAGTATTGTTATTTTATTTATGTCAACTTGGGTCCATTAGTTGTAATTGTGCCTCCTAGTCTCCTATATATACCAAGGATACCTTTTCATTTGGAATCATCTTGTATTTGTAAATTTATGTGGTGTATAAGTAGGTTTCCCCCTCGAAGAGGCTTATTATTTGAAATTCTCTCTTTTTCAAGGCCTTGAGTACTTAGTTTGAGGTTTTTTATTCTATTTTGATATTTTGTTCTTTGATATTTAGTTCTTAACATCAATAGTACTAATTAAAATTGGGTTTCACATATAAAACGTTATTTTCCACATGTGGTAACATGTAAATTAATAACTAAAATGGATTACGATGAACTAACTAGTTTATTATGATGCATAGATTTAAACATATGACTATATAAAGTTCAAAATGTTCGCCTTGAAAGGAAAGAGGGAGAGAGTATTACATCTATAAGATACATGGAATACTCAAGCTACAACTTAAAAACACTTATGCATTCCACCTATTCATTCCATTGACTATAACATGTATATATACACAAATAAATGATCTAGACATCCTTTACGAATGATCTATATAGTTTCCAAGAAGCATCGAACTCTATGGAATTGGAATTTTTTGGTCACTCGATCCACACTGGACTATCTAGAATATTCTTACCTACCATGCACGGGAGTAATTATTATGTCTCAACACTCCCCATTAGCTACGAATGATAGCATTACTAACACTAACCATCAATGTCGTTATGCACTTACAAAATTCATAACATGATAGATTGTTGGTCTAATTCTTAGCTAGAATTACAATGTTTGAGATAAAATTCCATTACATCATCCACATGTGTTTCTAACAGTGGTATTCAATTTATTCACTATGCTCATGCTCTGCAATTCTTACATGGTTAATTTCTTCAACAATCTTCTTTTGCTTCAGTAGGATCTTCCAAGAGATTATACTTATAGTACAACACAAACTTCATCAATACCTGGAATGTTGATGTTGATTGATGTTCCTTCCCCTTTCACTGTATTCCATCTCAAAATATTATTCTTGGTTGCTTGAGAACAATTCTCTCATACAAGAATTATCTTGAGATATAATGTTGTTGCATATTTCTTCTTGTTTCATTTGTACGAATTTGAAGATGGGAGGAGAAAAATGCCAATGGCTACATCCTTAATCATCCCAAAGACTTTCTATGGGTTACCCTAAACTATTTAACCATATCCATGGTTTTTCCTTAGCTTACTCTTAATGTTACATATTCAAGGGTTTTGTTAGTTTACCCTAAACCATTACAAGAGGTTCGATGAACCATGAAAAATATGACCTACGTATGGACATTCTTCACTCACTTTTGATCATCAACTCGTTCCTTGATTCCTTCTTCATGTGGGAGATTTTGTACATTGGAGTATTTTACCTTGTAGAATATTTTCAATATAAAATTAACATTTTTCCATTCATACACACTTATCCATCTAGATTGTTTCTGTCTATGAGGTTTTTATATTTGTATTTTCCAGCATGTGTGATTATTATGATTTTTAATGCCACAAATATTGCAAGGATGTAGATTCTAACAATGTGCGTGTGCATGTCCTTTTCTACCACAATCATTGCAACATTACTCTTGCCTCTGCATATATTGTGTTTCACTACTATATGATTATAATGTTTCTTCTTTAATAAAATTAGTGCTCTCATTGTTTTTATTTCCTTCATAATCAAGACCTTCATTTCTTGGCCTTATACAAATATTAATGGGCTTCTAGATGACTTTACCATTTTTATCGAATCGTTTTCCATCAAAACCCATTTTTTTCATGAGCTCAGACCCAATTCCTTTTGTGTATCTTTCAAAACTACCAATTTCATCATCTTCAATATTATTTTCACCTTTAGACAGAACATCATTCATAACCTCATTGCATGAACAAACATATATGTATGGAATCAACCACTTTACTAGTATCACATGAACTATCTAGCAGATCACTTGTATCACGAATTCCATCACACATTAATTTTTCTTTTTTAACTTCCCTTTCCAATGTTAACAACAAATTTTGTTTTTCCAACAACTCTTGCTTCAAAGATTCCATTATTGATCCTTCTTTTCATGAAGTGCTAAAATATCAAACACATTTTGATTCAATGATTCCATCCTTTTTTCTAGTTCATTGATGTATTGTGTAGTGAGTCTAAAATTTTCTTGATAAACCGAGTTTTTACATACTTTAAGTTCAATGATTTTTTCCATTAATGAAGTGTTAACTCCTACTACCTTGTCTATATTTTGGGAAGCATAACAAAATTTTTGCTAAAGTAATTCGACTTCTTGATTAGCATGATGTAGTATTTTTACTCCTTTACGCATTTTAAAGTGTTAAATGATTCACATTTTGTTGTGACTGGCACTACAACCCTCCATTTTTCATTTTATCTTGTTTATCCCCCTAAAAAATGGATACCATTATATTTTGAGCCAAGAGAAAGCCTTATAATTCTACTTCTCCATCTCAATATTCTTTTGATAACTCATGCTTCACTTGAAAAAAGAAAGGTCATAAATACTTGGTGCTACAATCCAATTTTGAAATCAACAGAGTTACTTCAAACTTCTTTAAGAAGTTTTAAAGAGTTACTTCAAGATCATCCAAGAAGTTCAAAAGGGTTACTTCAAAATCTTGTTCACATTTTAGAGGAGTTACTTCAAACTCCTCCGAGAAGTTTGGAGGATTTCTTGTCTTTTACTATGATACACAACAATATTGCAAGAGTTGGAAGAAACTCCTATGATCATATCGAAGGATTTACTTCTAACTCCTTCAATATGTTTGGACTAGTTACTTTCAACTCTTCCAAACACATCACAAAATTTATTATCTCTACTTTTGAACTGATCCGAGAACTTTATCTTAACTCCTCCGATCAAACCAACCCCAATCATTGTATTTAATGCCATAAATAGTCGTTTGAATATATAAATGAAATGAGGTTAGGTTTAGTGTTATCCTACCATTTTCAAGTGAACAAGGAAACCTTAGGCTAAATGTGTCGAGATGAACTCTATTCGAGGCTCCCACCTATCCATATCCACCATGTGGTTGCGTAATCCAGGTAAGATTACCTCACCTCTCTTCCTTATTTCAAGATAGAGTTAGGTATTTGTTTATTATTTTCCCTTAATTGTTTTCCCTAGATCGATAATCTTGTTCCCCCCTCTCTTCATCATTTATCTCTCAACCACACCCCCTTCACCAACGTTATGTATTTTTTATAACTTGTTCCTTGCCACGGGATACACAGCCAGTCAGCCCTTTCCCCTTTACCAGCATGGAATTTCTCTGCATCCTTGCACTTAAACCTTGAAAACCCCCTCAATATCTCCCTGAGCAAAAATATATTTATCTATAAATTCATAGGATTTCCTCACTCTCCTCAAAACTGGTCATGGTTTTTCCCTGGATCACTTTCCTATTCTTGCAAAAAAATACCTAATTGGGTTTTAAAGTAACTTATACGGTGCATTCAGAAAATTTTAAGTTATATCCCCTACATAGCTCAAAGAAATTGAAAAAAACTCCTTCGATGAAAGATAATAAGAGTTACTTTTAACTCTTTTGAGCATATCATAGGAGTTACTTTCAACTCCTTCGATATTATCATAGGAGTTACTCTTAAGCACTTCAACCTTTTGGTATTTGTTATATTTCTTTCCAGTGACATATCGAAAGAGTTGGATACAAATCTTTTGATCTCATTAGATGAGTTGTCTTCAAATCTTATTTTCTCCATTATATCGACCTATAGAAGAACATTTAGTTCTAACCCCTACGATCAATATTAGATAAGTTTCTTTCAACTTGACATCTACAGAAAGAAGCTTGCTATGCCTCGATAATTTTAGTAATTATTATAATTTTTCGATCATTTAGATATATTTCAAATAAAATGCTCTAAATTTATCCTTTTTTCAATTTTATACATGTCACCATGGAAGAATATGGTGGCAAAAGCAACAGGGATTGAGCCATCTAGCATCTCATAACAAAAAATAGAGGCAACAATTGTTGGGACCATATATGATGATACTTATGGACTTATAGAGAAAGATGGAGAGACCTTAAAATAGGGAGAAGTATGTTACATGCTCAAGAAGTCAAACTTCTCTGTGGAGGAAGAAGAACCAGATGAGCTCCAGGAATTCAGGAATATCAAAAAGTTAGGAATTTTGAGGGTGTCAACACATCCAAAAGTCTTCCCTTGTGTAGACACCATTTCTTAGATCTTGAATAATGTAGATATAAATATTCAATATGTCTATAATGCAAGAAAAGAACCTATAAATTCATTCATGCTCGATGATTTAGATAAATTTTATCATATTGAAGATGAGAAAAAAATATTGGATGGTTAACTTCTTAGTGAGTTGGAACTTACATTGAAATATGTATTCTCCACATGGCACCAAGGAGATAGACAGTTCAAGTATCGACCCAAGAGTCGGTACCCCATGACCAATTTAAGCAGACTCTACCAGTATATGGTGTCCATGTTTTGCAGGTTATATGGGGAACTGGATGCAACTCAGTTCCCCCTATATTACATGAACCTAATTTATTTATGTGTATATGTGGGGGTGTCATTCAACTGGGTAGACATATTCTCTTAAAATATCAAAGCTTCCATATTTGCAGTTGCAAAAGAACAACCAAGAAACTTTCCTAGTTTCCATATGTCCTCATATCTCCTAGACATAATGTGTACTACCCACAGGTACCCAAACATGCAGTGGACTTGGTTTCCCACTGACGTTGCAATCCACATCTACTGCAAAGTGCTTTGGGAGAAAAAATATTGAACAAAATATCAAAGAATCTATGAGCACTTCCTTTCCCCATTCTATGAATTTATCTTTTGGACCTCCCCACCCTGTATGATAGACAAATCCATAGAGTTCATAAGAAGGATCGGGGACTGGTCTTTGATGCATCACACTACATATATAAGAGTATATGGTGCAATGAAACAACCCCACTTACTTCCTTGGTTCAATCCTAACAAACTTGTGCTTCAAGAGTTGGCTTATCAAACTATCATGCATGGGGTTAGAGGAATGTTATACTGATCAAAGAAAGAAATTTGGCCTCCACTACCTCTATACATTGGAAACTATTTATTTGAGAACACAAAACAAGCCCAAACAGAAGTGGACATCTTAGTTTCTTACCACTTTGGAGAGGAAATATTAAGGAGGCATGACCCTAAGAATGTTTTCAAAGAGAAATTCAATAGAATGAGACTCCAATATGAATACACCACTAATTTCTGGGAAGAAGAGGAGGTGCATAAAAATGCTAGAACTTACGATGAAGTCATTTTCAATAGGCGGGGCCAACTAAAAGAAAGGATCATGGATGAATAATATACAAGGGAGGTGGCTAAAAAAGAGGCAGAACGAGATGAAGCTAAGATATATTCTCCCATCTCTATCTCAACTCATTAATTTTTCATTGAAGAGGAGGAAGGAGAACCAATGGATAAAAAGTGAAGAGACAAAGAGGAGGTGCTGAAAAGGAGGAATGACGCTAAAAAGAAACAAAAAATAGAATCTAACAAAGAAAAGGATAGGGAAAAATATGAAGTGAAAGATAAAGTTGAAGCCGAAAAAAAATAAGAATCCAAATAGAAAGATACTATAGAAAAATAAAAGGAGTTGGCGGAAGCATTCTTTCCCTCTCAGATGACACCTTACAGATCATTCTTTCCCTCTCTCCTTCTTTCCCTCTCCCTATATACCCAACTATTCCTCCTCATCTATTTCTCTCTCCATCAATCTCTCTCTCCCTCTCTAGGCCCCTCACTCTCTCTCTCCCTCTCATTCTCTACCTCCTTTCCTCTCTCTCATTTTCCCTTCTCTATTTTTACCTGTCTCTCTTTCTATCTCTTCCTCTATATATATATCTCTCTCACACATTCCCCTCTCTTCCATTATCTCTCCATATTCCTCCCTCTCCCTCCCTCCCAACCCATCTCTCTCTCTCTCTCTCTCTC
>ML781174.1:478239-503313 GCA_009831015.1 Picea engelmannii | reverse complement strand
GAATGAAAGGCATGGTTTGTGATCTTAGGGATATCAAAATAGGGTCCAAGCCTTGTGCTAGGATGATAAAGAAAAGACTACATAGAATGAACCTACACTATAAGGAGAAGGTGAAATAAGAAATAGATAACATGTTGAATGTAAGGTTAATATTTCTAATAGAGAAATCTGATTTGATGGTTCAGATGTGATATAGCCTACAATAAAATAGGTATCTATGTCGATGTTAACTTTTGAAAACTTAATCATGGCAGTGTACATGACCCCTTTTTGAGTCCTTTTAGTGATCATACATAGGAAAATGTTATGATGATGAGGCATAATTTTTTTATAGATCATTGTCTTAGTTCATCAAATCTAAATAACAGAGGATAATAAGAAAAACATGTTTACTATGTAATGATGTGTAAACTGTCATTGATATTCCACTAGAATAACTTATCACAACAAAACTTATAACATTTTGAAATCTTAGACTATGTGTTAGGACTGAAAGTCACACTTTGACTGCTAAAGTGTAAGCTCAACACCCATCAGAATGTAAAAGATAACTTTGGTTTTGAATAGGTGGAACAACAAGATGGATAAAGAAAGAGAGAGGGCAACAAACTGCAGATCAATAGGCTACACCAATGGGCAATGGAGTCACAAACATCCCACTCATCTAAGGCACAAAAACTGCTTAACAGAAAACAAGATTATATGTTGATAGGTGGAAGAAGTGAAGAAGGAAAGCATAAGATAGAATTTTCAGTAAATAAAGATCCTCTCAATTTAATAAATCAACAAATACTTGAATATAAACAATGACTCATAGGCAAAATTAAACAGATCCTCTGTTGCTTAGGGATAAATAAATCATTAACAAATCTGCAATATATTTAAATAAGAAGAAATATAGACAGAAGAGTTACAATCTGAAATCACAGCTCTCATGAGTCTCCAATAGCAGTAATGCTTACAATCCTAAAAATGCCCACAGGCTTATAAATGAACACACACACGAAAACTGCCTGCTACACCTCTTTCTAGCCTCTCTTGGCTCATCAATCCCCATTCTCCAAGAGATATCTCCCTCTTTAAATATAAAATAACATCCAAATAACCTAAGGAGGTTGAATCCCATCTCTTCCATTAGATTCTAAGCTTGGAGATAGGTGGCAACAGTCAAAGAGACAAAAATCGAACAAACTGTTGATTTTTAGGAATTTGTTGGAGGTCATTAATAAATTATTTCCACCTCATCCATGAGGCCTTTGCTGGAGCTAAATCTTAGGTGCAGGTGTCCCTTGACATCTAATTGATCCTTGAGAAGTCATTCGAACCCTCCTTGACATGTGGCAACCTCCCAACAAGGCGAATATCAAAACCATGACCGCTACAGGAAATTAGTACGCAACGCCATTGTGCAGAGTACACAGTGCCTACTTCTATATCCAATATCTCTCAAACCAAAACACATTTTGAAAAAATGAGAGAGGCTTTTGTTATTTGGAATGTTATGAACAAAAATGTCCTCTAGTTTTCGAAAATACATCATCAACTGCTCATAACCCAAGTTTTAGTCGACAAGAAAAGACTCATCACAGGAGGGCCTTGATGTATCCCCCATCGATGACACGAAATATGTAACTGATTTTAGGTATATCAGAGTATAAATTGATTCAAAAATGACACAGGGAAAGCTGACATGTTAGAAAATTTATAACTGTAGATGGTCGACTCGATAGAAGGCTTGTCTAGGTTGGAGTTCTTTTGAACATATGAACGACACGACAATTGTCTTGGAAACATTGACTCAAGAAGGGCCCAACATATGAACTTGTTGATGGTCAAATGAGAGACAAATGGATTTCCAAACCTGGACACAATGACGAAGGGTGGTGTCATGTTCAAGATCGACTATTACCGCCACTAACACAAATACATAAACACATTTCCTTCCTAATTCCCTCCCACAATTTCTGGTGAGTACCTCTTTATTTTTACGCAAGCTTGAGGAGGATAAAATATCCTTCTAGATGTAAGCTCATCCTTCAGATGAGTACCTCAAATTATGTTTAACAAACCCTAAGAATGAGTGGTTCGATCCCATATGGGTCCTTCAATGTTTGTTTAATGAGTCCAAGGAAAGAAAACTCAGGGGTTTTTCAATTTTAGTGACTCTGAAAAACACTTAAAGAGAACTCCATCAGGTCCTTTTTCGTAAATTAATCTGACGATACCGAAAAAGTGATAACTTACCAGTCATCATATGTTTTCTTCAAATAGTTTTTCTAGCATGAAAAGAACAAGGTCGCTCGGCAATCTTTTCATTTTTAAGGAGTGTGAAAAGAGCTTAAAGGATACTCCATTGTTTTCGTTTTTCATGTTTGCCAATACAAGTTCAAAAAAATGACAAAAGACTACTTGATTACATTCTCATGGTTTCACGAGTGTGCGAAAGAACCAAGACTCTACTCAGAGTTTTTCCTGAAAACCCCTAAAAGGATTTGTACATGCGAAAAATATATAAAAACAAACCAAAAAGGGGTGGACCCTTGTTCCAATGCCTCATTTCTAGACTTTGTAATATGGAAAGGTCAACACTTGCCAAGTTGTTAAGACTTTAGGGATTGGAAAAATATGAATATAATATTATTTTTGCAAGTAAAAAATGATAAAAGTCAATAAAATAGGCTAAAAACACTATTTTACCATTTCATTTGTGAGTTTACCCAAATAGTGCTCCAACGCCCTTTTTCACCGTGATTTTCAACCATTGATTGTGGAACATGTGGTGGATCATTTCACAAATCGTCTCCGCCAAATAGGTAATCTCCTTCTCCTTCATCTTTTCATAGTTTGAAAATTGATTTTTATTGGTTAAATTTGTGTTTTTGGGTCAATTTTTAGGGGTTGCCCGCACGTTGAGGTCATCGCAAGTGCCCTATATTGTGAACCAAAACGATATAGGATCATCTCAGGTGAACCTATAGGTAGGGTGCGACAACGCCACACTGCACAAATGCGCATCCCTACGACGTCCGCAGCCAAAAATTTAAAAAAGATGAACCTAACTAGAAAAAAACCCCATGAAATAATTTTATGTTTCTAATGTCATCTTATGGTTCCTTGGAAGCCTTTCCTTGGTTAAGATGTTGGAGTGGCATGAGCGAGAGCATGAATAAGAATATTAGCTTGTCAGGAATGACCCAGGAATAGTTATGGCTCTCAGGCAATGTGGGTTACAAAAATTCTTTAGTATTCAGGGCATGAGAGCCTAGTTGAGACTACTGGAGTACTTATTTCACATGTGGGATGTGAATGAGCAAGAATTTCGCGTAAGTGACCACACACTCATAATAGATATAGAGGATATCTATTTCTTGACATGACTATCTCGCTGTGGTTCATGAGTGACACTTACAGGAAACAAGGGTCGAGGTGAGCCTATGGACTACTATGTTCTCCATCATTGTGTGCCAGGTACTGAGAAACATAACAACAGGTAGCTATTAGGGATGTCTGAGATTTTCCTTTGTAGATTATCCTTTAAACTATTAATCGCATGGCAGGGACTGAACTCCTCATATGTCTTTGTAGATCCATTTTCAATATGTCATAAAATGCATGGAGCCCAGGATCTTCAACTGGTGCAAAGGGGTCCTAAAGAAAATGAAGAAACAACTTACCAAGTGCTGAAATGGTGGGTTAAAACAATTTGGATATGCATCTATTTTGGTATCCTTCTTCCTGGAGAGGGTCCTTGTCCTATGCGTGTAGGAGGAGTAGGGTATACCTTCTCCACAAGATCCAAGGATGAAGAGGTGGGTACATCTCATGGCTCGACATGGAGGTGTTCCCATTGTCAAATATGACGATGTCTTCTTTCAATGGTTGAGGAATTAGCTTCTCATGGTTGAATATTATGTGTATGCCCGAGTATATTTCTGTGGAGATCCAAATCTAGCTCTCCTTGGTGGGTCCTAGTGGGGGGACATACGTAAGAAGGAAATTTTGTTTATATAATTATTTTGTTATTTTAATTATATAACATTTTTTTTGTGTTATTTATCCGATGACTAAATCGAGTTCCCTCATCAATGCAGATGTGGGGCATTATCCTCCTTCGGGATCATCTCCCATCCAGAGGCTCAGAGCGAGATTTTCTATAGCAAGAGTGGTTGTTGCAGATGTCGAGGCCGTAGAACAGAACCTGGAGGGACTGAGCATCCATGTCCCTAATGCTACTGTGGATGAGATCCCTAGGCATTGCCAATGCCACATAGTCGACGTATCTGCATCCATTGGTCTACTACTTTGTAGAGTAGCATGGGAAGTCGATTGTTATGGCAAGCAACATCCTTGATGCTTTTGTACATGAAGCTATGAGCTTCACATTGTTGATATTTTGGTCTTCGGACAAAAAAACTTTTTGTAAACTTTTGTCGTTATAAATATAAGGCTCCTACCGGCCTACTTGTTTTATGTATAAAGTGTGATTGGATTTTATAAATGTCTCAAATGTTTATCTAACACATAATTAGTCAATGCATATGTCAATGTGTTTAGACATCTAGGAATGTGTTGATATTCAATATAATCGAAATGACGTTCCAAGAGGCGAATTCGTAAATATACCCTTAGAAAAGTAGGACTTTGGATGGAATAAACATTACTCAACTATAATACCACTAACTGTGAATCAAGTCATACAATAAGATGACGGATTCCAAGTGAAACATCATCAGTTAATAACTCAATAACTGCATTGTATTCCACAATATTGTTAGTTGCACAACCAAGGCAAACACCATGTAGACTGATCAATTCATCCGTAGGTGCATAGATTTCCCAAGAAATATACGCTAAGTTTTGAGTACTTTCACTAGCACCATTAGCAAAGCCAATATAGGGTAGCAAAGACATCGATATTTAGAAACCAAGAACAATGCAAGGTAAGTAGCTGAAGGGTGAAACCAAAAAATGAAAAAGCACACAAGAGTATGATACACTAAAAATACACAACACTCATGCAAAAATGATTTAAGCATAGTACGTCTTCAAGTAAACCCCATTTCTGGGTTCACTCAAACGAATTCCATCATAATCCACCAACTCATAAGCCCCTTTCTCCAACACTCATTTCACAATATGAGGACCCCACCACATGGTCTCGAATTTACCGACCCCTAGAAAATCACAATCTTTCTCATAAAGAACAACTAGATCACCGTAAAAAAAAAACACGTGGTTTGACATGCTTTGCATATTAAGGTTTGACATTCTTTTTCTAAGTTTCAATAACTAAGGTAGCATCACGAAGGGTTTCATCTAATTGCATCAAATAAAAAATGTGTTCCTCCTCAGCTGAGGTGTTAGGGATAAGTTCGATAACTAGTTTCAAAGATGAGATTTCACATTCAATCAAAAAAATTGCTTCAATACCATATACTAACTGGAAAGGTGTGAATCCAGTGGCAGACTTAACATATGTTCGATAGGCCCACAATGCTAAGAACAACATCATGTGCCAATTTGAATTGTGAATTCCTACCATTCGCCAAAGCATAGTAGTGAGAACTTTGTTGACTTTTTCAACGTAGCCATTGGCCTGTGGATAATAGGAGGTTGAGTTTTCATGTCGAAGACCCAACTTCTCTGTAAGTTCAGACATCATGAAATTGCGAAAATGATTACCTTGATTAGTAACGATGGCTTGAGGAACACAAAATCTAGTAATGATATGATTCAATATGAACAATGTTCTAGTTTTCCCAGTATTATCAAATGTAGGCATTGCCTCAGCCCATTTAGTGAAATGATCCACATATACAATAATGTATCCATTCCTCCTGGCTGAGTGAGGGTTACATGTCATGAAGTCAATACCCCATTTAGCGAATGGACCAATGGAAACTACAGGCTGAAGAGGAGCAGTATGAGATCAGATCTTATTGTTGTAAGTTTGACAAGCGTGGAATTTCTGGATAGCAATAATGCAATCCTTAAACAATGAAGGCCATAAATAACCAACTCGTAAGATATTTTGGGAAGTAGCATACCAAAACATATGACCACCACATGCTCTAGTGTGACATTAATTCAAAGATTTCTTAGCGTCATCGTAGGTGAGACATTGTCGAAATATGGAATCAATGCCACGATGGTAAAGAGTATCACCAAGGATAATGTATTGACGGGCTTGATACCAGATATTATGACGATATGTACTAGAAATATCAGGCCGAAAATTTTGGGTTTGGAGATATATGATAATATCTTTGTAGCATATGTCATAAGATATGATCATAAAGAGGGATTTGTCAGGTAAGGAATCCTCTGCCATAGTTTCGGTTTCAGTAGAGGGAAGGTAACATATCAATTCGAAAAAAACCAAAGACTTATTTGACTTGGTGCGTTCAAACTCCAAATCAAACTCCTAGAGGATAACTATCAATTTAGAGTACTTTCTCCCCAACAATTGTCACGTAAGGATGTGTTCCATGGGGTTGCAATCAGAAATGACCGTGGTTCTACATAATAAGATGTAGTGACGAAAACATTGAACAACTTGAACAGCTTCCAAGTCCAGTTTCTCCACATGTAAATATTTGGTTTCGGTGGTCGTGAGACTCCGACTCAAATAGTATATAATATGTTTATCGTGTGAATCATCCTCTTGGACTAGAACCATAACAATGGTAGAGTCTGAAGCAACTAAGTACATGAAATAATATCGACTATAATAAGGTGGAAACAAAAGTTGTGTAAGTGTTAAGACGAGTTTCAAAGATTCAAAATATTTGTTCACAGTGTCGTCCCATATAAAATCATAACCTTTCTAAAGAAGCTGAGTAAATACTTTCTTTAATTCAACGTAGTTTGGAATGAATCGACGTAAAAAGTTTTCCTTCCCTTGCAAACTTTGGAGTTGGCATAGTGTGGAAGGAGGAGGTAAATTTAGAATAGCGTCAACCTTCAAGAGGTCTACCTCAATCCCATGTATAGACACGATAAAAACAAGAAGTCGTCTAGACTCCACACAAAGAACACATTTGTGTGGTTTCAAATGTATGTGATAATAACGATAGCATAGGAAAATGGCCCATAGATGTCCCTAAGGATATTGACGATGTATAGAATGCGTTGGTATATCGTCTAGATAGGGTTGTACAATGTGCTTAGTGTCATGAAAATCATAAGACATATCACGTTGAAAAGTCACACCAACATTTTTTAGAACAAAAGATATTTTTTGGTATGCGAAGGTTCCCGAAGGGAAAATAAAAGAAATCTTGTGTTGATCCACAGGCAGAATATGGATTTGATTATAACCGGACAAATTGTCTATCAAGGAGAATATTTCACTCCCGACACAGTCGTCGGTGATTTGGTCAACGAAATGGGTTGGATAATTTTCTTTGGGACAAGCTTTGTTTATATCCCTATAATCTACGTAAACGTAGATCGTGCCTTGTTTCTTATTTACCTGAACAAGATTGGACACCCATTCGATCAAAGCCACATGATAGACAAAGCTAGATTTAATACGTTTTTCAACTTCAAGCTTAATAGCAACATCCTTACGAGAATGTACTCGGAGAAGTCTCTATAGAACATGATTAGTGTTCGGGTAAGTCTTAATCTCATGCACAACAATATCAAGATCAATACTAGGCATTTCTTCATAAATCCAAGAAAAAACATCACAAAATTCTTGGAGAAGGGTTTTATAGGTACATAACTCATTAGTAGAACATGAGGCACTGATATGGACATTTTCCACAACTCTGGGTTTAATCGATATGTCAAGAGGAATGATAGGTGAAATATTAATCAAGTTACCTTCATACAAAACATCATGTGTTGACTCAGGAACAAAATAAATAACAACAATGGTCGAAAACGTTGAAATCCGTTGGTAACTCTCTATGGTCTCTCATTCTAGGAAGATAATAGAATGATGATGTGCATCATCCCATGGATTATATTCCATATACATGAACTCCATGATCATCTCATCAGTAGGAAATCACGTGGAATAGATCAAGAGATGTATCACCAAGAGAAGGAGGAGAAGGAGTTTCCAATTGAATAACTTGATAAGATAATTCCACTAGACTTAAAGGAATTTGATCGTTGTAATGAAGATAGTCACGAGATCTAGGTACTATCCATGGGTCATAAGACTCAAGCGTTTGACAAACAAAGGTTGGTATCATGTTAATTGAGGTGAAAAAAGGAGGAGGAATATCGGGTGGTGGAATAGGAAATGTGCCCATCAAGGTTGAATCTTTTAAAATACCCACGCCGACATTCTCATAATCGAGAGGTGTTTTCAAGATAAAAGGTACATTTCTAGTACATGAATCAAAATTAAAGAAGGCCAATTGATCAACAATAATGATTTTTCCTTGGTGTGGGAAATGTAACACATGGAAAAAGGTAGACACAACTGTGTTCATGGAATCAATCCAACTATGGCCAAGTAGAAGGTTGTAATCAAGAGGTGCATTGTAATGAACCTCATAATACCATACAAAAAAGAGTTTTGTTTACACAATTTACTTGGCAGAGAGGAATCCTTTAGTGATAAGATTTCTACTATACAACTCTGTTATAGAACTTTATCATAAAAAATTTACTATATAACTCCTAAATTCTCCTTACCACATGTTGTTCAAAGTATGTCATCATGTCTTACATTAAGTGGGAAGGTTATAATGGAAAGCCCCAAGGCTTTAGCAAAAATAACTAAAAACTTTAGGTGTAGGGACTAAGTGATTAATGTAGACTTTATGATCCATACTACAGTCACCCTATTTGGAATAAGATCTCCATACTGTACTCACGCCCAAGTGTTTTCGAAATATTACTCCTAGGGAAATTTATTTGCTTCCTACCAACTTAGCCAAGGGTCGGGTTAAGAACCAGTAACTGTCGCAAGCCTCTAGGTCCTGGTCATTTAATGGCTCATAAAATCAGATACTGATTGAATTGAAATCTCAATTTCATGTCATCGATGGACCTACGACAATGAGAATCAAACCACTACCTAGGACCTATCGCAGGGGGTGTGGAAGCGACATTCCTCAAGTGGGAAAGGAATTCCCTATCAGGGTATTAAAAGTTATGCAACCATCATTAAGGCAGTCTACTAGTCATACTAAAATTTCTTGGCTCTATACTTGAAGTGTCACGCCGACCCTTCCCGGGTCACGTGGCTCACCCGTCCTTAGCACTCTCGATAATTAATTCGAGGCGACGAGGCATTGTTTAGGTTTTGAGAGGGTTCAGGGTTTGTCATTCTGAGTTCTTTATTTTCTTTTGAAGAGGCTCTGTGTCAAGGGAGTTTAGAGGTGAAGACTATGGCCCTGGTGGTTGCCTCCATCTTGTTGTAGATGACATGTATTACATTCTGGGTAAGTTCTTCTCTAAACATACAAACATTAATACCATGGTTATTTCAATAGGAAGATTATAATTTTTTTGCAATAAAATGTTCACACCAAGATGTTGTTTTGTGTTCTCCCTCATTTTCTTCCTGTGGAATTATCCTTTTGTCTAACTTCCTTGCATTACATTCAGAGCCATCCTTAACCTGTAGTAATGACCCTTTTCTTTGAGGTTGTCAGGACTCTCTTATGTTTACCAAGAAGGAGTGTTAGCCCTACCTATCTGGGTTTGAGATATAGGTTTTCTTTTGTAAACCCTCTATTGTTTTCCAAATTTCATCTCCAAGCATTCGTGAGTCTGAGGGAAGTAGTTATTACGGGTTAATTACCAAAAAACTTGGTCGGAGCATCGTCTACATTTCCTTTGCTGACTTAAGAGATTCTGTGAAAAAGGAGTTCGGGTAGATTAGACTCAACAGTTAGGGTACTCCTAGTTTGAATGGGAGAATTAAGCTCTATTCCACCTAAAAATGGATATTCTTGTTGTTCACATACACAATGAAATTCTGATTTGGTCGATTACTGTATTTCTATTATTAAAGAATATTGTGTAAAGAATTTTTACTACAACTCTATCATTCATTTTAAGAGTTGAAACATATCATTAATGATGGGCCTTGTTTGATGTGAGGGTACCCATCAGTGAGTATTGTCTCCTTCACCCTCAACCCTGTACGAATATCCAGATGGAAAATGTCAAGAAAAGGATCATGTGCCTCAAGTTTCGAAGTTAAGTAAGCATTGGTATGATGTGTTTATAAACATTTACACTTAAATCATGTTCTTCTTACATTGTCTTCATATAAGAGTTTATTGATCATCGTATATGGTGGATTCTTCCAGGTTTCTGTCTACCCGAAGGTCTTGGCTACTCATCTGCGTACTCAACATAAAAAGGTATATGAGTTCCCTTTCGTATCCCTTCATGAGTTAGAACTGACCGTGTTGCAACTGAGATGTAGTCAACAATATTGTTTTCCTCAGTCTTCCTATCAGCTTGGGAAGGGAAAGAATTTCCAATGTAACTTAAACCTTTGGGATCCAATTATTAAAATACAATAATTTATGTACAGGTTTTGCTCTGTCTTTTGTCCGAAGTGAATGACTGTTTAATCATGCACCAATCGGATCTCACCCTACCCAATAATTTCATTACCAGGTCTATCTTGTTCTCGTAGCAACATAGTTGTTTATTCAAAATCATGACAATAACTTTCTATGTAAGTGGGATTCCTATTGTAGTCATATTCTTGGTGCCATTGCCGGGAAATGATTTGAAGACTTTTCACTGGGATTAAAACAACACAGTATTCTAGTTCTAAAGATGCATTAGACTTCATTATTTTGAATATTGAAGCCTGCACCTGGCAACTCCATTGTTTCATCTCTGGAACCTAAAGGCAAATATATGAGATCAAATCCACAACTACCTTTGGTTCCACCTGAGGTTAACCTAGAGAAGATAATCAAGAAGGGAAAAGATTCTCAAAAAAAAAATTATGCTACTGCTACAAGTGCTTCTGGTCAGTTGCATGATTCCACTCTTAATACTCCAATTGTTTTATCAAGTAAGATTCCTTTATCTTCTGCTGAAGTATCTTAAAAACTTTATTTTGAAGAGTTTCCTGTTGAATAATCTTACATTGAAACTGAATTGAAAGAAGAAAACATTGATATATTCTCTTCCCCTGATATTGAGAAGTGTTTCAGTATTGATAGTTTTGAATATTTCCCTAATTTAGGTTTTACTACACCTCTTTCTGTTAAAAAATTTTCTACCAAAGAAGTAGGAACTTCATCTCCCTCTCAGACCTTACCATCCTCTTCCAAGACTCAGCTTGTTGTTGTGAAGACTGAAACTCCCCCTTAATCTGTTCTTTCTTCTCCTAATCTGCACACAACCAAGTCTCCTTCTCCTCCTTGTTCACCTAGGATCCAAAATCAAATGGAAATTGTTAACCCCCCTGCAAATAGGATGGATGCCATAGTGGATGCAAGATATGCTCCTCTAGTCTTACCTCAACTAGTGATTGCTCTCCCTCCTAGAGATTATTTGAAATACATGCCTAAGTTCATGGGAGAAGAAGATGTAACATTTGAGGAACATCTTGATGCTTTCTACAGCTATGCAGATAACCAAAATATTGAAAATCAAGATGTTTGGATCAGGGTTTTCATCTAAATCCTTTTTGGTGAGGCTAGGAAGTGGTTTAGGGGTTTGGCCCTTGGATCCATTACTGGTATTGAGACATTGTATGAAGCCTTCTTGAGGCATTGGGGTGACAAAAAGGATTTTTTGTACAACATCACCAAATTTGGATCTTTGAAAAGGAAAGAAGGAGAGCTCGTCTCTGACTTTTCTAAATGATTTAACAAAATGTACAAGAAGATCCTTGATGAGATCAAACCCACTAAAACCATGCCAAAAATCAGTTATGCCAGTGCATTTGATTCCGAATTTTTCCTCCTTTTGAGAGAAAGAAGGTCACCTTCCTTGGTTCATATGCAAGATGTTGCCTTAGAGGTAGAATACAACATAGTGGCATCAGATAAGATCAGGGGGAAATCTGATAGGGATAGGAGAAAAAACAGAGTTGAAGCTTCAAATTCTGATTCCCCTATTATCCATTCTCAAGTAGATGAGCTGACCAAATTAGTAAAATCTCTTTCCAGTGAAATTGAGAAATTAAAATCAGAAGGGAAACAGACATATATAAATGTTCAAAATAATGATAATAGAGGTAACTAAAGGAGACAAAATAATGCTCCCCAAATATTTCCTAGAGGTCCTAGAAACATAGAGAGAGATGATTAGAGGGTACAAGCTCCTTTGCAAAATAATTTAGTGCTTGATGAAGAAGAGGAGGTAGAAGTTGATCTTGAGATCCACTGCTTAGGTGATACATCCCCATCCCCACACTTGACTCAATCCTCTTATGGGAAATATTTAATGGATATTCAAATCAATGAGTTAAGCAAGGGAGAGAAATCAAAGGAAAATGATAGTAGATATAATCTGAGATCTAAGAAGAATGAAGAAAAAACTGATGCCCCTAATCAGGCTGTTCAAAAAGAAGACTCTGTCAAGGTTGTGACAGTGAGCAACAAGGAATAAGACTATCAAAACCCACAAGTTTTGATCAGAAATCCTTTTCCTAAAACTAACCTTGTTCTTCTTTCAGTTTTGAAAATGACATCCAGAAAATAAACATCCATGTACCAATTTTGGAGTTGATAAAAAATTAAATATTTGGAGGTCAATTGTGGGAGATTCTCTTTGGACCCGAGTTATTTTGTAAAAATACTTCCCCAAAAAATGTATCCATGAATGGTTTGGAGCCCCTTTTAAATCAAATAAAGGGTCAATATTCTAGAAAAATTTAGTCAAAGATTTCCCCCTGGTGAGACTATGGACTGCTTGGAAAGTAGGAAATGGAAGAAGCATTAGAGTAGATAAATATCCCTAGCTAGGAGTTGGCAACAAATATGCGCTCTCCCCTAGATTGATTCAAGCTTTAGCTGACCATAAGATATTTTTCCTTACAGATGACAAAACTAGCTTCCCACAACCAAGAGGTTGCCCAGGATGGATCTCTGTAATTGATTTAACTCCCTTCGAGGATGTCCATGATGAATGGAAATCCTACGTGGGAAAGTTATGCGAAATCCACATTATATTAGATGAAGACTCGAAGGACTCCTTCGTTCGGACGGAAAATTTTAAGAACAAGTTCTTCACAACAAAACTTGGTTACAAAGCTTGGACTAATTTGCACTCTTTGGGAGAAAAAAATGGTGGTGGGGTAAAATGTGGAAAAGAAACGCCCTTCCTAGATGAAAACTTACCTTGTGGCTCGCCTTAAAAAATAAATTACTAACCATGGAGAATATCATCAAAAGGGGATGGATCGGTCCCAACTGGTGCTCTCTATGTAAAGAAAGATTTGAAACAGTTCCTCACCTGTTTATTCATTGTCCTTATGCAGCATAGGTTTTTCACTTGGTTAAAGAAAAGCTACAGGCCAAAACCGACTAGAATAAACCGAGCTTGGAGTAATATGTCAAAGATTGGTTATTGGACAGGTGAGTCAAAATTTACACCAGCTTATCAAGCATCCTTTTCAACAATATTAGGTGGGCCCATAATTTAAATATTCACAAATATAGACTTTTCCCCCTAGAAGTGACGATAGCCTTGAAAGTTGGGAAAACGATGGAATTTATGAAAAAACAAAAAACAAATACACAATGGATCTCTTTTCTCCCAGAAATATACTATGGTACCCCTTGGGGTTATATCGATGGTTCCATTCAGGGCCATCCTCCTAAATGAAAAGTCGGGAAGGTTCTTACATTAGTCATAAACACTATATTTTCATTAGATGCGCACCATGCCTAGGTTCCAACAACTGAGCATAATTTATAGCATTATAGACCCTTTTAGAGACAGGGAAAGAAAACAATTTCAAGAAATTATAGGTGATTGGGGATTCAAAGCTTGTGATCGATTGGGAAAATGAAAAAAACTCAATGCAATATATTAGACTTCAAAATATCATGCAGGATATCAAGCTCACTTGTCATTCGTTTGAGGAGCTCTCCTTCCTTCACATATTCTATGAGCTGAACTCCAAAGCATATGACCTATCCAAAGAAGTGTCGAGCCTTCGAGCTAGAGAATTCAAGTACTATGATTTCCTCGATGGGGAGGTAATAGAAGCTATGGAATTCCAGTTTTAGTTTATGTTCAAACAATGCTGGGTACTGACAGTAGTATGCTGGAAAAAATATTTTTTTACTATTTTTATTAAACGATTACTGGAATAGTCAACCCATTTTGACTAAGGGAAGGGGAAATGTATGAAAAAGACTGGAATTTTTTATTAAGGCATGCATGCAACAACTAGGATGCAAACATAAATATGTATTACACTTACAGTGATAATAAAGAAAAAAATAATCTTAGAAAAAAAAAAAGATATTAAAAAAACAATTATATACCAAACTAAAGTAATTATCAACATCCCCATATATATATACACACAGAGTAGTATCTACGAGGATTACACATCAATAACTAAACAACTAAGCCTAATATTTGGGATATGCATCAATACATAATTGGTTGAGCGAGAGATTGGGCAACCTGTGCAATCTTGGTCTCAATTTAAAGGCAGAATCGTGAGCATTTTTGACAGCAAAACAACCAACTTTCCAAGGGCCAAAAACGTGGGTAATTAATGCAAATTCAGTCCCACTTTCAAGGCAAGTCGTGGTCCATTAAGGCAACGACACAATCATTAGTTTTATCAGCAAAAATTCGGGGGTGTGTAACAAAAAAATACGTCAAGTATTTTAACATCAATTATGTGGTAAACTGCATCAAACATCAGTCACAATTAAATGTCAAAAACCATGGGCATTCAACAGGAAGATGCAAAGAGTAGTCCATCTGCAAATTTGCGGTAAACAACAACAATACAATCACAATTAATTGGTAAACATTTTGTGGTAAACTACAGAAAACATCAGTCATAATTAAATGTCAAAAATCGTGGGCATTCAAGAGGAAGACGTAGAGATCATTCCACTTTGCAAACACCGAGAAAAACATTATATAGTCATTACAGCATACTAAACGTAGAAGAAAATTGTGATTATAGTCATTACATGAACTAAACGTAGAGGTAAGGGTTAAATCAATCAATACACGGTTCAAACATAGCCAGGGTCAAGGGTTTCGATTTATTTTTCTTCGCCTGGGGTACCCAACAACATAGATAGAGATAAAAATAATATTTTTTTTATTTTGAATTAAAGGCATGAGAAAAATCGTAGCCCAGAAAAAAAAAGAATGCAGACAGGGAATGATAAATTGATTTTCAATGAATTAAAAACATAAAAAATCATAGGCCAAGCAAAAATTTGCAGACAGGAATAACAAAACATTTTCGTTTCTAGTATACAAATTATGAAGACATAGACACAAAAAAGAAATCATTTTTGCATTGCTAGGATACCAATACAACGCCGATTTAAAATTCATCCAAGAACAAAAACAATGGGTTAAAATTGATCCATAAAAATATAAAAATGGGGTAAAAACGAGATAACGATGAGATAAAACAAGCCAAGGATGAAGAGAAGATTCGCTGACAATCAAATTGGCAAAGTTAGATAGTCGCACCAAGGCACAAGGTGAACCATCAACCAAGGACAACCATCAGAGGTAGGTGGATGACAGGAAGGTCCTTTTCTCATCATCCTCGCATAGAAAAGCAGGGCGTTGAGATCCATAGGTCTATTAATGCCGAAGCGACGACTGTAGATCAGGATCCTGGCTGACTTCTTAGGCGAGCACTGATGAGCTAGGCACGAAAAGAAAAAAAACCACAGTGGTTGCAATCAATACACCACTGGGAGGTCAAGACATGCGAGGAAATGAAGGCCATGGGAGTTAATCAATCATTTAGCTAGGCTATGAAAAATTTCAGTCATCAATCTAGACAATCAATTTACTTATCCAAATAAACATGCAGATCCAAAGCATAAATCCTACAACAATCTACCATACAAAAATGAAGAAAGCGTATCGTTGCCTGATCGCCCACTCTGAGTTGACGTCCTGCGTGCTTCGTGCAACTCCCGCTTTCCGACCGATGAGACTTCCCTGGTACCTCCCATCCAATGCTATCGGTACTCTTCTTCCCCCTTAGCCCCCGGAGCCACAAAGGGGCCACACACGCTAACCATAGGATCAACTAGCTCCTAGCTCGCCTCGCAAGGCTGAGCAACCACTCCTCCTCCAGTGGGGTATCCAGAATCCCACAAGCTAAGTCATTCAAGTAGAGATTTCTACAATGTAACGTTACACAAACAAAAAAAAGATCCTTCATCCTTCTCCTCCCTTCATTATATAGAGTTTTGAAGTCCCTTACTTTCCTAAAATCTCATTTAATTAAAGTTTTAAAAATTAATTCCTAAAAATTCCTTCCCGTACAAGTTTCACCCATCCCCTTCATTCCTCCATAAATTAATTTCTTTAATTAATTAATTTTCCTTATTTCTCTAATCCACCTAGAGTCACTCCTAGAATCACTCCTAGGCGTCCCCAACTTCTCTTGCGTGTTTTAATGACTTTCGCCATTATTAATTTGCTAGTTCAGTTTAAATTAGAAAGCTCTTAAATGGTAGATACCTTACTAAGTTTGACTTCTTCTTTTTCCCTTTTGTTCCCCATTTCTTTTTATGTTTCCCTCTTTTCCTAGTTTCCTAATTATTTTAGATTTCCCTCTTTTCCCTTTTCATTTAGAACTCAAATTGGCAGGTGTAGAAATTAACTTTTCCCTTTCCCATTTTTAATTAAAAAATCTTTAAGTTATCATAATAAAATAAAACAATTATTTATTTTATTTTTATTTTTATAAATATATATATTTATTTATACATAGATACACACACACACACACACACACACACACACACACACACATATATATATATATATATATCCCCTTTTTCTTTTTCTCTTTTTTTTTTTCTTTTTTTTTCCCTTATATATATATATATATATATAAAGGATAGAGAAAATTCTGCCACTAGTATAATTTAGACCTAGACTTTAATTTTCGTGAGCAACATTTTATTAGGGAATTTGTTTTAAATTTTTTTTATCACATTATTAGTCCTAAGGCCATCTGGGTTCATTCATTTATCCTTAACAAGGCGACGTGCCCTTCAGGACGCACTACGTGCTCGAAGGGTGCCACTAGCTCATTTGTTTCTCTCGCACGACATGCCCTTCAAGATGCACTATGTGCTCCAAGGGTGCCACTCGCCTCTTTCCATTCTTCTTGCGTGACGTTCCCTTCAGGATGCACCACGTGCTCCAAGGGTGTCACTCACCTCTTGACTAACTTGGTAGACATAAAAAACCCCTAGAGTCAATACTCTGCCAGGTGAACTTGTGGGAGACTAAAGGCCTCTAATGAATAAGACCCCCACCTTATTCCATGCCCCTTAGAATCATTGTGAGTGATTGTCACAGTCTTCCCTCACGATATCGTGGGTTCTCTCGAACTAGGTAAACACTAACCTACAGTTTGAGCCACGATGGGAGTGCTAGTAGGTTATGGCAGGGCTTTTGTTCACACCTCTCCCCCAACTTCTCTGGTAGTCGTGCGTGACTCCTTCACTCCACATGTGAGTCTAGTCGAAAAGCTATCATCAGCCTGTATCATCAACGAATCATGTCAGAATATATCCATATCATTTCATCTAATCAGATGCACTAATATCACCTATAAAACAATCGAACCCCAATCGTACACTCCTCGAATCGATCTAGAGTCCAAGGGGTTCCATCGATGCCTCTGCATCCTCGAGGTCCAAGATCTTGCACACTCAGTAAAACCGAGTCAATAGCACATGTCTGTGTCAATGCAGTAAAACAACATGTCATCAACCCATAACGCCTCATAATCAAAATAAATGTTTTAATAGCATAAAATACGATTCACTTGTGAGCAAGTGTCCTCAAAGAATAAGTTCGCTCAGTGCACAAGAGTGGGATGTTACATACACCCCCTCCTGGTCTAAACTTCGTCCTGAAGTTTCATAGTAAAAATGTTGAAATAAAGTGTATCATAGTATCATAAGTCTATCTATAAAACAAAAATGAGAACGGTTGCCACATATCATATGCATCCTCCCAAGTCGTCGTGTGCAGACTATAGCTGTCTCACTGGACATTGACCTGCTCTACCGTTCGACTTCATAGCAGTTGAATGCGATGATCCAATATGCGGATCGACTTAGCCGTGAGCGCCCCCTCATCTGACACATGCAATGTACTCATGTCAATAACATGTGTAGGATCACTAATATAATTTCTCAAAACAGATACATGAAAAACATCATGCATATGCCTCAAAGAATCAGGCAATGCTAGTCGATAGGACATGAGCCCCTTTCTCTTCATAATCTCAAAAGGACCCACAAACCTAGGAGAGATTTTAGCTCCCTTTCCAAACTTGACTGAACTCTTATGTAGTTTAACCCGCAAGAAGACACGATCGCCAACCACGTAACTATGGTTGAAAGGGTGCTCATCGACATAACTCTTCTGTCGATCCTGCACTTCTTTAATCCTTTGTCTTATTGTTTGCATTTTCTCTTACATTTCTTGGATTTCTTCTGTTCCCACCAGGACCCTATCCTCAAGCCGATCCCAACTCAAAGGCATCTGACACATTCTCCCATAAAGAAAATTGAAAGGCGCCATCTTAATGGTGCTTTGGTAACTGTTGTTATAAGCGAATTCCACCAGTGGCAATAATTCTTCCCAAGACTTTTGTTGGTCCATCATGTACATGCACAACATGTCCTCCAAAGTCTGGTTCATTCATTCGGTCTGCCTGTCAGTCTCTGAGTGATACGCGGTACTGAAGTTAAGTTGGGTTCCCAAGGTTTCTTGGAAACTCATCCAAAATCGTCTAGTAAACACTAATCCTCGATTGAATATAATCCTCTTAGGTACGCCATGTAGCCTCACAACCTCACTGATGAAAAATATAGCTATGTGAGGTGCCTGATACGTCATATGCATAGGAATAAAGTGAGCACTCTTCGTCATAGTGTCTACTACTATGAAAATCGAGTCATGTCTCCTCGTCGTTAGTGGCAATCCAACAATAGAATCCATCAAAATAACCTCCCATTTCGATTCTGGAATAGCGTGTGGTTGTAGTAATCCTTTTGAGTGTCTATGTTCATCCTTTACCTACTGACATTCTAGACATCTGGCCACTTAGTTGACTATGTCTGCCTTCATTCCCTTCCAGAAGAATAAGGGTTTAAGGTCTGCCCTCATCTTCATGACTCCCAGGTGAGCCATGTAAACTTCTCTATAAGCGTCTCTTAGGATCAAGCTCCTCAACTCGTTGTTTAGTGGTATGTAAATCTGATTTTTAAAACTCAATAAACCATCGTCATCAAACGAAAATCCTTCAAATCTTGATACCATCATTGTGTTTTGTCCGATAAAACCCTCACCCTCTTTGTACCAGTCATCTTCATGCTGTAAAGTTAGAATCTTTTCACGTAGATTCATCTGATGAGACAACACCGAAAATATTCATGGTCTCCGACTCAAAGCATATGCAACTCGGTTCAATGTTACTTTTATGTAAGTAATCTCGAAGTCGTACTCGCTAAGCAATTCTGACCAATGTCGTTGTCGCGCGTTCAGGTCTCTTTGCGTAAATATGTGTTGTAGTCCACAGTGGTCTGTTTTTAATTCAAATTTTTGTCCAGCAAGGTAGTGTCTCCAAACCTTTAAGACATAAATTATGGCTAACAACTTCAAATCCTGCGTCGCATAATTTTCTTCATGCCTTCTCAGTTTCCTTGAGATGTAAGCAATCACTTGTCCGTCTTGCATCAAGACTCCGCCTAAGACTTCCTTGGATGTGTCAGTGCATACCAAGAAGTCCGCATCCATGTCAGGGAAATTTAGTATTGGTGTTGTTGTCAACTGCTCCTTGAGCCTCCTAAATTCTTCCGCGCATTTCTCGGTCCAAACAAACTTCTTGTTTTTCTTCTACAATTCTGTGATCGTATTTACTATCTTGAAAAATCCCTCGACGAACCATTGATAGTATTCTACTAAACCCATGATGATATGCACTTCCAGGACATTCGTCGACATAGGCCATTCCATAATAGCCTCGACCTTTGCTGATCCATGGCGATACCTTCACCGGAGATGACATGACCTAAGTAGTGAATCCTTGATTGATAAAATGAGCATTTGGACAATTTCCCATACAATTTGTGATCTCGCAAACACTGTAGTACCAAGAACAAGTTCTCATCATGCTCCTCCGTCATCCGAGAGTAAATAAAAATATCGTCAATGAATACTTGGACGAACTTGTCCAAGTACTCATGGAACACCCCATTCATCAAACTCACAAATACCCCCGGGGCATTTGTCAGTCCAAATGGTAAAATAGTAAACTCATAATGTCTAAACCTCGTCTTAAAGGTGGTCTTAGGGACGTCATCCTCCTTAATCCGTAACTGGTGGTATCCTGATCACAAGTCTATCTTTGAGAATATTGTCGCACCCTTCATTTGATCGAATAGATCATCAATCCTCAACAATGGATATTGATTCTTGATCGTTTCCTTGTTCAATTAACAGTAGTCAATGTAGAGCCTCCATGAACCATCCTTCTTTCACATGAAAATAGCAGGTGCACCCCACGGTGACACACTTGGACGTATCAGTCCTAGGTCTAGCAACTCCTTCACTCTGGGGTCGACATCCGATAAGGCGTTCTCGCTATCAGTTCAGTCCCTAATTTTAAGTCTATGGTAAACTCCAATTCCCTCTGTAGAGGCATCCCAGGTAATTCCTCCAAAAAGATGTCTGCAAACTCTCTCACCATAGGAAGGTGTTCTAGACCTTTCGCTACTCCCTTCACGTTTAACGCAGGGATTGCATAAATATTACATCCCTTGCACATGCTCTTTCGAAGCTGCAAGGAAGAGATGAACCTCAGGGAAACTCCCTGGTTCCAACCTACAATCACACATCTATGTCCCTCATCATCGACCAATATCAGTCGTTTCGTCTTGCAGTTGAGTATCACCTCATGTGATTCCAACCAGTCCATACCATTCACAACATCATAATATCTTAAGATCATGACATACAGGTTGGCCCTGGTGACAAACTCTCCCAGGTTAAGTATAAAGCCCGTAACCTTTCCTCCAACCTTTGCTTGGCTCCCGAGGCCATCTCTATGAAGCTAAACTCATCATGTTCGACTGCCTTTACCTTAATCCTTTTTAGCACTACACCATAAATGAAACTCTTGGAAGCACCGGGATCTATCAAAATACTAAGGGTCAGGTCAGCGACAGTATCTTTCATATCGAGAATAGAAGACTAATGATCTACTTGGCAGTTATTCACCATTGCATGAATCTGATGGGCCTTGCCCAAATTTCCCACGGCAGTGGGTTTAACTAATCTAGATTCTCTAGTCCTCTCTATAGGGTAGTTGTGCTGGTAGTGTGGTTCCCCACATGTCTAACACCCCTTCTTCAGCCCAGTAGTCCTGGTACCTGAAGTAGAATATGACGACCCACTAGCCTGGAATCCTGGTTTCTTCTACTGAATAGGCTTAAACTATTGCTACTATGGTCGACGTTGCTGGTGATGCTCTGGTCCCTGATCAGGTGTCCGTTGCTGAGGCGTCGGTCGTCGAGGTGTAGTGAAAATGGGTCCTCTATGGAAGCCACGATATCCAGGCGTAGGTCTGGCTAGTGTCTCATGCTACTACGCACCATATGACACTTGCCCTATCGGTCTCACTGGAGTTCTACTCTGACCCTGCTGATAAGCTCCTCCTCAGCTATGAGGGCCTTCTGGATGACATCATGTAAGGTTTGAGGCATCATAATCCTAACCTTTACATGTATGTTGTCGTTAAGGCCGAACACGAACCTGTTGACCTTGAGTTTCTTAGTGTTAAGATGTGGAACATACCAGAGAAACTTCATAAAATGAGCCTCGTACTTGGGCACTGTACAACCGCCCTGTCGTAAGGCATTGAACTCATTGAGCTGACACTTAATGAATTCCTCTAATAGGTACCTCTCTCGGAACCATTCCTCGAACAATTCCCATGACACTTCTTCATCGACCATGTTCAGTTGCTATAGGAGCGTCTTCCACCATATAAAAACACTCCCCTTAAGTTGAAAGACCGCCATGTGAACCTTCATGTTGGAGGTATAATCGCGAAGTGAAAAGCACATCACCATATTCTCCAACCATGCCTCGGTGGCAACACCATCCGGAGCACCCAAGAACTCGATAAATTTGACCTTCTCGAGCTCACAGTGAATGATACCAGTATTGAATGGAGTGCGTGGTGGACCCTAAGGGGGTGCCGGGGCTCTGGTCTCATCTCTGTCCAAACGGCTGATCAGTGCCTCAGACATGTGCTAAAAAGATCTCATCATTCCGACCACATCACCAACTACTGTCTTCTCCTTCCCGACAACATGTTCATCTCCTTAGAGGTTATACCCCTCAGGCATGGATGCTATTGGAGGTGTCACGCCTCCCCTAGAAGCCCGTCATTTTCCTCCTCAACTTCCTCTAACCATGATTACCTGCATGAATACAAGTCAACTCAATTAACAATATTATAATCAAATCATATCAATGAAAGCCATAGCGATCCCAAGTTGGGGGTTGAACCTCGCTCTGATACCATATGTAACAACCCCAGCGTTAAGGCCACAGGCGAAGCCAAATTTATGTCTTTTTTGTTTTTAAGAATTAAGGGGCAAGAAGGCAATGACAAAAAAAGTTTGACCAGACCATAGACGACGAACAAAAGCACGCAACCCAGTCAATAGGAAACTACAACACCATGCACAGACATAAGGGAAACTAGGAAAAACAGGCACAGAATAACCAGGAGTAACAACTAACTACCCGACACAACAAGACACGCCTACAAGCTAAGGGGAAACTTCCCCTTCCTGACATAATGACATTGATGAACAAGACTAGAACCTTAAGGCACAAGTACCAATGCATACGCCCAATTCAACATACGACGCTCAACCATTCTCACATGGTAGGCATTGAATTCGACCAAGATATCATTCACCGCTAACCCATAGGGCACACCATGATACCCTCATCAGGGACCATGCTGTCCCTAAATGAGAGATGTGTCAACCACCCTGGACGAAAACAAAAAGGGACCAAGACTCAAGAAAACTCTGACGTGCTAGGAACCAAATGTTGACTGGGAGACTATTCCTATCCCCACACAAGGTTGACGAGACACAAGAGGATGAAGACAAGGGATGACGCCATCCCACATGACATCGTCCTCGACCCCACCAATCACCTAGTCTAACCGGTCTATTGTTACAAGTGTTTGACAAAGATTAACTCTCTAAATTAAGCAAGTCCAACCTTTAAATTAGTCTCTAAATTACCATCTGATTAACATTAAATAAAATAAACAAAAATCCAATTGGCCATTCTACCTAACACCTTAGTCATTCAATTTAATAAAAAAGGAATCAACTACGAATCGATTAGGAAAATATGCATTATGATCTATCATTAAATACAATGTACTTAACATTAATTTCCCGTCATTTCGGCAGTCTTCTCTAAAATGACAAGTCTAAATTAAATAAATTAAGTCCATATATGCCCATCTAAATCTTCGAGTCTAATTTACCAGGTTAGACAACAACTATGTCAAACTAACTTTTAATACATAAATAATTCAGCAAGCCTAAATGACTTCTAGTCAACAACTTGCGAATCTGATTAACCTTAAGTACAACCAATACAATCTAAACCATAACTAGCTTTAAGGAATACATAAATGCTACACCTTCAACTCAACAATACATGTTTGAATAACAATTAATTTGCAATAATAAATACAAGGCATTTACGTAGAAATAGATAAATAAAATGCAAGCTACTTAACCTTAAAGAATTCATAGACTCGCCTCCTTCCATGCCGGAATACATGACTGTAGTGATAAAATTTTGCCATCATAAATACCAGGCATTCAACTCAATAATAAATGATTAAATTTACAAAGGAAAGAAAATAACTATAATGCATTCAACCAAACACAGAGAAGTATCTACAAGGATTACGCATCAATAACTAAAGAGTTGAGCCCGAGATTGGGGATACACATCAATACATAATTGGCTGAGCGAGAGATTGGGTAATCCATGCAATCTTGGTCTCAATTTAAAGGCATAATCATGAGCATTTTAGACAACAAAACAATCAACTTTCTAAGGGCCAAAAACGTGGGTAATTAATGAAAATCCAGTCCCACTTCCAAGGCAAGTCGTGGTCCATCAAGGCAATGACACATTCATTAGTTTTATCGAGCAAAATCCAAGGGTGTGTAACAACAAAATCCGTCAAGCATTTTAACATCAATTCTGTGGTAAACTACAACAAACATCATTCACAATTAAAT
This sequence comes from Picea engelmannii, assembly GCA_009831015.1. NCBI lineage: Eukaryota > Viridiplantae > Streptophyta > Pinopsida > Pinales > Pinaceae > Picea > Picea engelmannii. The sequence continues at coordinate 478,816 of ML781174.1, read as the reverse complement.
GTCAAAAACCATGGGCATTCAACACGAAGACGCAGAGAGCAGTCCAACTACAAATTCTTGGTAAACATCAACAATACAGTCACATTTAATTGGTAAACATTTTGTGGTAAACTACAACAAACATCAGTCACAATTAAATGTCAAAAACCATGGGCATTCAACAGGAAGAAGCAGAGATCATTCCACCTTGCAAACGTAGATAAAAACATTATACAGTCATTACACCATACTAAACGTAGAAGAAAATCATGATTACAATCATTACATGAACTAAACGCAGAGGTAAGGGTTAAATCAATCAATACATGGTTCAAACATAACTAGGGTTAAGGGTTTTGATTTATTTTTCTTCGTGTGGGGTACGCAACAATGAAGACAGAGATGCCCCCGGGGGGGCAGCTCAATTGGCAAGTGCCGTGAAAATGAAGTTCCATGAGGTTTCGCGTTCAATTCCCCCCGACTTACCTTGTGTGCCGCGTAAGGGGCATCGTGGGCACACCTGGAGGTTATAGGGGTAGCGGTTGGATAACACGGCCACGTGTAACGCGAGCACGTGCCCAACTAGTTGCTGATTCCT
>ML781174.1:443567-464536 GCA_009831015.1 Picea engelmannii | reverse complement strand
TGGGATACTGTAACGAAAGCAGAGAAGTTATGCTTATCTACGACCACATGTCAGGAGGATCCCTCAGAGACCACCTTTATGGTAAATTATATTGCTGAAAGATATGTTTGTTTCAGTTGATATAATACCCAAGGTAACCAAGAAACATTTGGTTCTTATATTTTTTTTTCCAGGGCGGAGTACAGAACATTCCGAAGTAGATTGGAAAAGAAGGCTCAAAATAGCCTTAGATGCAGCACAGGGTAACGCTTCCTCTAAATAACTTTGATGTACAGCAGTATTTTATGATCTAAACGCTGACTGTTTTAAGTATTTCCTCCCGTGTTATTTTTCTGGTATGTTTTCAGATGCCTTGTTTTTAAATTATCAGCCAATTCAGAATTTTCATCTATTGTTTAAGCATTTGAGTTGGTTTAAAATGAGATAAAATCCTTAGAATTGGGTTCTGAAATGCATAGAACTTTGATCCATGAGAAACTCAAACTACTCCTGAAAATCAAATTCAAGCTTTTTTTTTTTTTTCACCGAAAAACAAAACCAAACTCACGAAGATTACTCAATAGTTAACCTACTCCATTGATTTCTATTCTAGAAAGGACAAATCATGGGTAACCATATATCTCATGTGATTTCACTGCAATTTCTATTGGAAGGACTGGAATACCTGCACGTGGGTTCCAACCCGAAGATAATTCACAGGGACGTAAAGACCGCCAACATACTTTTAGACAGCAATATGAACGGAAAACTCGCCGATTTCGGTCTTTCAAGAATGGCAATTGATCGAGAGGCTCCTCATGTTACCACTGCGGTGAAAGGAACGGCAGGATACCTCGACCCAGAGTATATCACATGGCTTGCACTCTCTTTGTAATAGCATCGTTGTTAATTGAACTGCAATATTCTTTAGGTTAAACGAATTCAATTAATTATTAAGAGCACTGGATGACCTAAGTTACTGTTCGTTAACGATTTCACAGGTATTACAACACTCAAATGTTGACGGAGAAGAGTGATGTGTATAGTTTTGGAGTGGTTTTGCTGGAGACCATATGCGGTAGGCCACCCATAGATCTAAAACTACCTGAGCCTGAACGAAACATCATTCAGTGGGTAAGGAATCTTACTATCAGCTCTCAAAAATATTAATATTTTGTAGCATATTCTCGTTCTCGTAGATGGCCAACAATAATTATTGGCGTCTTTACAGGTGATACCGTATCTTAAGGAGATGGATGAGAATGATGGCAAAATAACGGAAATCATAGACAAAAGGTTAGGAGGAAGTTACGACAATAAATCCGTAACTCGTGTCGCCAAAGTTGCCATGAGATGTGTTCAGGATGTACGGTCTTCTAGGCCGAGCGTAAGTGAGGTAGTGGCAGAGCTTAAAGAGGCTCTCAAGTATGAGGAGATTGGCATGGAAAGTGGGGATTTGTTGGCTGGCGCGACTAAACGCAAAGGAATGGAGTGGAGTGATAACAGCTCCAATATTTCAAAAGTAGGAAGATAAGTTTGAGAGTAGTCTAAACATTTTAATTTTTTGGAGTTTTCTGATGATTTTTTAAGTTTTATTTTGTTCGAAATTTTTGTGGAATGGTTGGATCTGTAAATTTGAGTGGTTAAGTTTGTATAATTCAAGTGTTCCAAGAGTTTTTCAGCGTGCTGAATCCATTTATACATTTAAAAATGCAATTTAAATAACAGGAAATAGCCATTTTGTCCAGATTTTCAACCGAGCCTATGCATGTACCTTGTTCCAAGTTATAATTATCTATAAACCTGATTTATTTTTTATATTATAGAAATTAAATAAATTATATTAATTTTATATTTTTCATATTTTTAAATTTTTAAATTTATTTAGATTTTTAAAAAATTAAATAAAAAAAATTTACAATCAATTCTAAATTTTTTTTACAATCAATTCTAATTTTAATAGATGTTAATAATCATTATCATTATATTGTTTTGTAATTTTGTAAATAAATTATGTAAGAAGTTTTTGAAACATCCAAAATTGTTTAAAAACTCTTTAAAACCTTTATTTTCAAAATTACAAAAAACATTACTAAAAACCTTAAAAATCTACATACTTTAATCATTATCATTATATAAATGTTTTATATATTTTAATTTTGAAATCTTTTCATATTAATTTTTAATTTATATTCAATAACTTATTACTTTTTTATTTATTTATTTTTAAATTAATTAGGACTCTCAACCAAAACTATCTCAAACCTTCACCATCCAACGTACAGACCATGATAACGTAAGCTAAACTTTCACCATCTAATTTGAGTAAAACTTTCGCATTCTTGATTTCACCTTATAATACCTATTTTCATGAAATTTGTTAATTTTTAAATGGCTAATACCTATTTTCATGAAATTTGTTAATTTTTATGATTCTTTGTAATATCTCCCTCAACGATCATATGTTTAAAGCCTTTCATACGCTTTTAGTTTTCAAATATAATTTTCGTTGTTAACCTATATTGTTATATGGCTTACTTGTATAAAGAATCATTCTGAGCTTAGTTTTTAACTATAACTTAAATCACCTAAATAATGGGTAGAAAATATTATTATATCAAGAATTTGAGAAGATAAAAAATATTATATAGAAACACTAACAACCATGGAAGTTTGTTCTTAATTAATCTTAATTATTATAAAAATGAGAATGTTGACATTCACGAAGATTCGTAGGTCCTCTTAGTTGATTTGTGTCGAATCTTTTAGGAGAAAAGGGATTTCATGGGTGTCTAAAAAAAAGTTTTAGTGTACTATCAAGACTCATAGAAAGTAGTTGCACGATGCGAGCATTACGATATTACTTTTAATATTCATTTATAATTGAAACCCCTACATTATTACTCTATTTTGTATCATTCATTTGCGTAGAATAAATCTATGGTAATAAGAAATAATTACAAGAATCAACATAACATAGACCACAAACAACTTGAAAAGAAGGGTAGATTTTATTATTCCATGACATGATCATATTGTAATACATCACTCCACCTAGACCAAGTACATGGGTGAATCATAAGAGTAGTAGAGCGGTTGCACGAAGTTGATGGTTGAAACAATAACGATGTGGTGTGTAGGAATGTGCATACACATGAATGTGTATGCATTCTTAGAAACATGCACACATTCCTAATCCTATAGCTTTGGTGCTCCCCGAACTGTCACACATGCTTTCCAACTTAGATTTTTGAGGAATGCACACACGTTCTTGAATATGGTTATGCGTGTGTTTTAGAACACATGTGCATTCTTAAGCAGGAGCGTGCACATGTCCTAAAGCATGTGTGCATTCCTCTTAGAATGTATAGGGTCTTGAGACCCATACCTAGTTAGAGGTAAATGATGCCCTTTGAGAGGTCATTTGTGGTGGTTCAAGGTGTCGTTATTGGCCTTAGAAGCTTCCTTTAGGGCCTAGCTCTTGGGTTTGATCCCCTAATGATATGCAAGGTCCAAACACTCACACTTAATGCTAAAAATCTCATAATGTAGATTATCCACATACAGAGGCCAAGGATACACTAGAAAGGTTCTTTGTGGTGGTTTAACATGTCATTGTTGGCCCTAGATTCCTATAAGATTCACTTAGAACCTAAGGCTTGGGTTTCCTCTCTCGATCATGTCCAAATACCCAATACCCATACCTAGTCTTCAAAATATCCTAATGATGGCCATATTCCCACTTGAAGGATAAAGATCCCATCGAGAGATCATATATGGTGGTTTCAGGTGTCATTCGTGACCCTTAAGCCCTATAAGATACCTAGAACCTCAAGAGGTCGAGTGTGGTGGTTTGAGGCATCATGTTTAGCCCCAGATGCCTAGAATACTTATACTTCAACTAAGTCTTTAGTTTCCACACTTGACTATATCATGGACTTGAGTGATCTAGGTGGATATCCACGACCACCCACCTATTCCACTGGCTTGAAATACAAATTTCTGCCTTGGCAATTTTCCTATTGTTTTTTTGATCCCAAACTTTCGAGGCCATTTTGAGGCCCTAAACGATGTTTTCTTTTTTTACGTTTGGGGGCCCATGTGCTATTTAATGGCTTTGGGCTAGGCCTGATCGAAATGTGTTCTTCTCGGTTAGAGTTTTCCAATGTGTTATCGTGCGCCCCAAACGGAGATCATATGCAAAAGTTACTCCCTCGGGAAGTTGATGTATCAACTACCCCCATCGGGGCCCGCAAACCTTTTGGCGTTTCATCTTCCGGGGTTAGGATTTTGGATTTTCTTTATGTTTAAAAGGCCTTTGGAGCCTCATTGTAAACATCATCTTCTTGCGAATGAGCATAGTCGTCACATCTCTTTTCATAGATAAGTTGCTACCATTCTAGTGAGTTCATTCACTCTATGTTCTTAGAGTTTCTCTACATTTCTCTCATTAATAGAAATTGTCTATTATTGTATCTCTGTGTTTCTTGCAATATCTCTGTATATTTCCTTATTATATATCCACCTTCATTTTGTTCTTAAAATAATATGTATCATTGGTTTTAGAGCAGGCTCTTCATTGTTGTTTCTTAGTGCATGTCCCCGACGAGGTTAGGGTATAAAGAGTTGGGTCTCGAGCTAGTTTCTTTTGAGGACAACGAGCCCAAGTCACAGTGCATGGCAGAACAAAAAAGAGACATGGGAGCAGAAGATTCTATTAATCTATTTCTCGAGGAATCCCACACGCGACAGAGAGACGAAATGATGGAGAAATTTTCCCAAATCCTTGACGATTGTCGGAAATAACAAATGTGTCTTCATCAAGAAGACACTTTCGAAGCACCGCCCCTTTCAAGGTACAATTTAATTTTGATATTCTCATGTTTAAAGGTTAGATAGATGCAGATGCTTTGGAAAAGTGGTTAAATCTGCTAGAAATTTATTTCTCTATCCACAATTTTTTCGATAGACAAAAGATCACCTTTGCGCTCCTTAAGGTTATCCCCCATGTCAAATATAGATGGTAAAATTACTTGGAGAAAATTCCACGTAGGAGACTGGAATATTTGTGTTCGATCCCACTTGGGAATATTTTATGGATGTAGTCAAGGAACAATATTACCCTGTTGGAAACTATGACGATAAATACATGAGATGGACCACATTGCATCATGAGAGGGGCCAAAAAGTTTCAGAGTTCACAAATACCTTGCGCACCAAGCTAGGTATCAAAGACTGTAAGTGACATCTGGTTTTGAAATACCACGGGGATCTAGACATGTACATCCAAACTGAAATGGAGTTTCTGGAAATCTGATCATTGGGAGCCTCTTATCAATATGTTGTAAAAATCGAGAAGAAATTTAGGCGGTAGAACAAGTGGGAGTTCGAGTATGAAAATATAGAACAACCAAAGTATGGTAAAGGCATCCCTAACTTACAAAACAACTAACCTCAAGATAGCCAATCCAAGCCATAGGAAAAGAATGGTAACGAGTAGACAAAGAAGGACACTGGGAAGTGGTGCGAGTTCAACAAAATCCCTTGGCATAATGCCAATGAATGTCTCTTAAAAAATTCATTGGCAGTTGAGCTCAAAGAAACAGACGAGCCCCTACTTGGAACCTAATTCAAAAAATAATAAAAGGAGACAAATCATTGATGCAGAACCCATCGCTATTGTCACAACTGCAACAATCCAACCAGAAGAACAATAGGATCCTGAGGAGGAGGAGCACCTCTTCCATTCATAGATGTGGGTGAAGGGGGGCCCACTTTTAATTGTTGATAGCGTAACCCAAAAGAACCTCTTCTTTTGAAACAACCAATTAATGTTTTCATACATCAACTAAAAATATTTTTCTCTATTCCATAGAGTTACTTCAAGCACAAATTCATCTCATTGTTCTATATGACGCACCCTCATGATTACAACGATCATTCCATAAGAATTCTGCAGTTGCCTTTTCCTTGTTTCATTCACCCTTCAGGCTTAGGCACCCCTTTCACTGCTACACAGTACTTCAACAATCCATCTTTCCCAATTTTTCACACACTAGGAGAGTGCCAACTCATTACCAGACCCCCACTAAGGATCTTCACTCTATGGAAATCATAGGGCTCCAATGTCCAAATAGTATCCTTTCTTCTTGAAATTTCAATCATCAATAACCATCACCTTATATGTATCATGTAAATGTGTTGAACCTGCACAAAAAAGATCTAGCTAGCAAATGGCATACACAGTTTGCAGAGAAAAAATTAGAAAAGAGAAACAAGAGAGAAAGAATGGAAGAATTCTCATTAACCGTATTCTACACTCAAAGAGTGAATAATTTACAATAGATATAGGTTACATGAGTACCTATGTGCCATAGTAGTGATCTAGAGAGATCTAGACACTGGAGTGAACTGCTACCTAGTCCTAGTTAACTAATCTGTGCAATCATCAGTTAACTGAGACACATGTGTGGAAGTGAGAGAATCACATGCAACTGTTGGTGATAAAACCGAGGTTGTCATGCACGAGTGACTTCCATTAGTCTAACTGAGAGTAACTGACTTTGAACTGAAGAGGAACGCCCTATTTTGTAGGGGAATATTCTCTAGAATATTATGATCTAAGGAATTGTTCTCAACATTGGACTGTAAAACTTAGGAAAATAATTATAGATGAGTCTGTAATATCTCCAAAACCCCCTTAAATACTACTAGGGTCCACATGTTGAATGTGTCCTGGCAACCAAGGCCATGTTAGGTACCCATTGTACAATGCATATAAGAATGAGACACTGAAAAAACGAGGAAAGAGGGAAAACCTCATAGGAAACCCCCGCCACCCTCAAATTACAATGCATAAAAAAAAATCAGAACGAACAAAAAAAAGTTGCTAAGAAACCCTCTCCTTCACTCCAAGAAGACCTCGCAACTGTGCAAGTTTGTGCTCTTTGAATATTTTGTTGAAGATGTAGATGTATGCAAAAATCTGATGAAGTCGATGCACCATTGAAATGTCCACAAATATCCACTTTCTCTTCTTGTAATGAATACGATCCAAATTAATTTTGGATGAAACTTTAAAAATCGTGCGGTCGTTTCTGGAAAAAAGTTGAAATTTTGTTGATTTTAAAATGATCATAACTTCACTTCCCGGACTTGGTTTCGGACAATTGTTTTTTGAAATTGGGTATTTTTCCAAGAGGAATTCAAATATCAAATTTGTTTTTGCAAATTTTTCTCAGAAAATATCATAATTGAATCTGATGTGCGCGGCTCCTGTTTTGTCTCATAAGATGCATGCATGGTACATGCATGTTTCTCCTGATATGCATGCATGGTGCATGGAAATGTGTCTGCATGTGACTCGTGAGATGCATGCAATATATCTTCCACATGAAATTCAGAAAACAAACCTGAAATGGAGTAGACATCATCTGCAATTAATTGAATACAAATTTGTGCAGATACTTTTGTAGAAGACTCTTCAGAATAAGAGGCTTGATTTTCTGATGGTTTCTATTATGGCTCTATATTTTCAATCTCCTGCATGAAATCTTCAAAATATTATTTATTCCCTAATAGAACCTCCAATCTGGTTCATAATTCATTTGGAGTTGATTATTTTGATTCATCATATACTTGATGGAAAATTTCGGGAGAAACAGACATACAGATACATCCTATGTCCATATCTTGTCTATTGAGAAAGTCTTTTTCTCATCGACCGAATTAGGCTCTACTTTCGTTTCCATATTTATTTGGTACAAGCTTCTGCATCTGAGATGAAGCAGATTTTTGTCTTCCACCCCAAATAGTTATGAGGCGTGAGAAGTATTGTCGGTGAATAATCCATCTTTTCTGCGTTCTTCAATCTTCAATACTTGAAAAAATAGTATGGTGTTTCTTTTTCCTATAAATTTGTCGGCTTTGATACCATGTAAATGGGTTGAACCTGCACAAAAAATATCTATCTAGAAAATGACATACATAGTTTGTAGAGAAAATATGAGAAAAGAGAAACAAGAGAGAAAGAATGGAAGAATTCTCATTAACCGTATTCCACAATCAAAGAGTGAATAATTGACAATATATATAGGTTAGATGAGTAACTAATGAGCCATAGTAGTGATCTAGAGATAACTAGATACTCACTGACAGACACTGGAGTGAACTGCCACCTAGTTCTAGTTAACTGATCCATGCAATCATCAGTTAACAAAGACACGTGTGTGGAAGTGAGAGAGACACATGCAACTTTTGGTGATAAAAATGAGGTTTCCATGCATTAGTGACTTCCACTAGTATAATTGAGTGTAACTTACTTTGAACTGAATAGGAATGCCCTATTTTGTAGGGGAATATTCTCTAAAGAGAATATTCTCATCTAAGGAATCGTTCTCAACATTGGATTGTAAAACTTAGGAAAATAATTATAGGTGAGTGTGTAATATCTCCAACATATCACACACATACACTTATCATGAGATAATGTCATAACAATGTCATTTAGAAATTTAAATTTAATTTTTAAGGAAATTCAACTTTTTCCAAAAATATGAAATTCTATCTCATAATTTCTTGGTTGTTGTAGCAGCAAGCATCAATCAATATTCTTTATTTCATAAGTGTCATACTTGAGACCACTTTTCTTACAATAATTCCATCTTGCATTCAACCAAACAGATTATTAATACTGCATGTACAATATGATTTTATTGTAATATTTACAAAAAATTCACAAAGTGCACTCATAATTGTTTATGATTAACAATTCAATCACTTATATCATTCCATTTATTATTTTTAGTGAACTTGTCATTCCCCGCACATGTATTATCAACAACTAAGATTTTCCTTCTCTAGTCGGCATTACTATGTTTCCTTAACAAAGTGTCATTGTAGTCCATCTTCATGTAACTACTTTAACTTGCAACTCTCTTGTTGCATTATCTAACAACTCCTGAAATGTTATCAACTTCATGAGTTAGTAATAAGAACAACATTTATCTATTAGCATAATCATTTCCATGAAATATAATATATGCATGCATTCACTAAAATGATTTCAATAATTCCTTCAACATACACAATTCTATCTTAGCATGCATGTATGCAAAATTTACCACTCACACTTCCATGATTTATTGATGCATACTATTCAATGAACCCTTGCATTGGCTTCATAATTCCCTTTATCCAAGTCATGAATCCCACCATGGTGATTTGGAAGGTTTGGCCAATGCCTCAACACATCATTCATGCACTTCATATTTCCTTCTCAACTATTTGGATGCCTTGCTTTTCGATCCAAGTACTACACCAATAATATAATTTTGTGGTGCTCCTTAGTGTTAGCAAAAAGGTTGCAGTCTAAACATTAATTATAGTAGGAAGTTCATTGGATACTTATGTGGAAATATAGTCTTTCCATATCTAACCATGTCAAGGTCTCACACATGAGTAGATTTACTAGCATTTATTTCTATAACAGGGTCATAACCCTTTACTTACTTTGGTCATTTACTCATAACCAACAAAATATTGACCTGCTATGATGTCACATGAAGGAATTTTAAGTTAAATAGTTTTTATAATTATCTCATGCATTCAACCTTTACCACACCTAGTGGTGTATCATTTCCATCAGTGAATTCAAATTATACAATAATTCCATTTTATAAAATAAAATTTGGTTGAGGGAATTCTTACCTAATTCCATCAATAATTATGCAACATAATTACATAAAATTCGTACCTACATAGCTTCCATTAAATAAATTTGATGCTACATGTTAGGGTCCTAACCTGCACATAGGTAGAAAAAGATATTTGGATGTAATAAAGGTCAATATTAATAAGGCCTTTCAATAAAATAGAATAAGGAGAATGTAAGAAGACCTAATAGAAGCTTCCGCTTCTAGAAGGATCTTCCTCTAGATGCTTCTTTTTAGTATAAATAGGAGTCAAGGGTATGAGAACCCTAGCTTGGATATTATTGTAATAGAGATCTGCTCAACTCAAGGTTGCCCCTTCGAAGAGGCCCATGAACATTGCTTTCAGATTCAAAGTGTTATTTCTGTTATTTTTCTCTTATCATTTCTGTACTATTGTGGTGAATGTTTTGGTTATATTGTTGTTATTCTTCCATTTCTAGCATTTTATTTTTGTTCTGCATACATTTTATATCTGGTATATTATAAGTGGTATCAGAGCACTCTCCTCGACAGAAAGTGTGGGTTAATTTTTTTTTCCAGGGTAGAGACGTATTCTGACGTCTGTAAGCCACATAGATCTGTCGTTACGCGCATAAACCCATAGCTGAGGGATTCATATGCGCATAAAATACAAGTGGTACTTAAGTGCACATCTGTAGGCCACCCTTGTAACCCCTGTTGGTACCCCTTCGAGTGGTAGCGCATCGGACAACACCTGTGTACAGATCGACCTAGATTACCTGAAGCCCTCTTTAGATAAACCAATCAGCCACCTGACTGCTATAGTGTCACCGAGAAAAACACTCAGGAAGATACTCTTTAGTACATGGGTAGTCGGGTAGTATGGCTAAGGGTACAGTCTATCCTCCTTAGTTAGTGCCCTAATATATTGGGCCGAGAACTACTGTTGGACCCCGCACATATATCAAAGAGATATAGCACAGGGCAAACCCTTGTCTGTATAACCCTTGAATACCTAACCCTTGGGGACAGAAACATAAACAAATTAAAATAAACAAGATCTATTACCACGCAACTATGTTCGGGCTGCCAAGTAAATTCACATTTCTTTCTGGTTAAGCATTTGGGCATTTCCTCTTTGCAGTATTCTTCAGACTGGAGTATAACTCCGCAGCTGTAAAAAAAATAATAAAAAAATAAATATGGAAAAATTTTCACCATTATTTGAGACATATTCCATTGGATTCATCTCTTCTCCCTTATAACATTCATCCATATAATGTTTTGGCAAACTTTTTTACCCCACCCACGCCTTTTCAGTTCCCCCATCCTCATGGCCCATATCCATAGCCAAGACTTGGAAGCTCGCTTCAACACCTTGCAATATGGTCTCATCGAAACCCAACAAGAAGTGAAACAACTCAATGCCAATGTTGCCGCCATCAATACAACCATGCAGTCCTCAATGGAGGAAATCAAACAAGACCTCACCACCTAGCTTGAATCAGTCTTTTCGACACTCTACACCAAACTGCATATCCCTACATATAACCCTTCCTCTTCCTCACCTCCACATCCTGAAGGTGACGATTCCTCTCATTACCATAACTTTCAGAACCATCACTTTCAACGTGACCTACGCCTTCCGTCGGTGGATGTGACCAAATTTGATGGCTTAGACCCCACTGGTTGGGTAACCCAAATGGAACATTATTTCTCTTTATACGACATTACAAATGACTTGGCCAAACTCTGGTATTGTGTTCTCCATCTAGATCAAGAATGGTGGCAATGGTGGCAATATTGAAAAACTTCTCATCAAGGGTATATTGCTTGGACACACTTTATGGCAGAGCTTTATGAACACTTTGACACTGACACGAACCATTTGGGCCGTTTGAAAAAGTTGAAACAATTAGGAATAGTGGAAGACTTTATAGCTTCCTTGAGCACCTAGATTTTAGAACAGAGGTCGTGTCTGATGCCTTTTTTCGAGAGTGTTTTATTAGCGACCTCAAGGATGAGATTCGGGCCCATGTCCTCATGGCTCATCCTCAGAGTTGGGTGGAGGCTACTAAAAGAGATAAGGAAGCACAACATGTTGTATCTTCTCAAAACCGAAAACCCTCCTTTATCCCTCGCCCTAAACCAGTAAATCCCACTACTCCCTCTGCTCCACTAAAGATCCAAAAATTGACCAGGGCTAAAATGGTTGAACACCCACTCAAAGGCCTTTGTTATGACTGTGATGAAAAATATTTCCTGGGCCACAAGTGTAAAGAACAAAATATTTTTATGGCCATCTCCGTGGATATTTCGGAAGAGGATGTAGAAACTCCCCTTATGTCTGAGTCACCTGAATCCACTGACATAACCCCTCTCTTCGACCCTCCCAAAGTAGAACCAGTCATTTCCCTCAATGCTCTCACTGACTTATCTGCTCCCCAAACACTCAAGCTAATCGATTGACAGTGGAAACACCCATAATTTTATTCATCGTTGCATTTCCCAAGAAACTCATTGCTACATCCATGCCATCAATAATTTCCAAATCATGATTTCCAATGGTGGTTCCATGAAATGTGGAGGGCATTGTGAAAATGTGCGTCTCCAAATTGGTGACTACCACCTGAAATCCCATATGTTTTCTATTGACACGAGAGGTTGTGACAATGTGTTGGGTGCAGACTGGCTAAGGACTTTGGGTCCCATTCTCATGGATTTTAAAGACTTAACCATGCAATTTAACTAGGAGGGCCACCAATATAAGTTCCAAGGCATCACCGTCAGTTCACCTGATATCGTTAGTTCCCATCGCATGGAAAACCTACTCAAAAAGGGTCATTCTAGTGTTATCGCCCAACTCCATGCCATACAAGCAACATAGACACCCTCAGTCCCACAAGACCTCCAAGCCATCCTTTCTTAACATCAATTGGTCTTTTCCACTCCCCAAGAACGCCCTCGTTCCCATGGTGTTCATGATCATTCCATTCCCCTTGTACCCAGAAGCCTTCCTCCCAATATCCATCTGTATAGTCACCCCTTTTCCCAAAAAAATGAAATTGAGAAAATGGTCCAGGAATTCCTTAATGCAGGCTTTATCCTCCCTAGTACGAGCCCCTACTCTTCTCTTGTGGTCATGGTCCTGAAGAAATAAGGTTCTTGGCAAATGTGTCCCGACTTCCGTGCCTTCAACAAACTTACCATCAAAGACAATTTCCCCATTCCTTTCATTGATGACCTCCTAGATGAATTGAGTGGCGTCCAATTCTTCACTAAATTGAATCTTCGTTCAGGCTACCACCAAATGCGTATGAAAGAGGCAGAAATTCCCAAGACTGCCTTTGGAACTCATGAGGGCCACTATGTGTTTTTGGTCATGCCCTTTGGCTTGTGTAATGCCCCCTCCACCTTCCAAAGCCTCATGAATCATGTCTTCCATCCTTTTCTTCACCATTTTGTCTTATTTTTCTTTGATGATATCCTCATATATAGAAAAACATGGACAGACCATATTGCTCATGTGGATCGAGTTCTCCATCTACTCTCTCAGCACCAACGTTTCCTGAAACAGTCCAAAGGTGATTTTGGCACCTCAGAAGTAGAATACTTGGGTCATCTGGTTGGCAAGGATGGCATCAGGGTGGATCATAAAAAGATTGAAGCTATGCAATACTGGCCTCACCCAAAGACTCTTAAGAGCTTTCATGGATTTCTAGGCTTAACAGGGTATTATCGCAAGTTTGTTCAGAATTATGGGAAGATTGCGACACCTCTCATTGCTCTCCTCAAAAAGAACTCTTTCACTTGGACTCCAGCCGTTGCTCAAGCCTTTCAAACCTTGAAGATGGCCATGTGCACCACTCCAGTCATTTCCCTTCCTAATTTCACAAATACCTTTGTGTTGGAATGCAATGCCTTAGGGAAAGGAATTGGTGTTGTCCTTACGCAAGAGGGTCGACCTTTGGCCTTTACTAGCAAGAAACTATCTAAAATAAATCTAGGCAAATATATCTATGAAAAGGAAATGTTGGCTATTCTGCATGTCGTTGATCTGTGGCACCCTTATCTATTAGGGAAATGTTTCCAAATTAAGACAGGCCATGAAAGCCTCAAGTATTTTCTGGAACAACGCATTTCCTCCACAGAACAACAAAAATGGGTGACTAAGATATTTGGATATGATTATGAGATCATTTAAAAGAAAGGAAAAGACAATGTGGTTCTGGATGCACATTCCCACAAATATGAAGATGAAGGATCCCTTTTTTTCTCTTTCATTTATTGTCCCAGATTGGCACCAAGATGTTAGCCAGGAATGGCTACAAGATCTCAAAAGTTCGCAACTGATCCAACAATTGCAGTCCAATGCTCCAGCTTCCCCAGGGTACTCTTTCCTCCATGATGAACTTCGATACAAAGGTTGTTTGTATTTAAGTAAACAATCAAATACTAAATCCACGGTACTTTCTGAGCTTCATGCTACACCCACAACAGGGCACTCCGGGTTCACCAAAACCTATGACAGGGTCAAACGTTCCTTTTTCTGGGATGGTATGAAACATGAAATTCATAATTTTGTCGCTGAATGTGATGTGTGTCAATGCAACAAGGGAGAAACAATCAAATCTATGGGCACACTATAACCGCTCCCGATTCCACCTGCTATTTGGAAGGATATCTCTATGGATTTTATTATCGGCTTACCCAAATTAGGAAATAAATCAGAGATCATGGTGGTTCTTGATTGCCTTTCCAAGTATGCTCATTTCTGCACCCTTCAACACCTGTTTACAACATCCATAGTGGCTTGAATTTTCATGGATTAGGTCTTCAAGCTTCATGGCATTCCACACTCTACTGTTTCTGATCGCGACCCAACTTTCAGAAGCATTTTTTTTAAAACATTGTCCATGATACAAGGCACCGAATTGCATCTTAGCACAACTTATCATCCCTATACTGATGACCAAACAGAAGTTGTCAACAAGTGTTTGGAAACATATTTGAAGTGTTTTGCCTTGGAAAAGAAAAATCAGTGGGCTCAATGGTTACCCTTGGTTGAATGGTGGTACAACACTTCATACCATACAGCTACACGCATGACTCCTTTTGAAGCAATATATGGATAGAAGCCACCTTCAGTTCTCTCATACTTATCGGGTGCCTCGAAGGTCCAGGCGATTAACCTAACATTTACAACTCAAGAGTCTATTCTTCGTACCCTCAAAGAGAATTTGGTCATGGTATAGAATCGCATGAAGCAACAAGCAGATCAAGGTCACTCTGAATGTCAATTTGCAGAAGGGGATCAGGTGTTTCTTCGATTGCAACCTTACAAGAAAAATTCCCTCAAGGCTGAGCATTGTCAGAAGCTAGCGCCCAAATTTTATGGTCCTTATACTGTTCTCAATATGTGGGGCAAGTAGCCTATCAATTATCTTTGCCCATCCATTTGAAGCTACATCCTATTTTTCATGTTTCCTGCTTAAATAAGGTGATTGGAGCTCAGTGCCAAATTCAAACCAACCTTCCAGAGTTAGCTGAAGAAGGATCCATTTGGCTATAGCCAGAAGTAGTTTTGGACCAATGTGAGCATCGCCTACGTCAGAGAACCATCAAAGAAGTGCTATTCCAGTGGAAATATACAACTCCAACAGATGCCACTTGGGAACCAACTACCATTCTGCAATAGTTTCCTCATCTCAAGCCTTGAGGACAAGGCTGTTTTTAAGGGGGCGGACATGTTAGGGTCCTTAATCGCACATAGGTAGAAAAATATATTCAGATGTAATAAAGGTCAATATTAATAAGTCCTTTCAATAAAATAGAATAAGGAGAATATAAGAAGACCTAATAGAATCTTCCGCTTCTAGAAGGATCTTCCTCTAGATGCTTCTTTTTAGTATAAATAGGAGTCGAGGGTATGAGAACTCTAGCTTGGATATTATTGTAATATAGCTCTGCTCAACTAGAGGTTTCCCCCTCGAAGAGGCCCGTGAACATTGCTTTCAGATTCAAAGTGTTATTTCTATTATTATTCTCTTATCACTTCAGTACTATTGTGGTGAATGTTCTGGTTATATTGTTGTTATTCTGCCATTTCTAGCATTTTATTTCTGTTCTACATACATTTTATATCTGGTATATTACACTACCTGATTAGTTGATATCATTAGGATCCTTCATTCCTCCTTCACCAACCACTTATGCAACATTTCTTCTTTCTATTGCTTCCTTTTAGATGGATGACTTCCATATGTAGAAACATTATCAACAACACTCGGAACCATGCAATAAAATCCTTCTTTTCTCACACAAAAACGCTCATTAGCACTTTCATATATATATATATATATATATATAACATTAGACTAATCCTAGTCTTTAACATATTATATAGATTTTAATAAATATACATTCACTAATGCATATCTATATGCACTAAGAATGTATCCTTAGCATGCTCGTAAATGCATATGCATTTCATGTGCTATAGATGGCTTCCCAAATGGCCATATCATAATTGTTGCGACAACAACTGCAACAACCTATTTATTCCTTTACCACTCTCTTTGTTGTTTCTCGATGTCCTCAATTATATACGGATTCATGTATCCTTTGTTTTCTTACCGAGCACTTTTTCATCCAAACCACTCTTGACCACTTTTACATTTTTAGCCATATATTATGTTGATACTGAACTTCAACATTATTCTATTTCCTGGATCCATCTGACCCAAATCATATATGACCAAATTATATTTCCAACCACGCTATCTTATTGACTTTGGATCTTCAACAACCATTTACTTTTCTGGACCAAACCACTTCATCCTTTCCTTGAATGAACACTTAAGAACTTGTGGTGTCTTGCACCATTCCTTCTCTTTTCTTAGTGACCCAACCTCAAACTTGACTTACATATTCAATTTCCATCATGTTCCAATTCTACCCAAATGTCTTCTTTTCCAAATTCATAGAGATTGATTGGAAGTGGTTGACACTGCTTTTACTTGCCATCATAAATTCCAGTGATACTTCCAACCTCCTGGCATATCAACAATGACTCTTTTCCACTTGAGATGGATTCTCCTTCGATCTTTTCCCTTTCGCATTCCATAGCAAGTATAGATTCATTTTTCTTATTCATGGTCCCTTATTGATTTCCCTTTAGAAAATCACCTCCATGCTTGAATCCCTTGACTTGTCATCCCAATATACTTTGGGAAATGCACTTCAATATTCTATATATGCATCAACGATCTTAATTTTATTGTTGTCAAAGTTCTTTATATGCTTCAATAGACTCAAAATAACTTGGCATCCACCTAGTTGTACCTTTTTCCTACTATATCCATTTACTCGTGCACTTACCCCATTCTATAATTCACTTGCATTTATGTAATTCCTCTCCTAGGAGTTTGATTTCATCCTTCTGGAATCAATTTGTACATAACATATTTATTTATGCATCTGTTTCCACTCTTTATCTTACATGCACCTTCATTTCTTCACCTTTGAAGTGGGGACCTTCATACCATGCTTCCACTGCACACTTCTGATAGAAAAAATGGTGGTTTTACTCCAAAAATGCATAATTGGTCCCTAGAGGTAATACACCTTATCTCCATCTACATATTATGTCCCCCCCTTTTTTTTTTCAAAACACTAGCATTTTGACATATTAATCCTTTTAGAGTAGGTATGCCCACATTGTACTACCTTATCTATACATTGGAATCCTTTAAATTGAATGGAATTTCACTACTTCATCCACTAAATTACCTAATCTTACACCTAGATTCCACTTATCACTCTGATTAGAATGACTGGATGGCTACACCTAGAGTCATACCTTAACATTCTTTAGCCTTTTCCTTTGCTCATCCTTGATACTAAGTCCAAAATCTTTCATATTCTATAAAACCATCCTTCCATATTTCCATACTTTTCATCTCCATGTGAACCTGTTGTACACGAATTATCATGTATTGCAGATGGATTTCCTACCTATCATACACAGTTGATATGCATCTGGAATTCTTTCTCTGAACAAGAGTTTCATTAGGATCTTCCATGTTTCTCACTGAACCCAAATATCTCATCGAACAACTTCTTAGAGAAACCAAATGCTCATTTTGAAGCACTGTCTATGCTCTTCTGTCTCATTTCTATATAAATCACTTGAATTTGTTATTCTATCTATAACTATAAAAAATAAAAACATGCATGCAACAACATTTCCTAGCTAAAACCCATAACATGTAATTCTAGACATATGCACACTCTCCCTCTTTAAATGCATCAGAAAATTCCTTATAATTGCCTATGAATTCTACTGCATAGTTGACCATTCTAGGTGAGTACATGGATTACTCTATCCAAATCATTTCTGATGACTTATCTCTTGCTCAATTATGAGTTATGAGTAGAAAGTTACTGCCATTTGATCATTGTATGATTTCTCCTTGTTCACACTTCTCCACCAAGTGCTATATTGACCACGTCCATGCACCTCTGACATCAATGCCTTTGAGATTTTGATAGGATATAAACTAGATTACTTCATTTCCATAATTTTTACAACATGATTAAGTTCCAGCTTCATCCAAGCTCTAGGATGCTAGTTACAAGCTGCTGAAGTTTAAGGCCAAATTATATTTTTAGCCTTGATTACTACAAGTGACTTCTATGTCCTCCTATGGAATTTTAGGTACCCATATTTCTATTTTGACTATATGGTTGTCTTGTATGGCACAATATATTTCCATATACTACTCTTGTTCCCCGATATGATTCCAGAGCAGGAAGTTATGGCCCTTGAAAGTTAATTGGGTCTCAAAATTTACCTTGCACTATTTGGCCTGTAACTTCCTCATGCAGGCTATGTTTGATGAACGATTTATCTTGCTAGAAAGAGCTCTCCGAGATCTTTCATTTGAGATATAGAGACAAAGCGTATGAAGGTATACTCTTTTCTCATGATGTTTATTTTCCTAAAATTGTTGTTTAGGCCTTCAAAAATACCCTACAAGTTAATGACCTAAAAAACAACATAATTTTCTAGGAAAATTCATTATTTCCTAAGAAAATTAGATGACTGGGATGATAATGTGGAAACCTAGTTCACCTAGTACCTTTAGATGGTACCATGTTCTTCCCCTCAACAACTTGGCCTTGCCTCATCGACGTCTACAACTTCTTCCTTGTCCTTCCTCTCTCTTTCCTTCACTTCTTGATGCACGCTACCTTACCTTTCATGTTAGAAAAATAGGATCGTGGAACAATAAAATAAAACAAATGCGGAAATAAAAAAAAGAAAATACACAACACAATAGAAAAACATATATATGTGGTTCACCCAATGTGGGCTACGTCCACCAGAGAAATTTCCAGGTCTTTCCTTTTTTTATCCAGCATAATTAAGGGATACAACGTACAACACACTTGTTGTAACTTCCTCTTCTCTCTCTCATATTATCCTCTCTCAGAATACTATATCACAATAAATACACAGACACAACACAATTCCCTCATAAAAGAGGGTTTCCTTTTGGGGAAAAAAACCCTAACATAATATCTACCGTCAGACCTATGACTTAATGATGAACGATCAAGATCTACTATGAAATTACAATATACATTTACAAGGAATTTTTTCCTTCAGGGGATTCGCTCTTGAACCCCCGTCGGGGCCCCTTGACCCCCTAGCTAGGGGGATGAGCCCCTTGAAACCCCCCCATGTGGATGGGTGTATAGTCTTCATGGGGTATAAACATGGCTGGAAACAAAGACCTTTGAATCAAGAATATAATTAAGCTCCACAACCAACAATTCGGGCCCCACGACCCTGGCCGCCTACATGGCACATTCTCAGTAGGTCGCGAGACTAGGCGAGCCCCATCCCGAAATCGTTCTCCTTGGCACATAGAGTTTCACATACGTTTGATCGGGTGATAGAGAATACGAGGGTGCCATCGATGATCAATGGTCATCATCGCAACATGTCCCCCCCATGCCTTACCGACTGTTAACAGAGGGGGGTGTCTCAAAATAAATTGTTGGTTTTTCATTGTATGAAATGATGTGTCCTTGTAAACTGTGCCCCCCATTGGTGGTTTCAAAAACCACCAGGGGACCCCCCGCATTATGGTTCGACGAGTCCAAGTTCATGGTTCTGCCAATCAAGTGAGCTCCTACTACCACAACTCCACCTCAAGGTCTTTGGTTCCACTTGGTATGCCTTAATTCCTAAGGATAAAACAAACAATATTGATGCAAGTAGTCAAAAGTGCATATTCTTGGGGTACTCAAATACCACCAAGGCATATCATCTTTATGATGAGTTAAATGAAAAGTTCATTATTTCGAGAGATGTGATTTTTTCTTGAATCCTCCAAAAATGAAAAAATTGTTGAGATACTACTTGATCATCTGGATAGATTCAACCATGTGAATATATATCAAGACTTTTATTATGATATTTCACATTTCAAATGGGGGATCCCTATCGTATATCAATCTCTGGAATATCCTTTTGAAGCACCATCTCACACTCGTGAAGAATTTCTAGCCACTTCATCATAATAGAAATTTCATTTGGATGATGTGATTGAGAGGATTGAAAGGTTTCTCCTTGATGGAAATGAAACACCATATCAATCAATGGATCAACCTAGACCATCCTAGAAAGGTCCACCGAAGTGGCTCATAAAGACACTTGAAAGTGTTCATCCTAATGAGGTTGGAAAAATAAGAACCAGAAGTTCTACAAGACAAGATGAAGGTGATGTAGATAATTCATATTTCATGTGATGTAGATGGTATGGGTGTTTCATATGATTATGAATTGAATTTATCTACTAAATTTGAACCAAATTCCTTTAAATAAGTTTCTTCTCATGATGGGTGGAAATAATCCATGCAGAAGGATTATGATTCTCTCATCAAGAATGGGACATGCAAGTTGGTGGACCCTCCATTTGGAACCAAACCTTTTTTCTACAAGTGGGTCTTCAAGAACAAGTAAAAATTAGATTACTCACTTGACAATAACAAAGTGAGTCTTGTCCCCGGATGGGGTGTCACACGGGGCATCGTGGCAGGGATTGGAGGCGGGTACAGGAGGCCGTGGAACGGCGACACATGCCGGGCATGTGCAACAGGACGCCACCCCACCTGCTATTTAACGGTCTTAACTCAGACATGAAGCGCATTCACGCCAACGTCCTTTCCCTGCAGTTTCAAACAAGCCGTGATATTATGGCGATGGTTAGTCGAGCCATTTCGTCTCTGCTGTTAGTCGGCCTC
>ML781174.1:390050-430274 GCA_009831015.1 Picea engelmannii | reverse complement strand
ATTGATGCCCTCAACCATCAATTGTAATTATTGAAACATTGGTTTTAAGCTCTAGCGTACAACACTATCCTACACACCCTTTATAATGTGTCTTTGGCAGTGCACACTGAACTACATGAAGATTATAAGGGTATGCATGGGTGCTTCTTAAAGTTCTCATGATTCTTAGATGGTTAAGAAAAGAGAAAACACTAGAACCTCTAATATTTAATAATATTGGGAAATGTGTGCGTGTGTCTATTTAATAATTGTGGGAGTGTTATATAAAATTATTGGTGTAAACAACATTTGTATCTAGCCACGAGACTCATAAATGATATCACACAAAGACATGATGGTGTCTCATCTTTACTCATCTTGAAATAATTGTTTTGAGTTGAATACTATGTCAAAAACAAGTGAATTTAAATTTGAGAAAACTATGAGTTATTGGCTAACAGATAACACAACAAAGTAACATCTCAATTTGGCAACGATAGAAGGGAAATTGTGCTTTTCCCAGGGATAATTTTAAGGATGAAAATTTATATTAAAATGTAGAAACATGGGATAATCATACTAGTCCTTAATATGAAAAATGTAAAATGTTTGGCGATAGTTTTCTAAAAATATTCAAATTTCTAAGGATTTTATGTGGTTTCTATAATATTTTGGCGATTTTTAAGGTAATATAATTTTATTCTATATAATTTCGGCGAATCGTTCTTAGAAAAATTGAAAAATTGAGAAATTGTTTTTTGGGAAAAACCATGGACAATTATCCCATTTGCGAAATTTAGCCCCTAAAATCATCTATGATTTTTCCCACTTCTGGAATTTCCTTGGCATTACCATGCTCACAAACAAAACAGTCCTCACATGCTAGATGAATAATAGTGCACACAGAAGTTTCTTGTGTGTAGATTAAACCTAAGAACATTCCATTATTAAGATAAAGATATTTGTACAAGATACCAATATACAAAAATATAGAACATATTTTAATTTCCACAAATGATGCATGTTGGTGAAGTTACCGGGGATAGAAGTCCCTCATTTATGGATTATATGGTATCAAATAATTTGAATCCTTGATTGTGACATAGAGGATAGAACTTTGCAGACCTATCAGGGCTAAAGAAACGAGAGAGAGAGGTTGGAAGAATTGCAAGCCATCGATGCTCAACTTCAAGAACAGAACTGCAAGTGCTTGAAGGAATAGATCAAGATGTTCAACTAGAGGATGAGAGATATGGAGAAGAATATTGAGAGTTCAAAAACATTTCTTCCATTTCTAAAGAAGAAATTTGTTGAATCTCCATACTCCCTTAGTGCGATTTTGGAAGATTGGTACAAGAGTAGAGTTCATATTGTACACTTGAGAGAGAAGGTCATCTAGTTAGAAAATCAGTATAAGCATAGCTTTACTTAGATGATGACTCAACTACAAAAAGAGTTGGAAAAGTACGAGGAAGAATTGGTAAATCTCTAATAAATTGTCTAAGAGCTCAAAGAAGCAAATTCACCTTCCATTTCCACTATTGAATCCAACACCATGATGGAGAAAACTTTGGTAAGATCATCATCTATAGACATTTTTCAAGGGAATCTTAGTGAATTTGAAAGTCATACTAGAGGCATTAGATCAAAATTGTTAAGGTTGGTGGGATATGATGCACAAGAGAAAGGTAAGAGAAGACAATCCATCATGTAAGGTACCAGATCTATTATATTAACAAAATAGAGAAATAATGCAGAGAATAATACTGGGATAACAACGAAATACTCCAATATTGCAGAGATAACAATAGAACAACACATTATATGGAACCACAACACCAAAATTATACCTTTATTGATAGGAAATAATGTTCACTTGCCTCTTCAAGGGGGAAACCTTCAACAAAGTAGAGCTCCATTACAATATTTTTCCAAGAAAAAACTTATCATACCCTCTACTCTTATTTATACTAAATCTATCTATCCAAAATAACAATATAGAGGAAGATCCTTCTAGAAGCGAAATCTTCTATTAGGTCTTCTTACAATTGACTTATTCCTTCTTATTGCTAGGCATTATTAATATTGACCTTTATTACATGGAAATATATTATTCTACCCACTTGAGGGGTTAGGTAGGTTAGGTCCCTAACGAGCCCCCCCCCCCCCTTAAAATCATCTGTGTCCTCAAGGCTTGAGATGAGGAAATTGCTACAAAACGTTAGTTGGCTCCGAGGCGGCATCGACTGGAGTTGTATCTTTCCATTGAACTAACACTTCCTTGATGGTGAGCTGATGAAGAAGACGTTCACGGTGGTCCAAAATGGTTTTTGGATGCAACCAGATGGATCCTTATTCATCCAACTCAGGAAGGATGGTTTGAGTTTTGCACTTAGGTCCAATCACCTTCTTTAAAAAAGAGACATGAAAAACAAGATGCAGCTTAGAAGAACTAGGTAAAGTTAACTGATAGGCCACATGTCCCATGCACTTGAGAACTGTATAAAGACCATAAAATCTAGGTACTAGTTTCTAACAATGTTCATCCTTTAGTGAAGTTTGTTTATAAGGTTGTAGATGAAGAAATACCTGGTTGCCTTCAAGAAATTGACGTTCTGAGCGACCTTGATTAGCTTGTTTCGTCATGTGATTCTGAGCCATAACCAAATTCCTTTGAGGGTACGATGAATAGCTTCTCGAACTATAAGCATTTGGTCAACTGCCTAAACCTTTGAGACACTTGGCATGTAGGAGAGAACGAAAGGTGGCTTTTGTCCATATACTGCTTCAAAATGAGTCATGTGAGTATTTGTATGGTAAGAAGTGTTGAACGACCATTAAGCTAATGGTAACCATTGAGCCCATTGATTTTTCCTTTCATAGGAAAAACACCTCAAATAAGTATCCAAACACTTGTTGACAACTTCGGTTTGACCATTATCTTGGGGATGATAGGTGGTGTTGAGATGCAATTGGGTGACCTATAGCCTGAATAGTTCTTTCCAAAAATTGCCAGTGAAAGTGGGGTCTCAATCAGAAACAATAGAATGAGGAATTCCATAAATATTGAAGACATGGTCCATGAAAATTTGAGCCACATTGGATGTAGTAAATGGATGTTGAAGAGAACATAAATGATCATACTTGGAAAGACGATCAACTACCACCATGATGATTGACTTATTGCATGATATTTAAGTAATCCCACAATGAAATCCATAGAGATGTACATCCAAATAGTGGGTGGAATTGGAAGTGGTTTGAGTGTGCCGGGGGTTTTGATTGTTTCTCCCTTTTTACGTTGACAAACATTACATTTGACCACATAAGTGTGAACATCCTTTTTAATACCATCCTAGAAAAAAGAACGTTTAACACTGTCATAGGTTTTGGTAAGCCCTGAGTTCCCAGTTGCGGTAGTAACATGAAGCTCAAAAGGCACTGTGGATTTAAGTTCTGACTGTTTACTTAAATACAAACAAGCTTTGTAGAGAAGCTCATGATTATGCCAAGAGTACCCAGGGGAAACTGGAGAATTGTCTTGCAACTGTTGGATCAGATGAGAAATTTTAGGATCTTGTAGCCATTCGTAGAGAACATATCGCAGCCAATATGGGACAGTGCAGGATAGGGACAAAATGGACCCTTCATCTTTATATTTTCGAGAAAGAGCATCAACAACCACATTTTCTTTCCCTTTCTTCTATATGATCTCATAATCATATCCAAAAATATTAGTTACCCATTTTTGTTGCTCTGGAGAGAAGGGTCGTTGATCCAGAATATACTTGAGGATTTGATGATCTATCTTAATTTGGAAGTGTTTCCCCAAGAGATAAGGGTGCGAGAGATCTACTGCATGTAGAATATCCAAGATTTCCTTTTCATATATTGATTGGCCCAAATGGTGGTCTGGAAATTGTTTGTTGGTAAAGGCAAAAGGTATACCCTCTTGCATAAGGACTACTCCAATTCCTCTCCTAGGGGAATAACATTAAAGGACAAAGGTATTTGTGAAATTAGGAAGGGCCAAGATCGGAGTAGTGCACATAGCCTCCTTTAATGCTTGAAAGGCCCGATCAGCTGCGAGAGTCCAAGTGAAATAATTTTTTTTAAGTAGAGCAGTGAGAGGTGCCACAATCTTTCCATAATTCTTAACAAACTTCCAATAATATCCTATTAATCTGATAAAACCACAGAATCTTTTGATAGTCTTGGGGCAAGGCCAATCCTGCATGCCCTCAATCTTCTTAGGATCCACCCAGAAACCAGTCTTGCCAACAATATGATCCAAGTACTCAACTGCTTAGGTGCCAAAGGAACATTTAGAGTGTTTGAGGAAAATTTGATGCTGAGAGAATAGATGAAGAGATTGATCCACGTGGGAAAGATGGGATTACCAAGTTTTATTTTATACGAGAATATCATCAAAGAAAGTTAATACAAAATGACGGAGAAAAGTATGGAAGACATGATTCATGAGGGTTTGGAAGGTGGAGGGGGAATTACACAGGCCAAAGGGCATGAATAAGAACTCATAGTGACCCTCATGTAGTACACATGCCAAAGGGCATGACCAAGGAATATTAATTATTTGATTTCAATTATTCCTATACTCTATGTTCACAGGCTATGTTAAATTTTTCGATATGAATTTGTTCCAGTGTTGTCAACTTACTTTGTAAGAGAGTTGGTAGGAACTTGTCATCACTTGTGCAATTAATAGTTTTATGTTCTAAGGAATATTAATTAGTTGGTTTCTATTATGCCTATAATCTATGTTAACAGGCTCTGTTAAAGTTTTACATATGAATTTGTTCCAGTGTTGTCATCTTACTTTCTAAGAGAGTTGGTAGGAACTTGTCATCACTTGAAATTAATAGTTGTATGTCCTTAGGAATATTAATTATTTGGCTTCAATTATGCATATCCTCTATTTTCACAGGCTCTATTAACATTTTCCATATGAATTTGGTCCATTGTTTTGAGACTCGCATAACACTTGCAAGATTCATCGATCTTTGCCAAGTCGTTCCCAAAGAAAGGACTCTCCAAAAATGTTCCTTCATGTCAAAATTTGGAAAATGATAACATCTCACCTAAAACTTGTTAATTTTTATATTATAAGACTTACGAGATGAATTAATGGATACATTATTGTTTTGTAGATTTTATGGAATGTAAATGTCATTTTTTTTATTTGAATAATAAATTGGAAACTTAAAAGTATGTTTTCTAAATTTAGTTCAAGTATTGAATGTTTTTTTTCTTAGAAAGAATGTGGATTAGAGTTGTGGCATGGGGAATGTTATCGCATAATGTATACTTTCCCTACCCAAAAGGAAAGTAGGCCTAGATTGACGTAACATAGAGGTAACCATATCACTGCCGCCCCAATATGGTACCTCTTTCTCTTTAGGAGGAGGAAAACCTCACTTCAATGGAGACGTCCCAGGACCTAGTTAGTTGATGAAGGAGGATAAGACAAGGTAATACCACCCCTCTCTCTAGGTCATTCAAATGAATGAAGTCACTTGGAATGGTTAATTCAAGGGGGTTAAGGGAAATAAGGTGAATGATACCTTCGCTTTAGCAAAGAAACAACAAATGTTAAAAAATGATATCAATGCTTTCATTAAGTGACTTCAATATAAAATTCTACTACTAAGCAAGTTTATCTATGAAAGATAGATGTGTAGCAACATTAATAAATCCAGAAATGGTAACTTATAAGGACAATGTAATAAAATATAAAGACCTTGCAATGATGGTACTTTTTCCACTTACAATTTCTAGATTAATATAATCCAAGTAATGACTTTAGAAGGTTTGTCAAAGTACTCATAACAACAACAAATCAACAATTATGACAGTAGTAAACAACTTTAGAAAAGTACCTTGCTAAGGAAATTTAGTGGACACTTTTAGAATTTATTGATTGTGTCTTTCCTAGTCCAAATTCCGGGTGGCTTATCAGTCATAAAATGAATCTAAGAGGATGTCAAAAGTGACAGTAACAAAAACAAAACAAGAGTGATGTCAGTTGTAAGAAACCTTCAAAAATGCACTTTGTGTAGAGCAATTTAGGCACACTTTAACTCCAATTGATAATACATTGCTTCATGCAATTTTTTGGGTTGGTTTAGTTAACTTATAAGCTAAATGGGATGATATATAGTGGTTGTAGAAGTGTTATCAACAATATAAATTTATTACCATAAAACTAGATTAGTAAGTTAGTTTAATTTGGTAGAGATAATAAGTGAATTTTAATTTAGTCTTGTCAAGGAATAGGCGAAGAGGACTAGTGCCTTTAAGGGTAATGGAGTCAAGGTGGATGACTTCTTCTAAGGCTGAAAATAAATTGATTATGATGCACAAAAGTCTGAGAGGAAAAAATCATAGGAGAAGTAGTAACTTATGCCCCCCTATGCATTGACCTCAAGACACAAGATGCTATGGTGTAGGCAATTCTAGGCCCTAGCGCCTTGCTCTGGTTAGGCTTCTTATGGAGTAAAATTTATGAAACAATATCTAAGTCAAAATCCTTAGAGTTCTAGCAATTTAGGGCTCTACGGTTTCACTAGTTACTAGCTCAATTCAATGAAAGGCTTAGCAACTAAAAAGTAAGAAAGTAGCAATTTAAGTTTCTTACTTCAAGCATTAAGTACACCATGCAATTTCATAATATTGCATACAAAAAAACCATACACAAAACCATTCAATAGATGAAAAAATTCATATTTTACTTACTTGCACCAAGAATAATCATGAGAATACCATGCAAGATCACCAGAAAACCTCCAAGACTGATCTAAGCTGCAAAACTTATCTTTAAACAAGAATGTTGCCTCCGAATTTCAGCCAATAACCCTCACTAGGGAGAAAATTTCAGACCTCTTGTCTTAGATGACAAGTTCTGATGTGAGAATGAGAGTACTTTATGCTTATTTATACAAAATTTAGACGTTTTAGGTCAAAAACAAGTCCAACCTGACCAAAATTCAATAAAAATTCAATTTTGACATAATTAAATTAAACTTTCATCTAAATACACCTCCAAGGGTGACATCATGCCCTTCTATGGTGACGTTGAGACCCATAATTTAAACATTGAACTATAAATGTGGGGTTCTTGACCTCTAGAGGCCCCAAATGATGCCCACACGTGACACCAGGCTCATAAATGCCTCCAAAATGAAACACTAGCTCTGGATGACATCTAGGGCTAGGATGGTGATGTTCAGGGCCCTCAAGGCCTAACTTCCATGTGGGAAGAGCAAGGTATCCTTGGGTCTAGGTCTACTAGGGTGCCTCCAAAGGAAATGTCCTAGTTTCTCCCGTTCCAGTTCTTTAATCTCTTCTTACCCCTGGTTGGGGTTTCAACATCCATCTATGGGATTTAAGTCCCATGAAGGTCTGAGCTAATCATTCCATCATGTGTACCTTTCCACTGGGAAAGGTCCTGCAACAACAACAAGTATGCCCTCTAGGGGCTCATAAGTCACAGGGATCATAGCATGTAAATCACATCGAATAATTCAATTACCCAAACATGTGCATCAAACCCATCTTACCCACACAAATTCTCAAAGACATTATGCAATTTGACAAGTTATGTTTGGGGAAGGTCTCAGGGTGTCCTATTGGGTTAACCACTCTTAAGTTTCGGGTGTTTCGTAGGTGGGTTCTAATCCAAATCATGTAAGTGTATGAGGTGGCATGGGGTAAGTATTTGGGTATGGGGTACATGTAATAACAGGGAAATTTAAAGTCTTAGTTGTGGGCACCTTTGTGGAGGGATAGATGCACCTTGTCATAAATGCAATTGTTTCCTAGAACATTCATTTCCTTTCACTCTGGGTTTTATTTCTTTTTATCTTTTTCTCTTGTGATTCAAGGGAATACTTGAGGGACATTATCCTGACTTCATGACCAGAGGTGACAACATTATCCACAAACATTTCATGGAAATGAGAAGGTTGGTTGGTGATGATACCCCCTTTCTCTTGGCCATGCCACCAAGAGCCACTACCCTGACATGGTGACCACATAGGTGGTAGTGTCATACAGTTACATTCCCATGGTCATAATAGGTTGGCTCTTGATGAGACCTCCTATCCATCAACTAGTACCTTGATTGTTTATGTATCTTATGGGTCCCCTTTTCTTACTGAGAATATTTTAACTTATTTATCATGGGTTCTTGGCAGAAGAATCTCAAAGGTTTCAACATTGGATTTTAACTCTTGCAAGCTACTTTTACCCTCCGATGCGTTAGCCCCTTCTTCCCACAAGGTAAGGTACAACCATACCTAATGTATCCAATCCCAATGCCCAAAAAAGGATAGGGGAGATCACAGGAATAAATATGGAAAGTGGTATTTATGGAGGGAACAAACGATGAATTTTTACAGATCCACCCAATGGAAACCCATCCTAAAGGGAAATCAACTTACTAGGGAACCATGTCACCCTTCGAGGTATGAACAAGGAAAAAAACATAATTTCCAAGAAAATGTCATGAAATGACGAAGGACTCAATATAACATATTGAAGTGCTTCAAAAATTGGAGTGATACAAACCATGATACCTGGAATCATTACCTCATGAAGAAAGAATCACTACTACTTCAGGACTAGGCCAGTAGGATGGACACTGCTACTAGTGAAACATGGATTGCACTGAAGAAAAGAGGGGCCTTATGGGGCTATGGTCAAGTCGTCTAGCTCTTGGTACTCCATGTCTAGGACCTATGGGCCTCAAGACATAATCTCCTTAGTTATCCCTAGTCTAGGGGATAAAATCTCACTCGAAGTGAGGGACAAGTGCTCATCGTAGAGCGCACGAGAATATCAGTATCTCTGGTATGACGTGTGCCTACTAAATCTCAACAAAAGACATCAGTAATCCTTAGGGTGGTGATATCACCTCTCCTCCATATATGATAAAATAAACAAATAAGAGCATCTCTAGTCTAACATATGATTATGAGCATACATACATACATACATACATACATATATATATATATATATATATATAATGAAACAAGACAATATGAAACATGCAGCTACAACTATACTAACATGATATGCAATGTTATGTACAATGGATGCAAATGCCTACCTATCCTAAATTACCTATACTTACCTATGAAATGCTAAGTATAAGAATACAACTAGTACAACCATGCTAGCAATTTATCATAGCACCTTCCTATGTGCTTCATCATAAACCAAAACAATGAAAAGTTAAGCATAAAATAAACATGATTTAGAGTATGCATTATATCATGGGAAATCGTAAAGTCTAGCTCATGGAGGCGAGAGGGAGGGATAAAATCATGCCAAGTCACCCTTCCAGAAAAGTGATCAATCCATCTTAGAAAAAGATCGCGAGAATTTAAGGAATCAAAGGGTTGGCTCAAAGAGTATGAGGGTTGACTACCTTAGACATCATCACTCCCTGAGGTCTAAGAAGGGATTAACAAGAACTTAGAGGGAAACTAACAACTTCTCAGGGGCAAGCTGAAAGATTGAAATAATAAAATTCTTAAGGAATTCAACCTCCCCTTGAATTCTAACGGAAAAATTTTCCCTAAAGACAAATTGAAACAAGTGACATGTTCCACAACTGCATCCTTAGTGACATAACGAAGTAAAGCGATTGGATGGAATTGGACAACCTTGGCACAAGTATCCTACTTCAGACAAGCAACATCCTCTTTATCAAAATTTGAGCACAACGATAGTTGATAATATTCTTCATAGAATAAATCCAAGTGCTCAATGGAATACTCATCAAAATACTCAAGATATCACCAAAAATCATCAAGAGAACATTTCCCCGGGTTATCCTTGCGTTCGTGGAAAACTTTCGTAATTATATCATCATCTTGTTACCAAACATCAAAATTATTAGGAACATCATATGATTGTTGGTAAGGAAACATTCAAATATATCCTTCAATATCATAAATGGGATCCTCATCAGAATGAATTACATCCCATTTACGTCTTCCAACATGTATGAACTCATCAATATTATCAACCATGTCATTATGTTTATCATAACATGAAGTATTTAATGCATCCAAGGTCTCCTCTAATACTTCTTCACTTTCCAAATCATAAAATAAAGCATCATGAAAATATTGGAAAGGGAAATAATTTATCGTTTTCACTTCTTTCTATGAAGGAGTGTCAAAGTCTTGGATGACTTCATCAAATGGAAGAGAATCCAATACATCATCCCTAATACTCATCTCTTTAATTATGTTTTCACCTTCATCAGAAAATGAAGGACCTAGATCTTCCAAGGGTTCCTTTACTTCTTCACCTTCTGAATCATAGAAAAAAGGTCATCAAAAACTTGGAAAGGAAAATGATTCACCTCATTCTCTTCATCTTGTGCAGGAGAGATAGGATCTTGGAGATCTTCATCGGATAGAGGAGTAGAGACTCCATCCCCATAACTCACTTATTTAGTCAAGTATTTACTACATTTTATTGAATCATGGAAAAATATTTCTCCTCTTCAAGGGGTTGAAAAACTTCTTCATAAATATCTCCTTCTACATCAGAGGGTTCTTGTTATTGAGTATGGTACACATCCCTAAGATCTTCCACAATCGCAGTGGTGAATCCTTCATCCTCTAGGGCTATTGCGAGATTTTGAAGGGCATGTTCATATGTCTGGCATTGTTGTTTCACAAAGTTAATAAACCTACTGATGAGTTATACGAAAGATGATATACCCTTATCTTTGCAACAACCCTTAATCCAATCTTGCAAAAAAGACGACAGGGAAAATATGAACAATTTTACCAGAACATCCTCCCCTTCAAATTCTATATCAGTTATATACTTCAACAATTGTACAATGTGATTAATTGGGAGGCCTCCAATCTTGGAGAGTTGTTTAACCATTTTATATCAAGATAATGTGGGTATCCTTGAAAATTTTCAAAATCAATAGTCACATACACTTGTTCCCAGGGCGCCATGATCACATATCTTCGAAATATCACAAAGTTGAGAGTAAGGTGGCACCTTGGAAACGGTCAGTGGAGTCATGAGATATCCTCGTAATGATTATCAAAGGGAGTGAGGGAATCACCCTCAGTGGAGTCCTCAGGTAATCTTTGCAAGATGAAGGATTTGAGGGAAAGGTTTACCGAAAAAGTGTCGTTGAGGAATATTGACTCAATGTTCCCTGGCAATGACACCAAAATTGTTATCGCACAATCTATACTTTCCAAAGAAAAAAGGAAAGTAGGCCTAGATTGATGTAACACAAAGGTGACCCTATCACTATCACCCCAATAGGGTACCTCTTTCTCTTTAGGAGGAGGACAACCTCACTCCAAGGGAGATGTCCTACGACCTAGTTGGTTGATGAAGGAGGATAAGACAAGGTAATACCACCCCTCTCTCTAGGTCACTCAAATGAATGAAGTCACTCTGAATGGTTAAGTCAAGGGGGTTAAAGTAAATAAGGTTAATGATACCTTCCCTTTAACAAAGAAACAACAAAGTTTAACCAATGATATAAATTCTTTCATCCCATGACTTCAATATAAAATTATGTTACCAAGCAAGTTTATGCATAAAAGATAGATGTCTAGCAATGGTAATAAATCCATAAATTGTAACTTATAACGACAATGTGATAAAATATAAAGGCCTTGAAATGATAGTATTTTTTCCACTTACAATTTCTAGATTAATATAATCTAAGTAATTACTTTAGAATGGTTTTCAAATTACCCATAACAACAACAAATTATCAATTATGACAGTAGTATACAACTTCAAAAAAGTACCTTGCTAAGGCAATTTAGTGGACACTTTTAGCATTTATTGATTGTGGCTTTCCTAGTACAAATTTTGGGGTGGCTTATCAATCAAAAAGTGATTCTAAGAGGATGTGAAAAGTGATTGTAACAACTGCAAAACAAGAGTGATGAAAACTGCAAGAAACCTTAAAAAATGCACTTTGTGAAGAGCAATTTATGCACACTTTAACTCCAACCGATAATACTTTGCTTCATGCAATTTTTTGGGTTAGTTTAGTTCAATTATAAGCTAAATTGGATTATATATTATGGTTGTAGCAGTGTTAGAAACAACAACAAGTTAGTACCTTAAAACTAGGTTACTAGGTTAGGTTAAGTTGGTAGAGATAGCAAGTGAAGTTGAGTGTAGTTTTGTCAAGGAATAGGAGAAGATGACTAGTGCCTTAAAGGGTACTGGAATCAAGGTAGACAACTTCTTCTAAGGCTAAAAATCGATTGATGATGATGCACAAAAGTCTATGAGGGAAGATGCATAAGAGAAGTAGTAACTTAATTCCCCCTATGCATTGAACTCAAGAGATAATATGCTAGGGTGTAGGAAATTCTAGAGCCTACCACCTTGCTCTCCTTAGGATTCTTATGGAGTAAAACTTATGAAACAATAACTAAGTCAAAATCCTTAGAGGGATAGCAATTAGATCTCTAGGGTTTCACTACTTACTAGATCAATTCAATGAAAGGCTTGGAAAATAAAAGTAAGAAATTTAAGTTTCACACTTCAAGCATTAAGTACACCATGGAATTTCATAATCTTGTCTGAGAAAATAAAATCATACAACAAACCATTGAATATATGACAAAACGCATATTTTACTTACTTGCACCAAGAATACTCATGAAAATACCATGCAAGATCAACATAAAACCTCCAAGATTGATCCAAGTTGAAAAAAATATCCTTGAACAAGAATGGGGCCTCACAATTTCAACCAATAACCCTCACTAGGGTGAACATTTTAGACCTCTTGTCTTATATGACAAGTTTTGATGTGAAAATGAGAGTACTTTATACTTATTTATACAAACGTTTGACCTTTTTCGTCAAAAGCAAGGCCGACGTGGCCAAAATTCAATAAAAACTCAATTTTGACATAATTAAATAAATTTTCATCTAAACACACCTCCAAGGGTTACGACATGCCCTTCTAGGGTGACATTGAGGTCCATAAGTGAAATATTGAGCTAGAAAAGTGGGGCGCCTGGACTGCAGAGGCCCTAGATGATGCCCACACGTGCCACCAAGATCATAAATGCATCCAAAATGAAACACTAGCCCTGGATGAGGTCTAGGGATATGATGGTGACGTCCATGTCCCTCAAGGGATAATGTCCATGTGGGAAGAGAAAATTCCCCTTGGGTCTAGGTCTGCTAGGGTGCCTCCAAAGGCAACATCCTTCTTTCTCCCAGTACAGGTCTTCAATCTCTTCTTACCCTTGGCTGGGGCTTCAACATCCATATGTGGGCTTTAAGCCCCATGAATGTCTGAGCTTATCATTCCCTCATGTGTACATTACCATCGGGCAAGGTCCCATAGCAACAAAAAGTACAACCTCTAGGGGTTCATAAGTCATAGGGATCATAGCATGTAAATCATATCTAATAATTAAATTACCCAAACATGTGCATCAAATCCCTATTACCTAGAAAAATTCTCAAATACGTGATGCAATTTGAAAAGTTAGGTTTGGGGAAGGTCTCAGGGTGTCCTATTGGGATAACCTGTCTTAAGTTTGGCGTGTTTCTTGGGTGGGATCTAGTCCAATTCATGTAAGTGTATGAGGTAGCATGGGGTAATTATTTAGGCATGGGGTGCATGTAATAATAGTGAAATGTAAAGTCTTCCTGTGGGTGCCTTTGTGGAGGGTGAGTTGTACCTTGTCATAAATGAAATTGTTTCCTAGCCCATTCATTGCCTTTTACTCTTTATTTTATTTCTTTTGATCTTTTTCTCTTATGCTTCAAGGGAATAATTGAGGGACATTGTCATGGCTTGATGACCGGAGGTGACAACACTATACACAAACATTTCAAGGAAATGAGAAGGTTGGCTCGTGATGAGACCCCCTTTCTCTTGGCCATCCCACCAAGAGACACTACCCTGGTTTGGTGACCAGATAGGTGGTAGTGTCATAATGCTACATCCCCATGGTCATAATAGGTTGGCTCGTGATGATGCCTCATATCCATCAATTAGTAAATTGAGTGTTTATGTATCTTATGGGTTCTCTTTTCCTACTGAGAATCTTTTCACTTCTTTCTCGGGGATCCCTGGGAAAAGCATCTCAAAGGTTTCAACATTGGATTTTAACTTTTTCCAACTACTTTTACCCTCCAGGCCTTTAGCCCCTTCTTCCCATGAGGTAAGGTACAACCCTTCCTAGTGTATCCAATCCCAATGCCCAAACAAGGATAGGGAAGATGAGAGGAATAGAGATGGAAAGTGGTAAGTATAGAGGGAACAAAGGATGAATTTCCCTAGATCCACCTAGTGGCAACCCATCCTAAAGGGAAATCAACTTACTAGGGCACCATGTAACCCTTCTAGGTATGAACAAGGAAAATAGCATAATTTCCAAGAAAACGTCATGAAATGAACAGGGATTCAATACAACATATTCAAGTGCTTCAAAAATTGGAGTGATACATACCATGATACCCGGACTCATTACCTCATGAAGCAAGACTCGCTGCTACTTTAAAACCAGGCTGGTAGGATGGACATTTTTGCTGGTAATACATGGACTGCACTAAAGAAAAGAGGGGCCCTCTGTGACCATGCTCAAGTTATCTGGATCTCTGTACTCCATGTCTAGGACCTGTGGGCCTCAAGACGTAATCTCCTTAGTTATCCCTAGGCTAGGGGATAACATGGCCAAGGATGTATCTCTTACGATAATTAAATGATACTCATATGGTTAAGAATCGTATTGTGTGGTCTTATTTGTATAGTTTGGTTTTATAGGAACTGCATAAGAACTTGAGGCCAAGTTTTGTTCTAAGGAGGGAAATATGTAACATCCCTCCTTTCCTAAGTCTCCTTTAAGAAAAGATTAAAATGTCAATATGAAGTTTGAATAAAGAGTTTCGTGATCCTGTTTCTGAATATGTTGTATGTATATGACTTGTGGAATGTATTTAATTAAAAGGATGCATTTGATAGTATTAATTATTGTGTAGATTAGCATATACGTTATTATTGATATATGCTCAAACATGAAATGAATACTTATTATCTAAACAAGTGTAAGTTGTGTTAGGTGGACATGATCTTTAGGACTTTTAGGTGGAAGTTGATTTAAGGAAGAGCAAGGCCATGGAAGCCAAATTAAATGCAATGAAAGATTAATGTAACCATTCAAATTTCATTGATATTATATTGCTTACATTCTATATCTATATGAATGTGTTGTGACATGACTTAAGTGGTGAAAAACATTGATTATCTCAGGAGGAAAAGGTGGATACGGTTTTTGGGAAAAATCCACTTTCGAATTCAAACACTAATATCTATGGATGGTAACTGGTAATATTATAAAATTAATAATTATGATGTGGTAATAATATATAATTAATTATTATCATGCATATATGATATCAAACTATTATTGCATGTGCACTATACATTGAAAGCCTTGCCAACTTGACAATAGATAAGTGTAGGCCATGTTGGAATATATAATTCCTACTTATCTAATGTTCTTGCTAATGTATTGAGAGGTAGAGTTCATCTCTACGTGAGTTGTGTGATCCTATTATTAAGAGGTTGTTAGAGAATTGGATTGGTGAGATCCTAGTTTGATGTGTGGTTGAGATGTTCTCTCAACCTCTCCAGTTATCTTTAGAATAAGTTAGATCTGATAACAACCTGTACACTCTGTATAATAGAATCCATTGTATTGATTTTGTAAGCAATAGAATATTTGTTTATCACTCTACTCTCCCATTTTAACATGGTATCAGAGCTTAAGGACTGGGTGTGACTCCCTCACGGGAGTGCCCAGGCACATGTGGAGAGTAGAGGAGAGTTGTGTCATTGTTGTGAAAGGAAACTGTTGTCCTTTCCCCATTCTTTCTCCTTTCCCCCTTTTTTTTCTGTTCGTCGCCTCGGAGGGTTTCTTTGCGCGAAGATCATAGGGCAGAATAGCCATTTGGTGCAGGAAATCTGTGGTTTCTCGCTTCAGAGCACTGATATCGGTGTTGTTCGTTCGATTCACGTCAGTTTGAGCTCAAGTTTGTGGTCTTTTCGTGCGGATTCTCTCAAAAATGACGGAAAAGGAGAGGGAAAACCATGTTTACATGGCCAAGCTCGCCCAGCAAGCCGAGCGATACGATGAGATGGTGGATTCAATGAAGAAAGTTGCGAAGTTGGATGTGGAGCTTACTGTGGAAGAGAGAAACTTGCTCTCAGTTGGCTACAAGAATGTCATCGGBGCACGGAGAGCTTCATGGCGGATAATGTCCTCCATTGAGCAGAAAGAAGAGGCAAAGGGTAAYGAGCTCAATGTCAAACGGATCAAGGAGTACCGTCACAAAGTTGAGGATGAACTCAGTAGGATTTGCAATGACATTCTCACAATAATTGATGAACATCTCATTCCCTCTTCTAGCACTGGCGAGTCTACAGTTTTCTACTACAAGATGAAGGAGGATTATTATCGGTATCTGGCAGAATTTAAGACTGGAAATGAAAGGAAAGAAGCTGCAGATCAATCTCTCAAAGCTTATCAGGCTGCTTCAAACACAGCAACTACGGATCTGGCACCTACCCATCCAATCAGGCTTGGGCTGGCATTGAACTTTTGAACTCGCCTGGGCTGGCATTGAACTTTTGAACTCGCCTGAGAGGGCCTGCCACTTGGCAAAACAAACATTTGATGAAGCAATTGCGGAGCTTGACACTCTCAGTGAAGAGTCATACAAGGATGGTAATGGCAGTTACCGCATCAACTTTTATTTTAATGGAGTTGTAAATTTGACTTGCATTGACCAACTTAAACCTGCGCACTCGGTGAATTAAATAATCGATACTTTCGCTTGGCGTGTTTGCTGCTGTGTGGTGGGCGCTTGAAATCGCTGCCACTCGAATATCAGGGTCTACAATTGGGTGTTCCAGCGACAGGAAATTTCAGATTCCCCAGTGGATTGTGCATCTATGTTCAGATCATAGCAGAAAAGAGCGCCCTTTGTGGAAAGTTAGGTGAAGAAGGATTGTTGTTAACTGATAACACTACATGGAGATGCTATAGCGAAGTGAGGTGTACTTGTTCTGAGGTGTACTTGTTCATTCTGTCGGACTCACAGAGAGCGTTGATTGTAAGAAGTGTGATTGAGTTATGATTTTACAAGTATTGTTACTAATATTTTTGATTTGAAAGTGTGCATAGTTATGTTAT
Organism: Picea engelmannii; assembly: GCA_009831015.1. Lineage (NCBI taxonomy): Eukaryota > Viridiplantae > Streptophyta > Pinopsida > Pinales > Pinaceae > Picea > Picea engelmannii. The sequence continues at coordinate 413,040 of ML781174.1, read as the reverse complement.
TTGTGAGACATGTAATTGAAAGCAAGACTAGGATATTTTTTTGTAGTGGTCCTAGAAAATTCTATGTACCTGAGCCATTGTATACCCCCTAATGTGAAAAGTTGATGGTAATCTAGAAACCACTATGTAAAGCATGGTTACAGGTAATCCGAGAAAACCTGTTGCATGGTTGAGGGTAATCCGAGAAAACCCAAAGCATGGTTACAGGTAATCCGAGAAAACCTGGTGCATGGTTGAGGGTAATCTGAGAAAACCCAGAGCATGGTTATTGGTAATCCGAGAAAACCTGGTGCATGGTTGAGGGTAATCCGAGAAAACCCAGAGCATAGTTATGGGTAAGCCGAAATAAAACCCACGGCATGGTTACAGGTAATCCGAGAAAACCTGGTGCATGGTTGAGGGTAATCTGAGAAAACCCAGAGCATGGTTATGGGTAAGCCGAAATAAAACCCAGGTTGATGATGATGTGATGAAGGGGGAGCTATGAGGAAGAATGGTTGAATGAACCATGTAGCTGAAAAGGATTCCTATAGAACTGGTGGTTACAGCGGCTGATGACACATGTATTCTGGTAGATGGATTTCTTTTTATATGGACATCAATAATCAGATGCAGGTACAAGAGGAAGCACACGAAGATATGACCACAAAGATATTTAGATAAGTAGTCATTAAGGGAGAGTGTTGGAATATATAATTCCTACTTATCTAATGTTCTTGCTAATGTATTGAGAGGTAGAGTTCATCTCTACGTCAGTTGTGTGATCCTATTATTAAGAGGTTGTTAAAGAGTTGGATTGGTGAGATCCTAGTTTGATGTGTGGTTGAGATATTCTCTCAACCTTAGAATAAGTTAGATCTGATAACAACCTGTACACTCTATATAATAGAGTCCATTGTATTGATTTTGTAAGCAATAGAATATTTGTTTATCACTCTACTCTCCCATTTTAACAGGCCATAATCAGTAAATCCTTAATGGAGACGTGCACTCTCAAATGAGGTAAAACTAAGGTAAAATTGAAAAACCCCATGGTTAAATTGAGACATAAAGTAATTAACCACTTTTAAGGGGCTCTTAAAAGTATTATCATTTTATCTAAAATGAGGATTATTATTTAATAAAAAGAATTGAATAAAAAAATGGGGGAATGACACGTGGGAGAGGGTGATGAAAAATAGGGAAACAAATAAAAAAATATGAAAAATTGTGCATTGTGGGGTGGCTAGCTTCACTCAGTTTATAAATATATGTACTTATCTTAATAGTAACTATGATGTGGAAGGAAGAACTAGCTTTAGGAGTCTATATGCTTACCAATGGATAGTAAAGAGATCCATACCAAGTACATTAAGTAACCAAAAATGGTTATGGACCCACATAGCTCAAGGGTCTCAGGGGAAGAAGTTGTCCCTAAGTATGGTTGGTATGGCTCCGAGGAAACACGTTAGCACCATGAAAGTTGGCAATGACAAGTAAATTTGGAGATGATGGACGAAACATTGTTAAAATACAGAATACAACTCACGAGTCAAATATAATCTTATTGGTTTTGAGAGTGTATTTTATATTCTAATTTTGTTTTGTACATGAGTGGTTACATATAAATTTATGATGACACTAACTTTGTGAGTGATATAAGAACTCTATTTATTTAGGATATATTTCTTCGAACAAAGAAAGAGAATGGATCCTGAAATATTATGGAAAGTCCAATAAAAAATGTCTTAATTCTCAAGTTAAAAAAGAAATAACTTTCAAAATTGTTAAATATAAACTTTAAATTACTTCCGTTAAAAAATTCATGGTTGGTTCATAGGTTGTGGTTGAAATGCAATGGTTCATTGGGAATTAGGTATTTTCGTGGGATTCTAGTCAAAAGATGAACATTACAATGGAGAGATTTTGGTTGATGAGTCTCATAATGTGATATGGAATTCATTAGATTTTGGTATTGAATTTGAGTATTGTTGGTTTCCTTTGACTTTGAAAACTAGACTACACATAGTGTGACTTAATTTTATAAATCCCCCTCAAGCTAGTAGACTACACATAGTGTGACTTGATTTTATAAATCCCCCTCAAGCTAGTATGATCCATTGTTTTGATTCCATAGACTGAGATATAAAGAAAAAAACAATGTCTTCTCTGATTCTCAATCATGTGAACACTGATATCATTATGATTCTTGCAAATCCATTTGTAAACGTAGTTTGGTATCTTCACCACCATGTCCACAACAATTTCCACCATCACCAACATATTACCACAACCATTTCCACCATGACCAAGATATTGCAATGGATTACCTTGTCCATTCAACATCTCTTAGTGTTCTGTACCACCCCAGGTAAAACAAAATTTCGGTACTAGGCCACTTCAATGTCGGACATCCTCTACCGAAGAACCCCATTGGAAATTATCAATGTGCTAGTTATCCTCCTCTACCGAAGAACCCCGTTTGAAATTACGAGTGTACTAGTTATCCTTAGGCTAGACTATATAATTTAACTCAATATACCATGTACAAGACTCTTATTAGGGTTGTTTTGTTAGAATGTGGGCTTTCTCTAATGTGACATGGAGTATTGTCATGAATCAAAATTTTCAAATCCTTTATTTTGAATTTTTCACGTTCGTACGAACTTGTGCTTAGCGCGTGAATTTAACGTAAGTCCGAGTAGAATGTTCTTATTAAGTGGTTTTATAGATTTTTAAATAATTTTCATTCATATTTAATTAATGCAATTTAACTCAATTATTAAATATTAAAATATATTTTTGAATATTATAAATAATACACTTATTATTGACAAACTTCTTAAAAATTTAACTCAATATAAAATTAAGTTTACAGAAGAGTGATTGATGGTTCATCACATATGGATTTTTCTCATTCTCATATAACCATCACTCTATATTTAATGATGGTGAATCAGTTACACTTTTATTTGGTTTGTCATAATAAAATGATATCTTTTACAATTAATATAGATTTATATAAATAAGTAATAAGTAATGCATTTTTATTTAAATTTTTTTAAAATAAAATAAAATCATTGTTAAGAAAATTATATCAACTTTTATAAACCCAATATTGTGTTATCATAGTGTTAACCATAAATGTGAAAGAGATTCTTTCGCTTTTGATTTACAAATAAAGTTATTTGTTTGTTCATCAGATATCGGATTTCTATTTAGTTTCATATAACATCCACTTACATTTAATTATCGTGCCGTTCGTTCATAATGATCATTATTGGTTATATTTTCCTTGTTTGCTGTAACGAGAACTATATCTTCCTGAGTTAAAATGGATGTTTAATAAATTTAAAATTAAAATGAAGTTATCAAAATAAATAATCCATTTGTATTTACAAAGTCGAGAATACAATTTATAAATTTGAGAGACATATTTTAACTTTTCATTTACAGAAGAGCGATTCAACTTTTTATTTACATAAGAGTGATTTATTGTTCATCAAATATGTGATTTTTACTTAACTTTTCATATTTAATGATAGTGCTTCTTATTCAGAATTATTGGTTATATCTTCATCTTCATTGTTTATAATAATAAAAATACAATATTTTTTTAATTAAAATAAATATTTAATAAATCTAAAATTAAAATGAATTTATTTAAATAAATAATAGACTTTTGTAAACAAACATCCCAATCACTATAAAGGAATTAGATAAACCTCATACACCAATGCTATGATTAGTTTGAAAGAGATTCTTCATCTTCTCATTCACAGAGGAGTGATTGAAGGCTGATTAGATATGGGATTTGTACTCAGCCTCATATAACAACCACTCATATATAGAGATGATGCCTCTTGTTCATAACTATTGATTACTATCTTCTTTGTCTTTCATAACATAACAAGAACTATATTTTCTTCAATTAAAATTAAAATAAGATGAATAAAATGAATCTATTTAAATAATACAATTTTGTCCACAAACTTCGTAATCGCTGTCAAGATATTATGTCAACATGGCGATCCAATGTTATGTTTTCAACAATAAATTTGAGAGAGATTCTTCAACTTCTCATTCACAGTAAAGTGATTGATTGTGTATGGGATTTCTACTCAGCCTCGTATACCAACCACTCATTTTTAGTGATGGTGCCTCTTCTTCATAACTATTGGTTACACTTTCCTTGTCTGCGGTAACAAGAGCGATATCTTCACTTTCATTAATCTCTCAGACGTTAACTTTCGCCATTATTCCCCTTTGGCGGGCTTGTGCGCCCCACTGTGACCGAGCAGCCTTTGTCTTATTTCCTCGGCAACATGCAACATCAGTGGGTAGTTGCTTCCTCGGCAAAGTCAGTAGGTAGGTGCTTCATGTCATCTTGAATGCTTTTGATGATGTGCTCCGCACGATCCTTCGCGAGTGCTATTGACCACGTGTTTGTTTTGTGGCCTAACTTGGGAGTAATTTTTCATAGTTACTTTTTAGGCAGGTTTTTTTGGGTGGTTTTATTTTAAATTTCAGTTAATTTAGAATTTTGATGGATTTTTTGAGTATTTAGGTTGGTTTAAAATGGGTTAAAACCGAATTACTTTTATTTTTTCTATAGTTTTTTCAGCCAATTTATTTTAAATTTTAGTCAATTGAAAATCAGAAAATCCCGATCGATTTTCTGAGTATCTGGATTAGTTTAAAATGAGTCAAAACTTCTGAAACAAGATTTTGAAATGCATAGAACTTTGATCCATACAAAACTCAAACTATCTCTAAAAATCTGACCAAATTCAAATCGTTTTTTTACTTGAAAAGCGAATCTGATTGCTCCCAAGTTAACTACTCCGTTTTACACGGATTCAACATGGGATATACGTCAATCAGCTGCGTTTTGGTAATTCGCGTTGTAATTAGCGTATTGAGAATCTGGCTTTTGGGATTCAACGACCTTTCATGCAGTTATATAGCAGTACACCCAATTTAAAACTAAATTTATTGTCTCTACCGGTTTGATAAAGTGAAGTGTGCAATCTTCTTCCAATCTTGCTTCTACGCGTCGTAAGAATGAATGCAAGTTGCTCTGATATTTATTTTTATTTTTATTTTCTTCTCCTTTTTATTTTCTTCTCCTTGACCGTTGTACATGACCCCTGAGTCCTTTTCGTGATGAGATATTGGAAAAAGTTACAGGCAATGAGGCATTCTCTTTTATAGATCACCTTTTGAGCTCATCAAATCTAAACAATAAATGAGGATAAGCAGAAAAACTTGTTTATTATGTAATGATTAATTAATTATTATTTTTGCTTGAATTTATGAAAACAATTTAATAGGAAATGAATCAATAGGAAAAAAAATACACACCTTCCACATAATTGAACATAAGATGTATCTTGAGAAATGCAATATGGGATAAAATATAGCTAGAAGGTGAGGCTTATGTCCTGTTCTCTTTTCTTGAGTTATGGAAAGAAAGTACAGAAAAAGAGGCACTCACTATGGAGTTACCTTTATGGCTGCAACAAAATCTCTCCTTTTATGTTATGCTCTCAAAATACCTCTCCTAAATACTATGCTCAACTATGGAACAAATACAATCTTAAAGAATCGAACCCTTTGTCTTCCTTGTTATATAACATTTTGTGGCAACAAGTGATACTGCGTATTCTTTCACATGTAAAACATAGAACTTTGGAAGAAAACTTAGAGAAAGTCTTCCTAGGAAGGATCAACTCTAAAAAATCCATAAATTACAAAGCTTTCTAGCAGGGTGCGACAACGTCACTTGTCGCATGTTGCATCACTGGAAGGTGCGACAATGTCACCTTTTGCTTAGGTTTAAGGGTGCGGCGACCTTTGTACTTGAAAATAAGAAGAAATTCTTGAAGCTTTTAGAAGAGAAACTTCGATGATAAGTTGTTTGTTGATCGGTTTGAATCTCACCCACCTCTCCTAATTTAGTGAGATCCTAACCTCACATCTAACCTCCTCATGGCTTCCTCTCCAATCTATAAATGGAGGCATCTTCTAAAGGGAAACACTAATAAGTAATAATTGATGAGCAATAAAATAATGGTGAATTGAGAATAGCTCCTCATTTGTAACTGAGAGTTGGCGAACTTCATTTTGGTCTTAAGAGATTTTGGGCCAAACTGATCAATAGATGGTGATGGCATTAATGGAGGCCACTAGGGTGCTAGATCGTTGAACTGTTGCAAGGAGTTTGTCAACACCAAGAATTGGTGTTAAACTACTTCTTGATTTATTAATACAATTATACATTTCCCTTTCCTAATAAAGGTTGTAAATGATTTTTTATTTTTATTTCTCCTTGGCTATTTACACAGATTCATTGAAACATATGTATGTTTGTTACTTTCACTCATTCTTTTTTATCCTTTTGCAGGTCTCTGTTTCTAAAAGGCATTAAATTAAGATTGGAGATACAATCAACGAGGAAAAACATCAGTTGAAAAGGTACGAGTTTCTATCCTTTCATATCTTATCTGAATCTAAGGAAAGGAGTGTGTTATTTTTTTTTTGTTCTAGTTTAGCGTTCTCAAACTAGGGGGATTTGTTTATGTCCACATTTATGAATTTATCCACAACAAAAGTGGCAAACATACTAGGGACCGATCTTCTAGATTTGTTATCCTAGTTTGCTTGTTGTGTCCTGTTTGAGTCTTTCTAAGTCATCACTTGGCCTTGTTTGATGAGTCGATCTAAAATTCCACTGAAAGTCTGAGCAATTTTTTACTTTTTATGAGTTTTAATTGTTTGTCGTTTCCTTGTTTGAGGTACAGAGAGACATTGTCGGACTCTAATATTCTATCAAAGAAACCTATGACAACCTCTGGAAAAAATATCTTTTGATTGTTCTTTCTTTTCCAAATCTGAGATTTGATGATTGGAGTGTTTTTTGACTGATAATTCATTTATTTACAAACTTCTTGATGATCTGAAGTTTATTTTTCACCATTGAAAGTTTTTCTTATTTATTTTGAATTGAAAAGTAGATAAGCTCTTAGTTGTATATTTGAGTGCTTTTCAATTTAATATTTTATATTGTTTTCTTGCGGGTTTTCGATAGTAACAAAGTAATCTTTATTCAGAGATTGTCGGAAGAACCACGGTATGAATGACAATCTCTGAACATTTTTCTCACCACAAAAACCTAAATGAAAAGTAATCTTTGTTCATTGAATTATTTTCTTTGAAGGTTTTGGGTGGTGCATTTCTAAGCTTGCATTTTAGAGAGAAATTGCATGTTTTTTGGCATTTTTTGGGGGGCCATGAATAATTTATTTTGCAATTTATTTTACTCATACATTAAGCACCTATTCATTCAAAGAGTGATTTTCATTTCTTTCTTTGACATTTGTAATTTTTTGGTTGCTTGAAATCTCTTGCTCCATTCTATAGAGAGCTTTCATCGAAAGAAAAAAATTGCATTATATTCATATTTTCCTTGAATTCTTATTGGAGTCAAGTATCATACATCATCATGGAGTTGCATCCACAATATATTTTAAGTGAACAAAAACCTTAAAACATAACTTAATTAAAAAATTTAGTAACATTGTGTGTGTAGGTAGAGACGTGTTCCAACATCTTTAAACATAGGAGCTTTCATTATTTGTCAGCACTACAATCCACAGACTATGTGTTTCTCCCACATACCTTCGAGTATATTGTGAGGTCCCTTTTGAACGATTGTGCATTAGAAAACACTATTACAGATTTGAGCTCCCATGTACCTTGAGTATATTAGGAGACCCTTATAGGACCTAAAACCAAGCATCCTTTCGACCGTCTTGTTGTTGCAATACACCGAGAACAACACTCAAGGAGATTACTACGCACGTATTGCTAGGTAGTTTTGTAATATGGCCAAGGGTATGGTTTATCCTCCTTGGTTGGTGCTCTAAAAGATTGGGCCAAGTATTACTATTAGACCCTACAATATATCACGAGTTGTGACAACTTGACACTCATGTGGGATTCCTTTTATTGACCCCACCTATTCACATGACTACTTGTTGCCTTTAGATTTTGATAGTGTGTGCTCATTTTTTTAGTGGACGTTAGGTTGAGTTCCTCTCTATTACATCAGTTCTTGGAACTCCCAATGAAGGAACCCATATTTCCGAGGAACCTTTCGTTTTTCCTTCAATTGGAAACGTTGGTCCTCCTTACATTGCTACTTTCCATTTACCAAGACTCACCATAGGGTTATCCGTGTGGTTGTTTTCCACTCCAGTTTTTCCAAATGTGCCTACTATTTTGAATGCACCTAGTGTTTTGAATGTGCACCCTCCCTCTCAAGAATTTGGTAAAAAAAATTCACCTCATGGGGATCCTTTTCCTTCTACTCCCGTTGCATATTCTTCTTTTTTGTCTTCTTCACCTAGTGAAATCCTCACCACTAGTAACCAGGCTATTAAGAAAAAGAAGAACAAGAAGAAGAAAAATCAACAAAAGGTCAAGAAACTAGTTACAGTTCATTAGGATGGAAACATCAAGAAACCTATCACCAAAATTCACAAACCCAAATTCCCTTGTAGGATTTGCAAGGGTGATCACCTTCTCAAGGATTTCCCTGGTATTCCCAAGGTTGTAGAAGTGTGGCATCAGTTTCTTCTCAATCCACGTCATCAGCCACTGCAGGTCATGCTGGTGACAACCCATCAAATCGTAATCAGGTTGGAAGTAAGAAGGGTAAAGTCAAATTTCCTTGCTTCTTATAAAAGGAGATACACCATACATACCTTTTTCCTCACATGGATGAAGATTCATATTTGTTGAAAAATTGTTTTGATGACCAACAACAACTTCCAACATCTTACCATAAACTCTCTCCCAACCCACCATTAGTTTATGAAATGGTCAATCTGGTTCTATCCTTGGTTAGTCTGTTTGATCAAGTGTTCAATTTGGTTTCATCCTCAGTTGACCTTAGTGATAAAGTGTTCGATCTGATTCCATCATTGATTGATCCCACTTTTCCATTTAAGAGTGAAACCCAAGTGATCGATCTGGTTCCATCATCGATAGATCCCACTCTTAAATTGAAGAGTGAAACCCAAGTGATCAATATGATCCCATCATTGATCGATCTGACTCTTCAATTGAAGAGTGAAACCCAAGTGGTCGATCTGGTCCCCCTTTAAATCGACCCCACTCGTCCCTTGAAGAGTAAAGATGTCGCTCACATATTTCTTGTTATTGCGGATTCCTTTGGCTGAGGGGGCATTCCACCCATCGCAACAAAACCCCCTCCAACAAATTTTATTACCATTGATTGGGATGCTCTAACCGAACCTCGTCTTGCTTCTTACATGCCTTTCCAAATCGTTGTTCACCCTTATGGTAGGAATATTCTTAACACTGTAATAGACGAATGAGCTTATGTTAGCATCATATCCTTGAATGCTTGGAAATCTCTTGGTTCACATTAGCTTGCATCAGTGAACCATAATCTGTTTCCCTCTAACAGAAGGGTTAGTCAACCTTTATGGATCCTTCCTCAATTTCCTATTACTTTGGGGGGGGGAAATGGTCTACATTGATGTGATGGTAGTCCACGACCCCTTGGAATTTAATTTTCTTCCCAGGAAAGACTATGTTTACACTAACTTTCATTCATTGGACCTCATATGATAGCCAACCGTCCGACTTCCCTAAATGGTCCTTACATGCCAGTGTCATCCTCCCCACCATAGTTCAATTATGTGGAAACCTGTCCCATGCATTCAACAATGAATGAGAAGGAATATCTCTCTTCTTCTGACTTAGATATTATAGTTGACATGGTGATCTCTTCGATAGGTATTTTAGATCTTGATATCGCTACGCCTATGATGAACCTCGATCTGTATCCTTTCTAGAGTGTTGTTCTTCAGTATAGTGAAGATCTCTTGGAAGTCATGGTCAAGGTTTTTCACTTGACATGTATTCCTTCCAGAGCATTCTCCTCTTGGAATCCATGATCAATATGATAGTCATGAGCATAGTTCTTATCTCTATGTCAATCTCGTTAAAAAATGAAACAACTAATCATGAGTAAAGTTATTTCCTGTGTCAAGCTTTTAAAAAAAAATAAACAACCACCTCTCCTATTGAGTCGAGTCTTTCACTAGATCTTGTAACCTCACCTTATTTTCACCCGCATTTGTCTTTTGTCCCTTTTTCTCCATCTGGTACATAAATCATTGACAAATTCAGTGTGGGTGGATGAAATGAAGCTTGGGGGGGTAGATATCTAGCCTCCAAACATCATGCTAGAACAAAGCCACTAGCTTCCATCACATAGATAGGGAGCATAGTACCAACTATCCATGGGTCCCATTGATCTGGGTGGATATCGGTAGCCACCCACCTCTTCTATGGGCTAGAAAAACAATTTTTTTTGGAAGTTTTTTGTGTTCCAAACTTTAGAGGCCATTTTGAGGCCCAAACAACGTTTTTTGGGGATTTTTGGCCCAGGTGACTAAGAAAGGAAATGACTTGGGCTAGTCGAAAATTGTTCTTCTTGGTTAGACCTTTCCAATGGTGTATCGAGTGCCCCAAATGAAGATCGTATGAAAAATTTATGCCCTTGAGAAGTTGACATATCAACTACCCCCATTGGGGCCCGCAAACCTTTTGGCTTTTCATCTTCCGGGGTTAGGGATTCATATTTTACTTATGCTTGAAAGGTCTTTGGAGCATCATTGTAAAAATCATTTTCTTGCGAATGCGAGTAGCCATCACATCTCTTCTCAGAGATAAGATGCCACCATTCTAGCATGTCTTTCACTCTATATTTTTACAGTCTCTCTACATTTTTTCTCATTAATAAAAATTATATCACTGTTTCTCTATGTTTATGGTTGAATCTATGATACATTAATGTTATATTGTTGTATATGCGATATATCTCTGTATATTTATTTATTATATCTCCGCTCTCATTTCGTGCCAAAAATAATCTCTATCAGTGGTATCAGAGCAGGCTGCTCTTGATCATTTTTCAGTGCATGTCCCCGATGCGGTCTGAGTATAGAAAGTTGGGTCTCAAGCTTGTCTCTCTTGATGAGAATTTATCTCGCACACCCAATAAACCCTTAATGGAAGAAGAAAATAAAAATGACAGAGCTGGCGATTCTATCAATCTGGTGCTTGAGAAATCTCTCACGCGACAGAGGGACAAAATGATGCATAATTTTTCCCACATCCTTCAATGCTTATCGATAACAACAGGAACATATTCATCAAGTGACCACTTTGGAGGAACCTTTCCTTTAAAGGTACAAGTTAATTTTTATATTCCCATACTTGAAGGACACATAGATGCATATGCCCTAGAAAAATGGTTAAGTCTGCTAGAAGGTTATTTATTTGTTCATAATTTCTCCGACAGGGAAAATATCACCTTCGAACTCCTTAAATATCTCCCCCATGTCAAACATTGGTGGGAAAATTACTGGGAGCAAAGATCCATAGAGGAGTCTAAAATATATGGGGTTGAGCCCACGTGGGATTTTTGTGTGGATGCGGTAAAGGAACAATATTACCCTGTTGGCAACTATGAGGACCAATATATGAGATTGACCACACTGCGGCAAGAGAGGGGCCAAACAGTTTTGGAGTTCACCAATACCTTCCATACCTTGTGCACCAACATGGGTATCAAAGACTCCAAGCGACATTTGGTTTTGAAATACCACAGTGCTCTATACAGATACATCCAAAATGAAATGTATCTTCTGGACATCTCATCCCTCGGTACTCCTTATTGATATGCTCTTAAAATCAAGTAGAAATTTAAGCACTGTAAAAAAAGAGAGTTCGAGTCTACAAATATGCAACAACCAAAGTATGATAAAGACGACCCTAACAAACTATCTCCCAAAAACCAGTCTAAGCCACAGGAAAAGAAGGGTCATGGGAAGACAAAGAAGGACTCCGAAAAATGATGTGATTTCCACAAAAGATTCTGGCACAACACCGATGAATGTCGCTCAAAATAATCATTGGTGGTCGAGATCAAAGACAAGGAGATGAACCCTGATTCAAAATCTGATTATGAAAATACTGGTAAAATAAATGTTATTGACACAGACCCCATTTCTATTGTCACGACTAAAACAATTCAACCAGAAGAAACAAAAAATCCAGAAGAGGGGGAGCACTTTTTCATTCACAGATGTGGGTGAATGGGACCTCACTACATTTTATTCTTGATAGAGGAAGCCATAAGAACCTCATCTCAACAGAGGTCATCAAACAATTGGGATTGTCGATGACACCATACCCGCATACATACAACATCGGGTGGCTTTGCCAGAGATCAGATCTCCGTGTCAGCCAAAAATTTCGATTGTCATATGGCATCCAACCCTTAGGGGATGAGGTATTATGTGATTTTTCCCCACTCGATGTCTGTGATGTTATCTTGGGCGAGCCATATATGTGGAAGCACCATGCTATCTATGAGCCTTGACCCCGTAGTGTCATTGTTACTCTGGGGGGTCATCTCTACAGGATACCAGAGGTAGTTCCAACTACTGTCCCACCTAAAGAATGTTGCAAGGTAGTATCTCATACTAAAAAATTCAACTTCTTCACATTCTGTTCAAAAGGTGAACAGAAGGATACTGCAACCACTACAGACTCGACCCAAGCACCTTCTATCCAACAAAAGCAGGTCGACAAGGTTGCAACAAAGAGGAAAGATTCCTTCTGCACATAGTTATCTCATGTATCGATACTGGTTAAAAATTTCCAACCCTTCCAGCCACAAGTTCGTGATATCCTTCACCAAGTTAAGCAGTGCAACTTCTCCAGCAAGGCAAGCACCTCACCAAGATTCAGATTCAATAATCGCTTTCCCCTCTCCCTCGAGAAATCAACACAATGGAGACCATTTATTCATAAGGAGGGAGGATTGATCCAGGTGGATATTGGTGGCCACCCACCTATTCCATGGGCTCAATTTTTTTTTTTCCATCTTGGCCATTTTTTCAAAAGTTTTTCAGGTTCCAAACTTTCAGGTTCATTTTGAGGCCCCAAACAATATTTTTTTGGGGATTTGGGCCCTGGTGACTGCCAAAGGCACTAACCTTGGCCAGTCAAAAATATTTCTTCTTGGTTAGACCTTTCCAACAATGTATGGAATGCCCCAAACAAGTATCATATGAAAAATTTATTCCCCCGAGAAGTTGACGTATCAACTACCCCCATCGGGGCCCGTAAACCTTTTGGATTTTCATCTTCCAGGGTTAGGGCTTTGGATTTTACTTAGGTTTAAAAGGCATTTGGATCCTCATTGTAACAATAATCTTCTTTCAAATGTGATTATTCGTCACATCTCTTCTCAGAGATAAGATTCCACCATTCTAGTGAGTCATTCATTTTTACAGTCTCAGTACATTTTCGCTCATTAATAGAAATCACATTAGTGTATATCTGTGTTTATGGTTGCATCTATGATACATTTATGTTATATTGTTTCATATCCAATATATATCTGTATATTTATTTATTATATCTCCTCTCTCATTTCGTGCCGAAAATAATCCAGATCACCCATTCAAAACCTTTGGACATTATGTTGGGAACTCTTAAGAGTATCGTTTAATCTATTTTCAGACTCCCTAAAAATCAAAATATTTTCAAGTGATATTGTTGTCTTAAACTCTCCTTAAAGTGAACTAGAAAGCACGTCTGTTGAGTGGTATTTTATGACTTTTTCGGTCTCATCAGACTATTTACGAAAAAGGAACACCCTATCTATGTGGTTAGGAGAGTTTTCCCTTGAATTGCTTTACACTTTTTCCATCTTGGGAGACTAAATTTACGAAAAATGACCGTTTGGAGTTTTCTTTAAGTGCTTTTCAAACTCTCTAAATATGAAAAATCGCTGAGTTTACTTCCTCTAGGCTCATAAAACTCACATTGGAAGACCCATATGGGACCAAACCACTCCTTATCAGGGTTTGTTAAACATACATCGAGGGACTTGTTGAAAGGACGAGCTTATACAATGAGAATTTGTCATCCTTCTCAAGATCATTAAAAAATAAATAGGTACTCACTAAGCATGGTGTGGGGAAATTGGGAAGGGAATCTGTATTAATTTCAGTAGTTTCTCTCGAACATGAAATCTTTTACCTTTTGCATCAAAGTTGGGAAATCCACTTGTCTCTTGTTGAACATTCCCTTTTTTGCAAGATTTTTCCCTATGATCTTCTATTTCGAGTTAGTGATGCCAATACCTTTTTCATGTCAATGTTCAAGAGAAGTTCAAGGGAGTAGCCTTTTATTTCGTTAGCCAAAATCTGCAGTCCTTTAATCCTCCTATCTCATTGGCCATCCCTACGTCGGTCCTGAAATTTCTCTATGGTTTGACTATAAATCTTGTACATGTTATGTGTCGTTGATGGGGGGTATATCAAATCCCTCATGCAATGAATCACTTCCTCTCGATGTAAAATCATTATCTAGGAAGATGATTTAGAAGCTATTTAGTACCTTGGAACCCACATGACTCAATAGAAGGTCTCCTCACTTTTGACAGGGAGTTTACATCATTGACCTCTGATAAAAAAAATTCATCAAATGTTTGACTTCAACTCTATAAATTCACATTCAAAGGAATGTATGAAAGTACCTTGGGGGTGATTGAAATTAATGATGATTTCCATCGCACTTGTTAATGGTATACATCAATAATTGGTAATCAAGTGGTTTCTACCATGTTTGACGCCAAGAAATTTATTCACATAGATAGAATCGTACTTTGGAATTGAAGACGAGATGAAGAACCTGGGGAACTTTGTTTGAATATCTATTTCCTCTGGATACGATGGAAAGTACTGGAGTAATTGTTTCACATAGATCCACATTGTATCAGTCCATGGCTATGTTACTATTATAATTTATAGATCTAAAGTGCATATTCTTGTGGCTATGAATCCATTAAAATCATGTATATATGAATCCACATTCTATTTCTGGTGGCCATATCATTAGTAAATGTAACCATGTATTTTCAATGTATTTTTTAGCAGCCATGCTTAGAGTCATTTTTATTCTGAGTATGGGAATGCCTATCTCAGTGACGATATAATATTGTACTGCAATTTCCTTGTGTTGTTGGGAGGTTACAACCGATCTGTTTTTTGTTTCAAATACCCATCTGGAAAAGTATTTCAACTATCATCTCTTCTAACCTCATACTTTGGGGGGAATTTTTTTATACATCATTTTGTCCCAGCAAGTGATACTGCCTATTCTCTAACATCTAAAGCATAGAAATTTGGAAGAAAACTGAGAGAAAGTCTTCTTGGGAAGGATCAACTCTGAAAAATACCTAAATTCGAAAGTTGTCGCTTGTTTCTTTCTAGCGAGGTGCGGCAATGTCACCTTTTGATTAGGTTTAAGGGTGTGAGAACCTTGTACATGGGAAAAAATAAGAAATGTTTCAAGCTTATAGAAGATAAACTTTCATGATGAGTTGTTTTCTAATCGTTTTGGATCTCGTCTGCCTCTCCTAATTTAGTGAGATCCTAACCTCCTCATGCATTCCTCTCCAATATATAAATGGAGGCATATTCAAAAGGGAAAGGCTAATAAGTAATGAGTCATGAGTAATAAAATAATGTTGAATTGAGAATTGATCCTGGTTTGTAATTGAGAGTTTTTGAACTTCATTTTGGTCCTAAGATATTTTCATGTAAAGTGTTCAATAGATGGTGATGGAATTAATGGAGGTCACTTGGATGATGGAACATTGAACTACTGAAAGGAAATTTTCAACGCCAAGGCTTGGTTGTAAACTTCTTCTTGATTTATTAATACAATTATACATTTTCCTTTCCTAATAAAGGTTGTTAATGTTTTTTACTTTGTATTTCTCCTTGGATATTTACATAGATTCATTGACACATATGTATGTTTTTTACTTTCACTCGTTCTTTTTTATCATTTTGTAGGTCTCTATTTCTAAAAAGAATTGGATCAAGTTTGGAGCTACAATCAACGATGACAAACTTCAGTTAAAAAGGTACAAGTTTCCATCCGTTCGTATTTCTTTTGAATCTAAGGAAAGGAGTGTGTTCTATCTTGGTTTTTTCTAGTTCCGGGTTCCCAAAATAGGGATATTTATTTATGTTTGCATTTACAAATTTATCCACAATAAAAATTCATAATGAGGACATAAAAAAATCTCCCTAGTTCGATACCACACAATCTAGACAACATATGATGGAATGGGATAACCCAGAGAACATATAGACATATTTGTAACCCAATGGAGATTGGTTCCACGAAAGGAATGGCCACATCAATTTATTCATACATTATAAGGCATATCGAGGAATGACCACATCACTTTATTCGTATACAAAATTGGAACTACATAGAGGAACTACAAACTGGGGAGATTTGCAATAGAATTTTGTGATCACCTTTGCATTTGAACACGAGAATCCAGAAATAGATCCAGCACCAAAGTATATAAAAGAGAATACATTTGAAGAACCATAAGTTGAAATTGTAACATGTTATCAAAATTAGAATAGACAGATAGTCAGACAATTTTAACATTGTTACCACGTCGAAGACGATGACCCAGCAGAAGAAAATCCGTGCGATATTCATATTACAAAAGTTGAAGGGGAAAGAGAAGTAGAAGGTCCAAAGTTAGAGTAAGAATAATTTCTTTCACCACTGAAGATAAAGAAGGTAAATATTGTAATAGAAGAGAATGAAAATATTGCAAGCATTGGTGACTATTGGGATAACTAGAGAGTGGAAAAAATAATAGAGTTATTGTGCGAGTATAGTTACTTGCTTCCAACGACGTTTTCATAAATGAAAGGGGTAGGAGGAGAACTTGAAGAAATGAATATCCCATTGAGACTATATGCTATACCAATAAGACAAAGACCATATAGATTTAATCCAATATATAAAGATAAAGTGAAGGTAGAGATTGATAAAATGTTAGAGGTTTGGATAATAGAACCTGTTGAAGAATCTGAGTGGATTAGCCCTATGGTAGTTCAGGAGAAGAAGAAAGGGGGAATCATGAGCTTTGTAGACTTAAGGAATTTGAATGATTCATGTCTACATGATCCCTTCCCTACTCCTTTTACAAATGAGGTATAGGATAATGTAGGAGGACAAGAAGCATACTCATTTATTAATGGATTTCCATGGTATCATCACATCAGAATAGCACCAGAGGATCATCATAAGACTACATTTTCCATAGAATGGGGGACATATTAGGCCGACTCCAATAGCCCCCCAACACTCACTCGTGGTTCATCCCTAACCACTCAGTTAGTGTGTTCCTCCTAAATTGACTTCTCCATCTCCTCGAACCTGCCTAAAATGTATTCAAATTTATAATTTACTTCTATTCTCTTCCCTACAATAGTCTCCACAATCTGCACAGTGATAGGCTCCTTCAAAAGTTATTCATTCTGCAATCCAACCTGTTCAACCTGAACCTTGGCTTCATCAATCTCTGTCATCATTTTTTCTGTGCCCTCTTGTAGTGGCTCCAACTGTGCTTGCCTTTCCTATTTTTCTACTTATATGTTCTTCAATTGTTCATGCAAGTTCTTCATTTATTTCACACTCCTCAATATGTCTAATATTATCATCGTCTTCTGGTTTTTATTTAGTTATTGTAGCGCTATGTTTACACCTTCTTCTTTCTTTTCTATCTCCTACAGTTTTCCATCCTCCAACATATATGTCCATAACTTCGTGCTTCTATTGAACAACTCTGTGATTTCCTGAGTGCTCAGCGCAATACTCTCCATATGACTTATAAATTCTTGTTCCCTTTGCGTTCTAACTTTTTGTGGTGTAGTGGGAGCTAAGAGGTCCATCAAATCTGCAATGTATATCCTGCAAGCCTCCTTTGTATACACTATATTTTAAATCTTTTCTTTTGTTGGTCTGTTCCCTTCTTGCGCACTCTTAGGAATTGTTTTAAACACTTATTTTACCTGTTCCATTTTTTTAGTGAGATAATTTACTGTATATCTCTTGAAATGTACCTGACTGATTGTCAAATCCAGTCTCCTTTTTACTTAGTTGGCCAGTTATAGACTTGTCGCATCTGTGTGGGCCCTCGACTGTATTTCTCACTCAACACTTATTTGAAGTTTGTACAATGCCTTCATTGGAACCTTGGGCAGTTCCAAGTCCAAATGATTTATGTCCTTTAATGGATTTTGCATTGTCTCATCATACACCTGCAACATCTCCCTAGTATTATTTAAATATTCACTCCCCATGGCTATAATATGCATTGTCTCCTGCATTGGAACTGATATTTCCTACAAAGTGTGTTGTTTCACTTGTTCTTTCTCTTGCATTTTAGTGATTTGTAATTGTTCTAGTGCCTACTTTACTTCTGTCAATGATTAGGGGATCAAATTTTGCTCAAAAATTCAAAATGCTTGGAATCGCTTCAAACTGGACGAGAGCGTAGGCCTCGTCGTTGCGAACCCAATGCAACTCGTTTCATCTCAAATAGATGTTGGGAGTGAGAGATATTGCAATCTGTTCATAAGGTCAAACAGGTAAAAAAATGATGTTGACTGTATAGTCTGTATAGGATGACGTGGCAAAGTCGTACAACCATACAGGTGGTGACATGGAAATTATTTATTGGATGACAGGTGGTCGGATGAGAAGTCGACACGTGGCATTATTTGGGCAAGTGATTGGGTGCCACGTGGCCCAATCACGGGCTGCCACGTGGCACCCCGGTATTTGTTATTATTATGTTTGTTAAAATATATTGGAGTCTGTGGGGTTTGACCCCCGGACCTCCCCACCACATAACACTTCAACAAACTCTGACCAACTAATGGGATATCACTCATACCTTGATATGTATGTGCGTCAGATTGTATTTAAAGTTAAATGTTGTATAGTTTTGGGCCGCGACCGGGTCGGGGCTTAGCCCCAACCCTTGGTCGCGCGCCTTCACATATGTGACCGCGGGTATATATATATTGGTATGGCACGTTTCATGTAGTTCCAATGGTTGTATAACCAAATAACTTATGCCAAGTGTCATTCTGTCGTTTGATATGGATGGAGACCCATTTTTAAAAGCGCGTGGTCCCATGGACTCATATGCCCCACAACTTGACGGTTGGGGGTATTAGTTCCGTTAACGGTTCGACGGTTTGCACCATGTGACGGTTGTGTGCATGTGCTAGGTTTGCAGGAGGCCTAACTTCTTCATTTTTTGACCGATTGAGGTGCCGAAAGAGCCTAGACAGGGGTTTTTAGATGCTCTGAAGCCATTGGAGCAGTCGGTTTGTCAGTTTGAGCATTGTAAGACATTTGTTTTGAGCACTTTTGAGAAATTAATAATAATGATCCATTGGAAGCTGGACTAGGAGATGTATCCCAAGAGAGGGGTGAACTCCTTTATCAATTGTTGTGCTTATGTGCTTATGTTCATTGATTATGCTACTGTCTATGTGTAATTTGCATGAATAATCCCTTATTCTATGTGCTGCAAATTCATCCATTTTCTTTAAACACATAACATTTACATTGCAATAATTTCATGTATTTCAAGTCTTCTTCATTTTTAGATCAAGTTGGTATCAGAGCACTAGTTTTTGAAGACTTGATTGTTTGCAAGTTTTGTTTCTGATGCTCACAAGGTTGAAACTCACAAGAGGAGAAGGTCAACTTGTGGAGCCAAGTTCTCATCCGACAAGGAGGAAACATATACCATCACCGTAAGTTTCAGGGAGACATTCACCAAGCATGGCTCATGAAGAAAGTCATGAACGTGTTCCTGCCGAAGATGAAGATCTCAGAAAGGCTGTCATGGAGATGAGAGAGATGATGAAGATCTTGATGGAAAGGAACATATTGTCACAGGGTGAAGGCTCCAACCCTACAATGCATAAGGGAGGCAGTGGTGACAAAAATCCAGACAGAAATGGAGGGAATGGTGCTTCTCCACCACCCTCACCTCCATCATCATCATCTTCTTCTTCTTATTCTACCAGTTCGAGACCTCTTCTGAATTCTCCAAAGGGGCATGGTAAAACTCCTTCGCAAATTCCATCATTAAAGCTTGATATAAAATTTAAATTGCCAATATACAATGGAGAAGTTAATGCTGAGAAGTTAGATAATTGGATACGTCAAATTGAAGTATATTATAGAATACAGAAAATTCAAAATGATGAAACCAAAATTCATCTTGCTTCATTAAGATTGGATAGTGTAGAACTTATTTGGTGGAAATCCAAGACTCAGGAGGATATGAAAAAGCATGGTAAAATTTTTCTTTCTTGGAATGATTTCATTATCGCAATTAAAAACCAATTTTATCCATTGGCATATAAACAAAAGGAAACTATGGAATGGCAGAATTTTAGAAAAGCTAAAGGATCGAATGTGCAAAGCTTTACTCAGGAATTTAGGAGAAGAGCTTTGGTTTTGGGAGTAGATTTGCCTTCTCATGAAACTTTGCTCAAATATATTGGAGCTTTACATAGTTATTTGAGACATACTATTCTCATGTTTAATCCTTCGAATCTAGATGAAGTTTGTGTACAGGCTACTCATTTGGAAGCAAGAGGAAGGAATGACACTCATGAGGGTAATAAGAAGACATTCATCCATGGAGACAAGGGAAAGAAGAAGTTTAAGGGCAGTGGCAGGAAGAATGTTGTTGTGAAGAAAGAGGGAAAAAAGTTCACATGTAAACATTGTTCAAAAGATGGCCATGATGAAGACCATTGTTGGAAGGTTCATCCTGAAGGAAGACCCAAAAAGTTTGGCAACAACAACAAAGGGAAGTCAAAGACTGTTGCGACTGTTCAACAGGATTTAGGTTCGGATTCGGGTGATGAAACAAAGATCGCAACCATGGGTTACCAAGGTAATGGTTCTATTGCAAGTACTAGCTCTTCAAGTAATACTAATGTCAATGTAACTCAACAAGAGAAAATGAGAATTGAACTTTTTCATATAAGGCTTGTTTCAAAGCATACTAAGATAGACACTTTATTTGATTCTGGATCTCAAGAAAACCTTATTTCTGAAGAGACTGTTAAGAAACTTAAGTTGGAAACAAGTCCACATCCTAAGCCATACCCTCTTGGTTGGATATGTGATAATGCTAAGTTACAAGTAACAAGAAGGTGTAAACTTAAGTTTGCTATCACTGCAAATTTCGTTGATGAGGTAGAGCTTGATGTTATTCCATTGGATATTTGTGGTATTGTGTTGTGAAGCCCATATTTGTATGATAGGAAAGCTATTTTCTATCGTCAGGAGAATAAGTATCATTTGTTTAAAGATGGGGTTGAGTACATTGTTAGAGCTCACACTAAGAAGATGAATTTATCCATTATAAATGCGGGGCAAATGAAGAGGTTAGTTAATGCTAGTAAGAATTTTGTTCTCTTAATGATCAAACCTAAAAATGATGTTGAGAACGAAGCATTTCAAGGTTGTGATGAAAATTTAAAATCCGATCTATTTGAATTTGTTAATCAATATGATGACATGTTTAAAGAACCTAAGGGGTTACCTCCGAAAAGAGGAATCCAACATGAAATTCAGTTACAACAAGATTGTACACTTCCAAATATTGGTATGTATAGAATGTAAGTTATGGAAAATGATGAGATTAAAAAACAAATTCAGGAGTTGTTAGACAAGGGGGTTATTGTACCAAGTTCTTCGCCATGTGGATCTCCAATTGTGTTAGTTCCAAAGAAAGATGGTACGTGGCGTATGTGTGTTGATTTCAGGGCTTTGAACAAAATTACAGTTAAGAATCATTATCCTCTTCTTAGAATTGATGATTTGCTTGATCAATTAAAAGATGCCAAATATTTCACTAAGTTAGATTTAAGGAGTGGTTATCATTAGATTAGGATTGTTGAGGGAGACACATGGAAGACACCATTTAATACTAAGCAAGGTTTGTTTGAATGGATGGTAATGCCTTTTGGACTTTGCAATGCACCTGCTACTATCATGAGAGTTATGAACAATGTCTTAAGGCCTTTTCTGGATGATTGTGTTATTGTCTACTTAGATGATATTTTGATCTTTAGCAAATCTTGTGAAGAGAATATTACACATGTGAAACAAGTTTTTGATGTTTTGAGGAAAGAATAGTTGTTTTTGAAGTTATCCAAATGTGAATTTGGCAAAAATTCACTTATTTACTTAGGCCATATTGTTGGTGGAAGTGAATTAAAGATTGATCCCTCTAAGGTTAAAGTTATTTTGGAATGGTCCAGACCCAACAATGTGACAGAGGTAAGAAGCTTTTTGGGAGCCACCCAATATTGGAGGAAGTTTATTGCTAACTTTTCGTCCGTTGCAACTCCATTACATGCTGTGACAATTGTCAAGCAAGTTTTCCAATGGGGAGGCAAGGAACAACAAGATTTTGATACTTTGAAAGAAAAGATCATTTCAGCGCCAGTTCTTGCACTTCCAAATTTAAGACAACCTTTTGAAATCCAGACAGATGCAAGTAATTATGCAATGGGATCAGTTTTGCTACAGTATGGTAAGCCAATTTTTTCTCATTCTGAGACGTTTAATGGTGTCGTGATTAATTATCCTACTTATGATAAGGAATTATATGCATTGGTTCAAAGTGTTAAAAAATGGAATCATTATTTGTTGGGAAAAGAAACCATTATTCACACCGATCATCAACCTTTGCAATACTTACAATCACAGACAAAGCTACATCAAGATAGGCACTTCATATGGATGGGTTTTCTTCAACAGTTTCATTTGGTTATCAGGTATAAGAAGGGAATTTTTAACAAAGTTGTTGATATGCTTTCAAGGCTTATTATTAGTGCTTCAATTATTCTTAAGCAGAGTCCTATAATGCATGAAAGTTATGTGGAGCAATATGCTTTAGATACTGACTTTAAAGAAGTGTATGAAACTTTGTGCCACTCTAACCATGTTGAAGAATTGGATTATCATG
>ML781174.1:360611-390000 GCA_009831015.1 Picea engelmannii | reverse complement strand
CTCTAACCATGTTGAAGAATTGGATTATCATGTGCATAATAATCTCTTGTATCATCTTGGCAAGTTGTGTATTCCACAGGGGGAAAGAATCAACATTATAAGAGAAGCACATTCTTCTCTTATTGTTGGTCATTTTGGTGTAGTCAAGACAATGGCTAATTTGCAAAGATACTGCTACTGGCCTAAGATGAATGAACGTGTTTCACGATATGTTTGAGGATGTTCGTTGTGTGCTACAAGTAAACCTAGCAATCGAAAGTTGGGTTTGTACACTCCACGTCCAGTTCCTTCTCGACCTTGGGAAAGTATTTCCATGGATTTTGTAGGTGGTTTAC
Organism: Picea engelmannii; assembly: GCA_009831015.1. Lineage (NCBI taxonomy): Eukaryota > Viridiplantae > Streptophyta > Pinopsida > Pinales > Pinaceae > Picea > Picea engelmannii. The sequence goes on along the minus strand of ML781174.1, from coordinate 389,665 downwards.
CTATGTCGAGACGAGGTCATGATTATCTTTATGTTGTGGTTGATTGTTTTAGAAAGATGTGTATTTTGATATCTTGTACCAAGCAGGTAACAACAGAACAAATGACAGAGTTGTTCTTTCAAAATGTTTGGGTGCATTTTGGATTGCCTAAGTCCATTATTTCTGATCGGGATTCTCAATTTGTTGGAAGTTTTTGGTCAAGTTTATGGGCACTCATGGACACCAAACTTAAAAAGAGCACAACTTTTCATCCGCAAACAGATGGTCAGATAGAGGTGGTAAATCGTATAGTGGTGCATCTTCTTCGTGCTTATTGCAGCAAGCATCCTAAACTTTGGGATGAACATTTACACTACATTCAGCATGCGTACAATCGAGCTAAGTACTCTTCAGTGCAAACGTCGCCATTTGAAGCATGTTTTGGCTATTTGCCCAAGTCTCCTTTAGATTTTATCTTTGGGAAAGATGTTGTTGCCGATGGTCAATATGACATTGAAAGGGCAGAGAAGTTCATTGAAAAAATTCAGTCGATACATCAGGTGGTGCAAGAGCAGTTGGAAAAGAGTCAGGCCAAGTACAAGACGAGACATGACAAGCATCGTGTTGATCACAGTTTCCAAGGTGGATATGAAGTTTGGATTTACATCAGCAAGGAGAGGGTTAAAGGAGAAGGTAAAAAGTTGAAACCGATTCGATATGGTCCTTTCAAGATTATCGACAAGATTGGTAACAATGCTTTTCGTTTAGATTTGCCTCGTTATATGCAGATGTATACAGTTGTTAATGATGAGAATTTGAAGTTGTATGAGCCTCCATTGATTGATGATCAAGGAGAGCATGTTCAGATTCCTTCCATAGATGATTTTTCTCCAGAGTATCTGACAGAACTGCAGGAAGACACCATCCTTGACAGGAGGATGCAAACTTCAAAACGAGGAAATGTGGAGTATCTTCGAGTTGGTCTTAAAGGGACAAATCCAAGCAAGTGGATTGAGGTTGGAAGGGTGAGGGAAATTTACCCTCATCTTCACATAGACTGAAAATAGTCTTTTGGAGGTCCAAAAGCTTCCCAATGGGGAGGTGTGATCAGGGGATCAAATTTTGCTCAAAAATTCAAAGTGCTCGGAATCACTTCAAACTGGACGAGAGCGTAGGCCTCATCGTTGCAAACCCAATGCAACTCATTTCGTCTCAAACAGACGTCGGGAGAGAGAGATATTGCAATCTGTTCATAAGGTCAAACAGGTAAAAGAATGATGCTGACTGTACAATCTGTATAGTCCATACAGGCTGATGTGGTAGAGCTGTACGACCGTACAGGTGGTGATGTGGAAATTATTTATTGGATGACAGGTGGTCAAATGGGAAGTTGAGACGTGTCATTATTTGGGCAAGTGATTGGGTGCCATGTGTCCCAATCGTGGGCTGCCACGTGGCACCCCGGTATTTTTTATTATTATGTTTGTTAAAATATATTGGAGTCCATGGGGTTCGACCCCCAGATCTCCCCACCACATAACACTTCAACAAACTCCAACCAACCAATGGGCTATCGCTCATACCTTGATATGTATGTGTGTCGGATTGTATTTAAAGTCAAATGTTGTATGGTTTTGGGCCGCGACCAGGCTGGGCCTTAGCCCTAGCCCTTGGTCGCGCGCCTTCACATATGTGACCACGTGTATATATATATATATATATATATATATATATATATATATATATATTGGTATGGTATGTTTCATATAGTTCCAACGGTTGTATAACCAAATAACTTCCGCCAAGTGTCATTCTATCAATTGATATAGACAGAGCCCCATTTTTAAAAGCACGTGGTCCTATGGACTCATATGCCCCATGGCTTGACGGTTGGGGGTATTAGTTTCGTTAACGGTTCGACGATTTGCACCATTTTATGGTTGCACGCATGTGTTAGGTTTTCACACATTAAATTGCGTGTGTGCCAGGTTCATTTGACAAGGGTGCAATTTGTAGATGCAGAGACAGCAAGATTGAAGAGGGAGACTTCCAGGAGGCCTAACTTCTTTGTTTTTCGATCGATTGAGGTGCCGAAAGAGCCCAGACAGGGGTTTTTGGATGCTCTGAAGCCATTGGAGTAGTCGGTTTGTCAGTTTGAGCATTGTAAGACATGTTTTTTGAGCACTTTTGAGAAATTAATAATAATGATCCATTGGAAGCTGGACCAGGAGATGGAGCCCAAGAGAGGGGTGAACTCCTTTATCAATTGTTGTTCTTAGGTGCTTATGTTCATTGATTATGTTGTTTTATATGTGTGATTTTCATGAATAATCCCTTATTCTATGTGTTGCAAATTGATCCATTTTCTTTAAACACATAACATTTACATTGCAATAATTTCAAGTATTTCAAGTCTTCTTCATTTTTAGATCAGTCAACTTCTTGACTATCTCTTCCCTTTGCTTCTCTACATCATACCACACCTCTGTTATGTGGTCCTATATTCCATATCATCCTATGTCAATGTGATATTTGGAATGACCTTATGCACCTTCATCTTCTTGTAGTAGCCTGTTAATTGTAGCATTTTTCTCTTCAATGGCATAGTTTATGTCTATGTCATTGTCACTGGTATCTCTAAATATGGGAGATCGCCTCCTCCTGTTTCCTTTGATGTAGAAGTATTTATATATTTCTTCACTCCTCCATTCAATTCTACTGCGCACTCTTTTCCCTTAGCTGGAGCCTTTGGGATAATATATTTCTACTCTGGCTTCTTGATGGTTGAACTTCCACCCATTTCTTTGGCATGCTTAGTTTCCTTGTATTTTTTCTTGGACTTGTTGACTTCTTTGAGGTGCCGATCTTTGCTTTCTTCTTAGATATTGGTACCTTCTTTCAAATCCCTGGAACATTTCATTCCTCAGGCTAGTCGTTCATGGCCCACTGCAGTTCCTCTCATGTGACACAATACCTTAGTTGTAGCCACTCCTTCTTAGGTTCCCTTATGGCCTAGATCAACATGTTGTGTCTGGAAGCCTTAAAGTCTGTTATTTCATGGTTCTCCCTCACCACTTCTGGTGGTATCTTTCATGTAGTGGATAGATTTTCCTGCATATCATCAAACAACATAGTAAAAGTGGTATAATTTTCCTTACCTCTCTTCGGATCTGAAGTATGCAAAAGCATTGTATTTTTCGCTGCACGACACTTCCCTATCCTCTAAAAATCCATTGTATTTCAGTTCTCCCCAACCAAACAATGTTGTCAATATAATAAACCATGAATAATGGAACTATGTTCCTAGATCATGTGCATCCTTGCATTCCTCCAAAACAAAAATGAGTAGATAAGGATCCCAACTAAGTAGACTCCCCTTCGTGCACTGCAGTGTTGTTGATATCACTCCTATAGGTTCTTCTTCCATGTAAAATTTCCTCAATATTTTACATTCCATCAACTTCGCCACCAACCTCATTGTTGGTTCATTGATCTAGTTAATGATAATTCCCCAGGACCCTCTCTCAGTGCCATATTTCTTCTTCATCTCCTCTACTAAAGATTTTTCCTTTGTCTTATCATCCAGATATTGTTCTTTTTCTTCTCCTTCTGTCGGTAAACCTTTAATATCTACAATTAAATATTCATCTATGGAGACATTCCGCTCCATCCATAAGATACCTCCATGTAACAGTGCCAAAAGTTGTTTGACACGGGAATTTACATATTTTCCCCTCCAAAAGTGGGGAGTCTTTAGGAGTCTAATGATCCTTGTGTTATAAATACCTAAAATCCACTACTTTGGTTCCAAAATGGGATCCCTCTCCTTTTCTCTCCATGTATACATGCGATGAAAAATCACAAAATTTTTCTCTGTCTTTCACATAATGATCATAATAGTTTAGTTTGTTAATGGTCCCTAACATATCACCAACTATTTTGACTCCATCTCATATCTTTGGCAGTGATAGTGTTAACTCTTTCTACTTGGCTGGTGTTCTTACAGAAACGATTTTTTCCTTAGTCCTCTTATATCCTTCTGACGGTCCTACCACTTCTTCCTGATTATCTTCCTCATCTTCTTATGTGTCTAAATCTTGTTGACTTGTAATATATTCCACCTGCACTTCCTCCGAATGTTGTGTTGGATCTTCATCATGGTGTTGCACTTCTTCGGCCTATCCTCTAGCCTTATATCACTATGTTCATTCATCATCATCCCGATACATATGTTGTGGTAGTCCTAATCCAAGTTGTTGCATGGGATTTTAGTCTATGATAGATTTTTATGTTTGTCCCCACATATCGACCTACATATCTTCTATTACTGGAAACTATTGTTCTTCTACAAGTGTGGGACTAATCGGCTCGATGAATGGTGAAGGAATGGCATCCATGTCCATTACTCCCTCAGGATGAATGTTTACCACATCGGTCGTTGTATCCTGTTGTGACCTCATGGCGCTACGTTTTTTCCTTTTAGTTTGGCTAGGATATTCAAAATTTGGTGGCACCATTATATTAAATATGGATTGGGATTGTAATAAACCATGGTTGAGCCCCTGCTGAATTGTAAACATGTTTTGTAGGCTGGTGAGCCAAGTGATTATAAGCTAGGAGGCTTATGTGATGTTTAGGCTAGAGAGCCTAGATGCTAAATTCCAGTGAGGCTATTTTTCTATATGTAAACAATAATATCATTAATATAATACATTGTTGCATGTAGACCGACCATGATAAAAGAGAATGGGGGAATATGCTCCATTAGGTAGGGAAAGGGAAGGGGCTAAAATACTAGGGAAGAGGGCTAAGCTTGAGGGCTTAACACCAATAGAATAATATATTATTATTTCCTAAAGACTAAGGTGAGGATATTTTTTTTATCCTAAGTATCATGTAAGAGGGAATGAATCTCAAGTGGAGAGAAATGAGCTCCAAGAGAGCCATGTTTCAATCACGGAGCATGCAAATATAGGTGGGGGAAAATAGTATGTTTTGAATATTTTTCCTCATTCACTCACGCATGAATGCACAAATCCATCCCCTCAATTTTTGACCTCTACAACATTCACGCACCTTTGGAACCTATAGAATTTTTGGAGTTATCTCGTACTTTTCTTGTGAAGCACAAGACACATGTACTTCACCTGAGCCCATACCATGCCTTAACAGACTACTGTTGTTGTGAACGCAGTTCCTTGACTGAGCATGGCTTGCTACCATCATCTATTCTATACCCGAGATTTGTTGTTGCCATCACCCTTACTCAATTGACTTAGGAGTGGACTAAAGAAGTAGGTTTTAAGGCCTGTAAGAAATTCTCTCTAGGTGAGAGAGGCTGTTGGGGAAATGGTTTTCCGAGCAGAAGATCAATGGCAACTATAGTTCTCTGATAATTCTTGTTTGGCCTATTGCTAAGGCCCTAGAATGGAAGTGGGTCATCCGAAGGACCCTTGAGAAGACAAGGGGCATACTTCCTGGGGTGGGAAAATGATGTGGGGAATGAGAGGCTATAGGTTTTTAGTGTGAGTTGGCTCCTTAGATGAAATCCTTGATGTTGACTGTGCAGCTTCAAGTCATCTCAGCCTAGCCTAGGAATCCCTTTACCCGGGTGGATTTTAGTCCTAGATCGAGGGTGACCCACTGCTAAGAGTGATGAGCAGCGTGGTCTAAGGCTAAGAGGTTCATGGAAGGTATGCATGCAGTTGGTGGTCTTCCATAAAAAGGCAAGTACCATTTATGTGTTCAATTTCATGTTGTGTATTTGTACATGTTTTATATTTATGAGTTTATCCTAGATATGATGTATGTATAGACTTTAATTTTATTTTCACATTTATCTGTGTATTAGAAGAATGTAATTGTCTATTAATTTTTATTTGTATGATTTTCCTTATGATTCTCTAAGTGGTATATCCCAGTGGCCTAAGGCTGGGGTGTACTACCAAATCTGTATCAGAACTTAGCAATATTTTTTTCTATGAGGTAGCATGGCCCGACCTGGGTGGTCCTGGATGTTACAAATTGGTATCAGAGCCCATGGTTTGAAAATTGAACCTATATGGGTCGTGTATGAGTAAATTGAAATTACAGAGTGCCAGAAGGGTGTTGAGAGAACACTTGGGAGGTATTTGAAATATCATGAGGTGTGGAAGACAAGGAAGCCACAATAACTGTGGTTATGGGACACAAAAATAAATTGGGACCATGGGATATGTGGGGGGGAGGAAGACCCTTCCCAACTGTTAGATATGGAAAAGGTGCATGAAAGTTAACCTCCAAGTCCTTCGGGCTTCATGAATTCGGTGAATTTTATGTTTTTTTGAGAAAAAGTTGTCGAAGCCCGAAGTTTCGAAGTCTTAGAGTGATTTTCAGCCATAGATCATCTAGGAGGAGGAGAACCATGGATTTTCACCAATTAGTTTGGCGGTTCGGAGTTCGGGGATGTTGGTTGAATTGTAGATAGAATGTACTTCCTACCAAAGTCCCAAATTCTGGAACTCATTCAGACTGTTCGATCAATAGGAACACATGTCGAAAAATAAACCATGCAAAGTTTGACAGTTCGACGATACAAAGTTTGGGAGAACTTGGAGGTAATGTTAAGAAAATCTCCATTGTTCTAGAGGCTCAGAGTCTCGAAGTTCTGAGAAGTAACTATTCATAAGTTGAGAGTTCATAAGAAGCATTGTGATGAGCCAAGAAACCCACCGAAGCCCGGATCTACGTAGGGTCGAAGAACAGGGTATGACATGACATGATGATGTAACCAGGGGTGATGTGAACCTCCCCTAGTTGTGGGAAGTGTCGATCATAATTGTACCTTTGAGAGTCCCTTAGTACCAATTGGGACCTGACACATGTCACCCATCGGTGGGGCCACGTGTCACTACATTAATTGTTTGACATCCGAGCTAAGGATATCGCCATATTTGTTGATTCGACGTTTGGGTATTTTGAAGTGTCATAAGGTAAATACTTCTAAAGCTAGAAGTCTCGAAGCATTGTAGTCCCAAAAATATGGAGTAGCACAGTTCACAAGTTTTGAATTTGGAATAAATGGGGAGTAGGGTTGAGGAAAGCTCCGAAGTCCCAAAGCTCAAGGAAGAGACTATTTGACAATTCAATGTTCAGAAGAAATGTTATGATGTAATGAAAAATCCTCTGAATCCTGAAGCTTCGGAGTGCCGTAGTGACATGACGTGATGACATCACAAGGAGTGACGTGGACCAGTTCACTAGTTCAGAATTTAGGAGAATTGTTGAGTTTTGCTGTGAAGTTCTCTGAAGTGCCAAAGTTCCAAAACCCAGAAGGACAACTTGTTCAGTACTTCACCGGGTCGGCCTTTGGAGGAATCACTAGATGCTGCAGTTAGAAATATAGAGTGCCGAAGTCTTGGAGCTCCTATTGACCATAGATCTAAATAGAGAATGAGGACCATTAATTAATGCGTCCTTTGAGCTTTTAGAAATTCAACTTTTGGGAGATTACAGGTGTGCAGGTGCAAATTTTGTTGAAGCCTAAAATTATGAAGTTACATATTATGGAAATGATGTGGCATGTTGATGTCACCAAGGGTGATGAGGACCATCGTACGCATGACACCTGCCCATCTATTTTGTGTGTTTGATAGGTCATTTGTTCCAATGGGGTTCTAACATGCGTTAATAATTGATTGGGCCACGTGTCATCTCCGTATTACTAACACGTAGCCCCATGGGTGCATCATACTAAGTGAGCCTATAAAGTTAGGGGGTTTGGTATTCGACTAAATTGAAGTATGAAGTTGTAAGAAAATCCAAAGTGTGAATCTCGAGAGAGACAGTCTGCCAGTTCACCACTTCAATGTTTGAAGGAAATGATGTGAAGTGAAAGGAAAACCTCTAAAGCCTGAAGTTCCATAGCTCGGAAGTCCTGATGCTCCAGTTAATATCCTATCATTTAACGCTTGGTTATAGCTTGAGGTTAGATGGGATTTTGGATGAAAATAAAGGGGCTAAGGCATGGAAATGATTTGTTGGAGGTAGAAAAGGGGCTTAGAAAGGGATCCCATGGGGTTTTGATTTGTTCAAACCTACACCTAAAAAATTAATAAGGCTTGTGAAACTTATGATAGGATCCATCAAGGGTCCAAGACTCAATTTGGATATGATAAAGGAGAACAATTTTACAAATATTACATCACAGAAGGGACAATTTTCAATTGTCCATAACTTTCTGCTGAAGATTCAGAATTGAGCAAGAAAGGAGTCATTGGAAAGGTCCAGGAGAACATAAAATTTTTGTTCACCACGAAAAGGGGACTAGTCAGATAAATAATCATAAAATCAAAGGAAATAAATCTGATAGGTTATTAAACCAAAATGGTTCATGCTTTTATAAAAATTTTGAATCAGTTAGCCTGACAAGGTTCTGTTGGTTGCACATTTTGTAGAATTAACAACACTTGATCAGATCAGAATCAACGCAGAGTTCATAGAGATGGAGGATACACAAGGGGATTACAACCAATAACATGATATCAGAGGAATGGATGTCCATTTTGGTATGGAAGGAACAAAATCCAATGAACATGGATAAAGAAAAGATGAAAACATGAATATTGTGGAGATCATTAGAAATTTGTAGAAAGATGTCCAAAGTCACAAGACTGATAATGAGAGGCTTATGAAAGATAAAGAGAAGTAGGGATACTTCAATATGAAGTTAATGTAGAGCTTGGATAAAATTGAAAATAAATTGGATAAGGAGAGTGGCTCCAACAATTTAGGAAGCCACAAGTTCCCTGATGAGAAAATAAGATCAAGGAGTGGCAGTAGATATCACCATCACTCCCAAGGACATTCCAATAGGAGAGAACACAACAATTGAAGTCCATATCATATCAAGAAGAATCATAAGATGTTTGGGATGGATGAACTAAGAGGAGAAATGAATATGATCAAACCTCCTACTTTTTATGGTGAACACAAGAAGGATCTATATGCTGAGACATGGTTTTTAGGCATGAGGAAGTACTTCCAATTGCATAATTATTCTTCTCATTCATAATGAAGAATTTTATCTACCAAGTTAAAGGAAAGACATCCATGTGGTGGGACCATATTGTGTAAGTGCAACACATCAAAGAGAATAATGGTACATGGAAGGAATTCAATAATCATTTTAAGAAGAAATACTTAACAAAGAGGTATTTTTACAAAAAGATTAAAGAGTTCTTTGAAATCAAACTAGGAAGCATGACCATTGATGAGTATGAAAGGATATTTTTAGAACTATTGAAGTATGTCTCCTTCATCAAAGATGAGACAGTTAAGATCCATATATATTTGAGTGGGCTTCCAGTGATTAAATTCAATATGATGATCCTAAAAATTTGGAGGAAACCATAATAAGAGCCAAGTGCTTATATGATCAGCATTAGGGAAATCCTACTTTCCAAAGATATTGGGAAGACAAGAAAAATTTCAAGATGGAACAAAGTAAGAAAGGGAAGAATCCACCATTCTTTAGAATCAATTCTTAGGGAGAACAAACCCCTAGAGTGCCTAGAATGACTGAGATGGGTGGAAAAAATACAAGGAAGACACGCATTCAATGTTGGAGTTGTAAAGGAGACCATTTGTATAGAGAATGTTCTCACAAAAAAGATAAAGTGTGAGTTTTCCATGATGTACAAAGATCTGAAACATTGGAGGGCATGGAAGAAGTGTTCCAAGGATATATGCATCCCTAGACAACAAGCATGCATAATCTCAATAACACATTGGATCCAATCATAGCTATATAGATCCTAAGGTAGTGGAAATATTGCAATTTCCAAAAACAAAGCATGGGAAATCTTGGTTGGTGCAACTAGCTACATGATCCAAGAGAAAAGTTGTTGATCTGGTTATGTCATGTCTAGTGGACATGAATGGGCTAAGTACCAAGGAATATTTGAACATCCTTCCCTTGGGTTCATATGAATGTCTAATTGGTATGGATTGGTTGGACCAATACCATGATGTCTTAGACTGTCATAAAAAGTAATTTACTTTCCTGAATGAGGAAGGGAACTCAAGAACATTCCAAGGAATTTTCAAGGTAGGTATTGTCTGAGAGATCTCAACAATGTAATTGAAGAAGTGTTACAGGAAGGGCTTACAAATATTTGCAACTCATAATGGAGGAATCACATAAGGATAAGGTGCCAAATCACGAGGATCATTTAGTCCTAAAATATTTTTAGGATGTGTTCAAGGATATACAATGACTACCCCCAAAGAGAGATATCAATTTCTCTATAAACTTAATGCCTAGAAAAACTCTACTATCCAAGACTCCGTACAGGATGAGTACTCAAGAGTTGAAGGAACTACAAATACAACTTGAAGAAATTCTGAAGAAGGGGTATATATGCCCAAGTGTGTCACCTTGGGGTGCCCCAACTTTATTTGTGAAGAAGAAAGATGAGACATTGAGATTATGCATTGACTTCAGATAATTGAACAAGGTAAATGTAAAGAACAAGTATCATTTTCCAAGGATCAACGATCTCTTTGATCAATTGAAGAATGAAAAAATATTTTGAAATATTGATCTCAGATATGGTTAGCATCAAGTGAGAATTAAAGATGAAAATATTAGCAAGACTTCCTTCAGAAAAAGGTGTGGTCATTGTGAATTCAGAGTGGTGCCATTTGGGTTATCAAATGCACCATCTATTTTTATGTGTTTAATGAATTGTGTTTTCAGAGAGTACCTGGACAAGTTTATCATTGTATTTTTGGATGACATCCTTATATATTCCAAGTCAGAAGAGGAACATGAGCATCACTTGAAGATGGTTTTACACGTGTTAAAATACCACCAGTTCTCATTTTATCATAACCAAATTCAATATTTGGGGCATATCATATCCGAAGAAGGGATATAAATGGACCCTAAAAATATTGAATCTATTATAGGGTGGAAAACACCTAAGAATGTGACAAAATTCAGATCCTTCATCGGTCTAACTGGCTACTACAAAATATTCATTGTAGGGTTTTCAAGGATTTCTCACCCTATCATTTCCTTTCAAAGGAAGGGGGTGAAGTTTCAATGGACAATAGAGTGTGAAAAGAGCTTCTCGAATTTGAAGAGTTTTTAACTAGTGCTCCAATTATAAGGATTGTTGATCCAAATAAAGATTTCATGGTATACACAGATGCATGCAAAGAAGGGCTTGGTGGATTCCTTAGTCATAAGGGGTATGTCATATGTTACGAATCAAGAAAGTTGAAGGAGCATGAAAGGCACTATGCCACTCATGATTTGGAATTGGAAGTCATAGTGCATGCCTTGAATAAGTGGAGACACTACCTCATGGTGAAAAGTTTTGAGCTGAGAACAGACCATAATGGTCTGAAATATTTATCTGATCAGCCAACTTTAAATGCTAGGCGGAGTATATGGTTGGAATTTCTCAATGGGTATGACTTTGATATAAAGCATATCAAGGGGAAAGAGAACAAGGTGGTTGATGCACTCATCAGGAGATTTCATGAGTTGCATGCTACAACCATAAACATTTATCAATCTGATTTGAAGGACATAGTCTTGGAAGCTGCAAAATTAGATCTCCAATACAAGGAATTAGTAACAAAATTACAACAAGGAAATTTGCAGCAGAAGGTTGAAGATTACAAGTTGGGGATTGATGAAATTATCATGTACAGAAACATAATTTATGTACCCCATTCCCAAGATTTGAGAATCCTAATTTTGAAACATATGAATAATGTACCCTATGTTGGACACTGAGGATATCAGAAAACAATTGCAACAGTCAAGAGCCAATATTATTAGCTAGGCATGATGAAAGAAATTGATGAGTACATTGTCAATTGTTTGGAGTGTCAAAAGGTCAAGGCTGAGCATAGACACCTAGTTGGGTTGTTGCATCCATTACCTATCCCTGACTGGAAATAGGAAGTGGTGAAAATGGACTTCATCACCAAACTTCCCAGAACAAGCAAGCAACATTAGTCGATCATGGTGGTGGTAGAAAAGCTTACCAAAGCTTCCCATTTCATTCCAGTGAAGCTTACTCACAAGGAAACCAATGTTGTTAATATTTATATGAGGGAATTAGATCAATTGCATGGTATTCCCAATAAAATTGTGTCTGAGAGAGACCCAATGTTTACCTCAAAGTTCTAGAAAGGATTGTTTAAAGGATTTGGAACAAATCTGAATTTTAGCACACCTTATCATCCAGAATATGATGGGAAAAAAAATAGGGTGAACCAAGTGATTGTGGATATGTTGAGGATTTATGTGATGGATATGCCATCAAATTGGGAACACTATCTACACTTGGTAGAGTTTTCTTACAACAATGGGTACCAGACATCTCTGAAGGGATTTGAGGCACTTTATGGTAGAAAGTGAAACACACTAGTAAGCTTAGACAAACCAACAGATAGAGAAGTATTTGGGCCAGAGTTTCTCAGGGAAATGGAAGAGAAGATGTAAAAAATAAGGAAGAATTTAAAGACTGCTCAAGACAGGAAGAAAAGTTGTGTTGATAAGGGAAGAAGTCAGAGGCAATTCTGCATGGATGATCATGTATATTTGAAAATGAGGGCCAAAAGAAGTTCCCTGAAGTTGGGAAACTATTCAAAGTTGGAAATTCAATATTGTGGGTCATTTGAAATCCTAGAGAGGATTGGGATTGTAGCTTATATGTTTTCTTTACCTACATCTATGACTATTCAGAATGTATCCAATGTATCATTTATCAAAAAGTATATACCTGATGCTAATCATGATATTGATTGGAATATGAGTCAGGTGGAGAAAGAAGGTGCTTTTCAAGTGCATTCGGTGTGCATACTGGACCAAAAGATCAAGGATCTCTGGAATTGAGCAATAGATCTTGTAAAGGTCCAATGGATCTAGTACGGTCCGGAGGATGCAACTTGGGAGCCTGAAGATTCCATGCGGGCATAATAACCACATATTTTTGAAGATTTATGAAAAGTATTGATGTAATATATAAATAAGATGCACTAAGGAAAGTGCATAGATAAGGGGAGAATATTATAATACCCCAAGGGCGAGCCCCTGTGGAATTGTAAACATGTTTTGTAAGCTGGTGAGCCAGGTGATTATAAACGAGGAGTCTTATGTGATGTTAAGGCTAGAGATCCTAGATGCTAAAGGCCAATGAGCCTATATCCTAAAGCCCAGTGAGCCTATATCCTAAAGGCCAGTGAGCCTATTTTTTTATATGTAAACACTCATATCATTAATATAATACATTGTTCTATGTATAATTACCACGATAAAATAGAATGGGAGACTAAGTTCTACTAGGTAGGGAAAGGGAATGGACTAAGAGACTAGGGAAAAAGGGCTAAGCTTGATGACTTAACCCTAAGAGAATATTGTATTATTATTTCCTAAAGACTAAGGTGAGGATAATTGTTTTATCGTAAGTATCATGGAAGAGCGAATGAATCCCAAGTGGAGAGAAACATGATCCAAGAGAGCCATGTATCAATCATGGAACATGAAAATATAGGTGGGGGAAAATAGATTGTTTTGCATCTTTTTCCCCATTAAATAATGCATGAACGAATGGCGCCATCCCCTACATCATTGACCTATGAAAAATTCATGCACCTCTCGAACTTGCAACATTTTTGGAGCTATCTCGTACTTTTCCTGTGAATAATAATGCACTTGTACTTCTGTTGCACTAGTACTATGCCTTAACGAACTTTTTTTGTTGTCAACATAGTTCCTTTACTGAGCGTGTCTTGCTCCCATCATATGTTCTATACTCGAGATTTGATGTTTCCATCACCCTTAATCGATTGACCTATGATTGGACTGAAGAAGAAAGTTGTCAAGTCTATAAGAAACACTCTCCAAGTGAGGGAGTTTGTTCGGGAAGTGATTTTCCCAGGGGGAGCTCAATGACAACTATAGTGCTATGAGAATTCCTGTATGTCCTATTGTTGAATCCCTAGAAGGGAAGTGGGGAAATCGAAGGGCTTTTGAGCAGAGAAGAGGCACAGTTCCTAGGGTGGGACATGCATGTGGGGAATGAGAAGTTGTAGGCTGTTAGTGTGAGTTGGCTCCTGGGATATAATCCTTCCTGTTGATTGTGCAACTTCCATTCGTCTGAACCTATCCTAGGAATTTCTTTACACGGGTGGAGTTTAGTGCCATCTCGGGGGTGAATCACTGTTGAGAGTGATGAGAAGCATGGTCTAAGTCTGAGAGGTTCATGGAAGGTCTAGATGCAATTGGTGGTCTTTCATTAAAAAATAAGTACCATTTATGTATTCAATTGCATGTTGTGTATTTGTACATGTTTTATATTTATGAGTTTAGCGTGTATATGTTGTATGTATAGAATTTATTGTTATTTCAGAGTGGGTGGCCAATGATGTTATAGGGATGCTTTGAATATTATCTGAAACACCTCAAAATAACATTCTCATTATGATTTTTCTCTTTTTAGCTCCCATTTTCACCAAGTCACAGTGATTATTCCTATTCACGTTTTCCACTTTTATATGTCGTGCCATAAATTGTCTCTCGCGTTGTGCTTTTCCTACCACCTCATTTTTCCTTTTTTTAGCTACTCTCTGTATTGTCGCACATATTTTTTTTGTCAAGTCACATTTCTATGGCGCACAGTGTATTCATGTTCTTTCATTTCAATTACCATCTTCTCCGTTCTACATCATCTTACAACATGCAAAACACTTGTCCATCTACATATTTTTTTGTTTTTGTTTTTCCAATTTTGTTTTCTCTTTCTTTCTTTATTTTTCTATTTCTACTATATACATTATGTGAAATTTATTTTCCTACGATGCAACTATTAAGGGTTGGTGGTTCGACTATCCCTATATAGTTTCAATCAACTACCATTCACCTATCCTTGCATTTCTTTTCCTGTTTAATCTTGGAGCTGCACAAGGCCTCCATCTTTGATAGAATTTATCTCATATAGCTCTAGCTAATGCATCCTGAATTTCCCTGGGTGTTCTAAGTATTTATTATCATAGAGGAGAACCATATATCCTTCCCTAAATTTATTCTTCTTTATGTATCTATCATGCCAAGATTTATCTTTTTGTTTATTTACTTTCGTCATGGAAACTAGTCATAATCCTTTATTCTTATAATTCCATGAGTTGAGACAACCTTTCTTGGGTTACACCTCTTTCTATCATGTTTGTAATGGCTGCAATGCACAGACTAGGTATCAAATACTATAAAGGCACTACTAATTTCTAACTATACACAAATATGAAAGGTGTATATCCTATGATTTTCTTGCATTTAGTTCTATAATCCCATAATATTGCCAGTATCTTAAAATCCCAATCATCCCTATTCACATTAAAAATATTAGTTAAGTCATTCTCCAAAATCTTATTAAATAATTCCACTATTCCATTAGCTTGAGGATAGTATGGTGTGGTCTTCTCATGGTGTATCTCAAATTCTTCAGGAATTACCTAGATGGTACTATTGATAAAAAGAGTTCTGTGATCACTCATCAAAATCCTAGGGCATCCAAATATTGTAATTCCATGTTCAAATAGGAAGTTGACTACAATCTTTTACTGCTACTCTTCAAGCCATCTGGTGAAATATTTTTTCGTTGTAATGATATACCTTTCTCCCGATATTCTAGTTGGTGGATTAATTGTATCTACAAAGTCAATTTCTCATTTTTGAAACACTTTAATAGTTACCTGAGGCTTTAATGGTATCTCATCCCTCCTAGATGGCTTCCCTACCCTCTGATAGACATCACAAGCCTCACAATACTCCTTTTCATCCTTAGAAACTATTGGTCACCATAATCTTGCACGTAGTATCTTCTACACAATGGATTTACCTACATAATGTCCTCATGTTATCCCTTCATGCGCTTCTGCTAAAATGATCGGACGTTCATGCTCCATGCCACATCTCCTTAAAATATTATGTTCTCCTAGTTTATACAAATGTCCTACAATAATTTGGTAATATACAACTCTAACCACCAGATTTATCTTTTGTGCAATGAGATATTCCTTTGGAGAAAATCCCATACTCGAAAATTCAATGATATCATAAAAAGACTCATCGACAGTTTGCACTTAAAACAGTTCTGCATCAACAAAATTGTCCTCCAAGTTTCTTGGTTCCTCTGCATTGGTTATCCTAGAAAGATGATCAGGCCCTACATTCAATGTTCCATGTTTCACAACTACTTCAAAATCAAACTCTTGGAATAACAACAATCATCTACATATTCTACCCCCAATATTGGCTCGTTGACCATGTATTTAAGAGAAGAGTGATTTGTGAACATCTTAAAATGTTGTCCTAACAAATAATGTTTGAACTTATGCAATGCATACACCATATCCAAACCTTCTTTTTCTGTTGTATTATAATTCTATTATGACTTGCAAATCCTATTGGGTGATCTATGTCACCTTCTCCTGGTTGTGTTAATACTTCTCCAAGTGTTATGGAAGATGCATCCACATGAACATGGAACTCCTTTCACCAATATGGAAACACCAGAATTGGTGATGTCACCATTTTCTCCTTCAATATGTCCACAATCTATTGCAATTCATCATTCCATTGAAACTTAATATCCTTCTTTAAATACTTCACCATGGTCACAATAATATTTTCATAGCTCTTTATAAATTTGTATAGTATCATGTACGACCAACTGTAACTCTCAATTTGAGCATTGACTTAGGTGGTGGTAAATTAACAATAACAACAACCTTGGCAGGATCAACCAACAAATCATGCTTACACAACACATGCCCTAGTAAAATTCCAAATGGTGTGTTGAATATGCATTTCTTAATGTTCAAACAGGGATGCTATATCCCTGTTATTTCAGAGCATCCATGTTATAACATGGCCCAACCTGGGTGGCCGAGTATATTACAGGGATGCTCTAAATATTCTTTGAATCACCTCAAAATAACTTTCTCATTCTGAGTTTTTACCTTTTAGCTCCCATTTTCACCAAGTCATAATGATTCTTCCTATTCACGTTTTCCACTTTTATACGTCGTGACATAAATTCTCTGTCGTGTTGTACTTTTCCTACCACCTCCTTTTTCCTTTTTTTAGCTACTCTCTGTATCGATGAACATATTTTTTTGTCTAGTCACATTTCTCTGGCGCACAGTGTATTCTTGTTCTTTCATTTCAATTACCATCTTCTCCGTGCTACATCATCTTACAACATGCAAAACACTTGTCCATATACTTCATATTTTTTTGTTTTTCTTTTTCCAATTTTCTTTTCTCTTTCTTTCTTTATTTTTTTGTTTCTACTATATACATTATGTGCAATTTATTTTCCTACGATGCAACTATTAAGGGTTGTTGGTTTGACTATCCCTATAGTGTTTCAGTGAACTACCATTCACCAATCCTTGAATTTATTTTCTTGTTTAATCTTGGAGTTGCACAAGGCCTCCATATTTGATAGACTTTATCTCATATGGATTTAGCTAATGCATCTTAAATTTCCCTGGGTGTTGTAAGTATTTACTATCATAGAGGAGAACCAGATATCCTTCCTTAAATTTATTCTTCTTTCTGTATCTATCATGCCAAGATTTATTTTTTTCTTTATGTAATTTCCTAATGGAAACCAATCATAATCCTTTATTCTTCTAATTCCATGAGTTGAGCCAACCATTCTTGGGTTGAACCTCTTTCTATCATGTTTGTAATGGATGTAATGCACAGAATAGGTATCAAATACTCCAAAGGGACTACTAATTTGTAAGCATAGACCAACATGAAAGGTGTATGTCCTATGAGTTTCTTGCATTTAGTTCTATAATCTAATAATATTGCTAGTATCCTCAAATCCCAATCATCCCTATTCACATTGAAAATCTTAGTTAAGTCATTCTCCAAAATCGTATTAAATGCTTCCACTATTCCATTATCTTGAGGATAGTATGGTGTTCTCTTCTCATGGTGTATCTCAAATTCTTCAGGAATTACCTAGATGTTACTATTGATAAAATGAGTTCCCTGATCACTCATCAAAATCATAGGGCATCCATATCTTGTAATTACATGTTCAAATAGGAAGTGTGGTGCAATCTTTTACTGCTACTACTTCAACCCATCTGGTGAAATATTTTGGTGTTGTAATGATATACCTTTCTCTTGATATTCTAGTTGGTTGATTAATTGTACCTATAAAGTCAATTTCTAATTTTTTAAACACTTGAATAGTTATTTGAGGCTTTAATGGTATCTCATCCCTCCTGGATGGATTCCCTACCACCTGACATACATCACAAGCCTCACAGTACTCCTTTTCATCCTTAGAAACTATTGACCACCATAATCCTGCGCATAGTATCTTCTACGCAGTGGCTTTACCTACATAATGTCCTCAAGTTATCCCTTCATGTGCTTCTGCTAAAATGATAGGGCGTTCATGCTCCATGCCACATCTCCTTAAAATATTATGTTCTCCTAGTTTATACAAATGTCCTACAACAAGTTTGTAATCTACAACTCTAACCACCAAATTTGTCTTTTGTGCAGTGATATATTCCTTTGGAGAAAATCCTATACTCAAAATTTCAATGATATCATAAAAATACTTATCAACAATCTGCACTGAAAACAATTCTGCATCAAGAAAATTGTCCTTCAAGTTGCTTGGCTCCTCTGCATTGGTTATCCTATAAAGATGATCAGGCCCTGCATTCAATCTTCCATGTTTCACACCTAATTCAAATTCAAACTCTTGGAATAAGAACAATCATCTACATATTCTACCCTCAACATTGGCTCATTTACCAAGTATTTAAGAGCAGAGTGATTTGTGAACATCTTAAAATGTTTTCCTAACAAATACTGTTTGAACTTATGCATTGCATACACCATATCCAAACCTTCCTTTTCTATTGTATTATAATTCTGTTAAGACTTGCAAATGCTATTGGGGGATCTATGTCACCTTCTCCTGGTTTTGTTAATACTGCTCCAAGTGTTATTGACGATGCATCCACATGAACATCAAACTCCTTTGACCAATCTGGAAACACCAGAATTGGTGATGTCACCATTTTCTCCTTCAATATGTCCACAATCTATTGACACTCATCATTCCATTGAAACTTAATATCCTTCTTTAAATACTTCTCCATGCGCGAAGTAATATGTGCATAGCTCTTTAAAAATTTGTATAGTATCATGTATGACCAACTGTAACTCTCAATTTGTGCATTGACTTAGGTTGTGGTAAATTAACAGTAACAACAACCCTGGCAGGATCAACCAACAGACCATGCTTACACAATACATGCACTAGTGAAATTCCAAATGGTGTGTTGAATATGGATTTCTTAATGTTCAAAAAGGGATGTTATATCCCTGTTATTTCAGAGCATCCCTGTTATAGCATTGCCCAACCTGGGTGGCTGGGGATGTTACAGGGATGCTCTGAATATTCTCTGAGTTGCCTCAAAATAACCTTCTCATTTTGATTTTTCGCCTCTTAGCTCCCATTTTCACCAAGTCACAGTGATTCTTCCTGTTCACATTTTACACTTTTATACGTCGTGCCATAAGTTCTCTGTTGCCCTGTACTTTTCCTACCACCTCCTTTTTCCTTTTTTCAGCTAATCTCTGTATCGATGCACATATTTTTTTGTCCAGTCACATTTCTCTGGTGCACAATGTATTCTTGTTCTTTCATTTCAATTACCATCTTCTCTATGCTACATCATCTTACAACATGCAAAACACTTGTCCATCTACTTCATATTTTTTTGTTTTTGTTTTTCCAATTTTCTTTTCTCTTTCTTTCTTTATTTTTCTATTTCTTCTATATAAACTATGTACAACTTATTTTCCTACGATGGAACTATTAAGGGTTTTTGGTTCGACTATCTCTATACAGTTTCAGTCAACTACCATTCACCAATCCTTGCATTTCTTTTCATGTTTAATCTTGGAGCTGCATAAGGACTCCATATTTGATAAACTTTATCTTATATGGTTCTAGCTAATGCATCTTGAATTTCCCTGGGTGTTGTAAGTATTTACTATGATAGAGGAGAACCATATATCCTTCCTTAAATTTCTTCTTCTTTATGTATCTATCATGCCAAGATTTATCTTTGTCTTTATGTACTTTCCTAATGGAAACCAAATCATAATCCTTCATTCTTCTAATTCCATGAGTTGAGCCAACATTTCCTGGGTTGCACCACTTTCTATCATGTTTATAATGGTTGCAATGCACAGACTAGGTATCAAATACTCCAAAGGGACTACTACTTTCTAACCATACACCAATATGAAAGGTGTATGTCCTATGAGTTTCTTGCATTTAGTTATATAATCCCATAATATTGCTAGTATCTTCAAATCCCAATCATCCCTAATCACATTGAAAATATTAGTTAAGTCATTCCCCAAAATCTTATTAAATACTTCCACTATTCCATTAGCTTGAGGATACTATGGTGTGCTCTTCTCATGGTGTATCTCAAATTCTTCAAAAATTACCTAGATGGTACTATTGATAAAATGAGTTCCCGGATCACTTATCAAAATCCTAGGGCATCCAAATATTGGAATCACATGTTCAAATAGGAAGTGCACTGCAATATTTTAATGCTACCGCTTCAACCCATCTGGTGAAATATTTTGTCGTTATAATGATATACCTTTCTCCTGATATTCTATTTGGTGGATTAATTGTACCTACAAAGTCAATTTCTCATTTTTGAAACACTTTAATAGTTACCCGAGGCTTTAATGGTATCTCATCCCTCCTGGACAACTTCCCCACCCTCTGAAAGACATCACAAGCCTCACAATACTCATTTTCATCTGTAGAAACTATTGGTCACCATAATCCTGCACATAGTATCTTCTACGTAGTTGATTTACCTACATAATGTCCTCATGTTATCCCTTCATGTGCTTCTACTAAAATGATAGGACGTTCATGCTCCATGCCAGATCTCCTTAAAATATTATGTTCTCCTATTTTATACAAATTTCCTACAATAAGTTGGTAATCTACAACTCTAACCACCAAATTTGTCTTTTGTGCAGTGATATATTCCTTTGGAGAAAATCCTATACTCAAAAATTCAATGATATCATAAAAATACTCATCAACAATCTGCACTGAAAATAGTTCTGCATCAAGAAAATTGTCCTCCAAGTTTCTTGGTTCCTCTACATTGGTTATCCTAGAAATATGATCAGGCCCTGCATTGAATATTCCATGTTTCACAACTACTTCAAAATCAAACTCTTGGAATAACAACAATCATATACATATTCTACCCCCAATATTGGCTCATTGACCTGGTATTTAAGAGCAAAGTGATTTGTGAACATCTTGAAATGTTGGCCTAACAAATAATTTTTGAACTTATGAAATGCATACACCATATCCAAACCTTCTTTTTATGTTGTATTATAATTCTGTTATGACTTGCAAATGCTATTGGGTGATCTATGTCACCTTCTCCTGGTTGTGTTAATACTACTCCAAGTGTTATTGAAGATGCATCCACATGAACATGGAACTCCTTTGACCAATCTGGAAACACCATAATTGGTGATGTCACCATTTTCTCCTTCAATATGTCCACAATCTATTGGCACTCATAATTCCATTGAAACTTAGTATCCTTCTTTAAATACTTCTCCATGGGTGCAGTAATATGTGGATAGCTCTTTATAATTTTGTATAATATCATGTATGACCAACTGTAACTCTCAATTTGTGCATTGACTTAGGTGGTGGTAAATTAAAAATAACAACAACCTTGGTAGGATCAACCAACAGACCATGCTTACAAAACATATGCCCTAGTAAAATTACAAATGGTGTGGTGAATATTCATTTCTTAATGTTCAAGGAGATTTAAAACTATCTACACTTATATAAAATTAGTCTCAAAATTTCAACATGATCTTTTAATAAGCTAAATATTGTCCAATCATCGAGATAAACCTAAAAAAACTTATGTATAAAATCTTTAAATGTAGCTACTACTACCCTTGAAAAGATAGCAGAAGAATTATTCAATCCAATGGGCACAATTGTGTACTAATATGTCCCCCATTCTATGTAAAATGTAGTTATTATGATCCTCTAGTGCTATTCTAATCTGATGATACCCTAAAAATACATTAATAAATGAGTATGCTTCTTGTCCTCCTACATTCTCCAATACCTCGTTTGTAAAAGGGGTAGGGAAGTGATCATGAACAAAAACATCATTCAACTTCCTTAAGTCTAGAAAGATCATTATTCCCCCTTTCTTCTTCTCCTAAACAAACATAGGGATAATCCACTTAGATTTTTCAACAGGTTCTATTATCCCAACCTCTGACATTTTATCAATCTATGTATTCACATTCTGTTTATATATTGGATTCAATCTATATGGTATTTGAATTATTGGTATAACATATGGTCTCAATGGGTTATTCATTTCTTCAATTTCTCCTACTACCCCTTTCATTTATGAAAACGTCACTGGAAACAAGTCACTATCCTCGTGCAGTAACTGTGTTATTTTTTCCACTATCTGGTTATCCCAATAGTCACCAATACTTGCAATATTTGGATTCTCTTCTATTCCAATATTTACCTTATTTATCTTCAATGTTCCAACAAATTATTCTGACTCTAATTTTGGACCTTATACGTCTCTTTCCCCTTCAACTTCTGTAATCTGAATATCCCATAGGTTTTCTTCGGTTGGGTCATGTTCTGTGACATGGTAACAATGTAACAACTATTTGACTTCCTGCCTATTCTAATTTTGATAACATGTTACAATTTCAACTTCTGGTTCTTCAAATATCTTCTCTTTTATCTACTTCAGTGATGCATGCATTTCTAGATTCTCATGTTCAAATGCAAAGGTGATCACAAATTTCTATTGCAAATCTCCCCGCTTTGCAATTCCTCTATGTAGTTCCAATTCTATATACCAATTCCTCATTATGTCTTATAATGTATGAATAAAGTGATGTGCCCATTCCTTTGGTGGAACCAATCTATATTGGGTTACACATTTGTCTATATGTTCTCTGGGATGTCCCATTCCATCATATGTTCTCTTGGATATGTGGTATCAATGGATTTTTTCTCGTAAATCACTTGTCGCTTGGACAATTTTCACGGAATAAATGATAACACACTATGAGGATACAAGGAGTAGTACTGTCTTTAGGAAATTGATAAATCTCAAGTAAAAGGGTTCAGTTGTGGAGAACATTGAGAAATTACAAAGATTGAATATAGAGGTATCATATATTCCATATGAACACCTGATTGATGTATTCATAGGAACTTTAAAGGATAACATTCAACATGAGGTTCACCTTTGGCAACCCAAATCATTGGAGAATGCGTTCAGGGTGGCGATAAATGTTGAAAGTAAAAATATGGCTATGGCTACTAGAAGGACCACTCCTAACATATATCGAGAGAATAATGTTCCTTCTTCTAAAATACCTCAAAAATTGGAGGAAAGAAAATAAAAAGGTTTATACTTTGATTGTGACAACAACTACAGTAAGGGGCATAAGTGTGGTGACAAGAAATTATTCTACATAGGTTGTGAGGAGGAAGAAGAACAAGAACAATAACCATCTCAAGATGAAAACATAGAAGAGATTTCTTCTAAAGAGTTGAATCCCAAGATATCATGCAATGCATTGGTTAGAATTATCAGTCCTCAAAACCTCAAGATCGAAGGATATATCAAAAATAAAAAGGTAATAGTCCCAATTCATTTTGGTAGTACTCATTTCATTCACTATAAATTATCCAAATCTCTTAATTGCTTTATATATCTAGCGCTAGAGTTTCAAGTACTGATTGCAAATGGAGGAAGTATCAATTTATCAAGAAAATGCCATAAGATCAATCTTACTATGGGGGAATAAGTAATGAGTAGTCCAATTATATCAATTCCCATGGGTGGTGTTGATGTCTGACTACGAGTCCAATGGTTACAATCATTGGGAACAATGGATTTTAATTTTCAAGAACCTTTCATGAGGTTTTGAATGGAAGGAAAGGAAATTGAGTTAAGGGGTATGACAGGTAAACTTAGTAAGTTGATAAGCTTGAATGGAATGAAAAATTATTGAAAAAGGGGCATCAATGTGTAATTGTAAAACTATTCTCACTAGATATTCAAACATCTAAGACATATATTCCACTAGATCTCCAAATGATTATTGATAAGCATTCTAAAGTATTTGAATATATTCCCAAATGTCTTCCACCTAGTCAAAATCATGATCATGCTATTTACCTAATTCCTAGGAGTTTTTCTTCTAGCATCAGGCCTTACATATACCCTTATGCCCAAAAGAGTGAAATTGAGTGTATGATTGAAGAAATGTTAGAGGATGGAATTATTAGACCTAGCCAAAGTTCTTTATCTACACCGATGGTAATGGTACTCAAGAAAGAGGGCTCATTGTGTATGTGTCCAAATTATAGAGAGATAAAAAATATCACTATAAAAGATAATTTTCCCATTCCCTTCATTCATGAATTGTTATATGAACTACATGGAGCAATCTACATAACAAAGTTGGATCTCCATTTAGGGTATCATCATATTGGAATAAAGGAAGCAAATATCCGAAAAACAACATTATGAACTCATGAAGGCCATTACGAATTTTTTTTCATGCCTTTTGGCCTTATGAATGCACCTTCCACATTCCAAGGGTTGATGAATTCCATCTTCAATCCCTTCCTTCAAAAATTTGTGTTAGTATTTTTTGATCATATACTAATCTATAGAAAGTCTTGGGAGGATCTTGCTCAATATGTTGACAAAGTGCTACAACTACTAAATGAGAAAAAACTATATCCCAAACCATCCAAATGTTTCTTTGGGATGAAGGAAGTAGATAATTTTGTATCCAAGAGGCTCGGTAGGTCCAGAAAATGCTCAAAAATGAAAGTTCTTAGAATTGAATGAAACTAATTCCATTGTGACCGGATCGTCGCACTGATTCCGACCATATATTTACTTTCTCAAATGGATGTTGTATGCGACAGTTATCACACTCTGATCAGATTCTCAAACAGGAAAAAAGTCAATGGTCGAACTGGAAAAAATTCAATGTTGATGTCAACATGATGTGAGCATGACATCACCAAGATACTTTATTATGATAAGGTGGTAGAGGAAGGTGGCGACATGTGACTGGGCAGGTGATATAGGCATGGAGCAATAAATTCTTAACACGTGGAATATGGTTAGTTTAATGTGGAGCTGCCATGTGGCCCAAGCATGGGTTTCCACGTGGAACCCCGTCGTTGCTTAGTGTATTTGTTAAAAAAATTGGTAACTCACGAGAATGGAACCTGTGACCTGCTGATAGGAGGGAAGACTTTGGGAAATCACCAAACGCTAATGCACCACTTTGGTGCTTGTTATATGTAATCCACACTTTAATATATAAAGTCGATATATGAATGGGACAGAAAAGGAAGGGGCTGGGACTAAGCCCCAACCCACGACTTTATCACCATATGTGACCACTATACAACAAGGGTGCAGACACTATTGCTTGAAACCACCAGCGTTGGAGGGATCCACGTACCACCAATCAAAGGGGCGCAAAGTTATCATCTACCCACCTTAGAACATGGGGCTATAACCATGTGTTGGGAGCGAATTGAGGGCACGGTCCCATGCATAAGCATCACATGACCACAATTTAGGGAGCTAGCCCAAGTTTAGGGCTAGTGCGCATCCCTTTGGGCTAGCTCTTGGCCATATAAAGCTCATGTGACCTTAATTTGGAGTGCGCGCCCAGCCTTAGGGGCTACACTGTGTATTTTTAATCAAAAGTGGGTTTTTGCTTAAACTTTAGCCCAAAATATGTGTTTTTTGGCCATTTGAAGGGGGATTTGATCCCATAAAAAGGCTAGATCTTTAGGGGAAGTTGCTCTTCTCTTGTTGGGTCTAAAAAATATATAAACTAGGCTTTTTGAGCTTGAGGGGTAAATTTTTGATGCAGGGATTTGGAGGAGCATCTTGTGTAAATTGTCCATTTTTCATGTTTTGAGAGGCATTAGGCCATGTTTTGAGAGGCATTAAGCCATTTTTTTAGAGGATATTGTTGAGGAATGTATGTATTTGAGAAATGAGGTCTTGTACAACAGATCTGAAGCATGCTTTGTAACAACAACGATCCAATGTAAAGAGAGCTTGAGCATTTGAAGAGGAATAAAGAAGTCCTCCACTTGGAAGTGGTCCAAGAGATGTAGCCAAAGATTGGTGAACTCCATTATCAAATTTCTTGTCTCTACTTCTCTTTCTTGTTTGTTTTTATCTTCTCTTAATTTGTAGCATGGTTTATAATGGCTGAACTCTTTAATCATTAATGAGCATCAAGTAAAAGTCATAATTATTATCCCGCAACAAGTTATGGAGTTTTATGTGTTTCACATTCTTATCGATCTAATGCATAAAGTACATTAAACTTAACCTGCAATTGTTAGTAAAACCTATCATTTTTGGATCAAGTTTAAGGTATCAAAGAATTTGGTTTTCAAGGTTTGACAGGAATTGCAAGCATTGGATGCTCACTAGAGCCATATTCAAGTGAGAAGAAGGCCAAATTGAGGCTCTTAATCCAGAGATTCAAAGGAGACCTCATAAGCAAGAGATGTCTTCATCGATAAAACTATGTCCTTTGCATCCGAGGATGATTTCGTTGAGGCATTTCAATTGATGAAAGCCATGGTAGAGGAACTTTACCATGAAAGAGGTCAATGAAGAAATCCAAAGGTTGAAGAAGGTGAATCTTCAGTAAGAGCAGAAGGAGGAGTTGGAGGTGGTGGAGCTTTAGAACCTTCTTCGCCTTCATCCTTGTCATCTACAAGTGAAGAAAGTGTACATTCCTCCATGGAAAAGAAACCTAAAAAAACTCATCTTTCTTTTGATATGTCTTTATTAAAGTTAGATGTAAATTTTAATTTACCACTTATGATGGTGAATTAGATGCAGAAAAGCTTGATAATTGGGTTAGACAGTTAGAAGTATATTGCAGGATACAAAGGATTGTCGATGATGAAACAAAGATCCAACATGCAAGTATCAAATTGGGAGGCACAACTCTCATATGGTGGGAAATAAAAACTAAATATGATCTCGAGAAAAATGGTAAAACATTCTCTTCTTGGAATGATTTTATCACTGCTTTGAAGAAACAATTTTATCCATTAGCATACATGCAATAGGAAATGATGAATTGGCAAAGTTTAAGGAAAGATAAGCATCAAAGTGTACAAGAATATACTCAAATATTTTGTAAGAAAGAATTAAATTTGGGTATTCCTTTATATACACAAGAGACACTCCTAAAATATATTGGTAGTTTGCATTCTTATCTCAAGCACACTATTCTTATGTTAAATACTTCTAACTTTGATGAAATATATGTACAATCCATTCACATTGAATCAAGTAAAGGGAATTTTGGTGATAGTGTTTCTATAGATACTTGGCAAAGAAAGGATCCAGGGAAAATAAAAGAGAAAGAGAAGAAGAAATCCACAACAAGAAAGGAGAACCCTACTTGCAAGCATTGAAAGAAGGTAGGCCATGATGCAGATCATTGTTGGATCTTGCATCCTCAGTTGATGCCAAAGAAGTATGCCAACCAAGGAAGAAATAATACCACAACTGCGATAGTTGAAGTGGATCTTCGATCAAACTCTGGTGTTGAGACAAAAATTGTAGCAATGGGAATTCGAGGTATAAATTTTGTTCCAAGTACTAGCTCTTCTAATTCAAATGTTGTAAATTATGAGTGTAAAAGGGGTCAACTTTTCCACATAAGGGTCATAAAAAATAATGTTAAAATCGATACTCTTATAGATAGTGGATCACAAGCCAATCTGATCAGTGAAGAGGTTGTAAATAATTTTGGACTTGAAACTAAGGCACATCCTAGACCCTATCCATTGGGATGGATATGTGGTGATAATAATTTGCAAGTAACTAAGAAATGTAAAATTAAGTTTGAAATCACTTCTAATTATTTTGATGAAGTAGAGTTTGATATAGTGCCATTGGACATATGTGGAATTGTCCTAGTAATGTAACGATCCTAAGACAAATTCTTTCTTGGAATCACTAACTACTACTAATTTATTGAGTTATTAAGTGCATACAAGATTCATCAACACATGGAGATCATAATATATTCAAGATGTAGAAGCACAAGCAAAGATCTAACCTTTTTATTATGAGCAGTGTAAGATCAATACAATAGATGGCCGATCTGGCATAAACCTCAGAGGGCCGTACAAACAATAGATATGAGCTGCTACAAAATGTTCTCGCTAATACAAAATAATTCGTCCAAAGGCTGAATAAGAAATGAAGATCAATACAAGTAGATTCGAATGCCAAACTCTCCAGCTGAAGAATGCCACACTCCAATAGAAGGTTGAAACCCTCAATAACTCGGCCTTTCTTCCAAAAGTGTTCAATCACCCTAAGAAATATGCCAATTGATAGATCGGGTGATGGTAAGAATAACCCAGGTGCCTGAATCTCCAAGATCCCTCTCAATCTCCATAGATCTGAATTTCCCACTGAATGGGGTGCCCCACTAGATGATGAAACCCTAGCTGGTTTGGCACTGATGAAGGTGGCCTCCAAATGCTCTGAAAATCTCCAAGAATATAGATCGGGCTATGAGAATCCCATGGGAGAAGTTTCAGACTCAGATCTCAAGCAGATCTCCCTAGATTTGAGTTTTACTGAATTACAGGACGTCCCCTATGGCTCCAAGATGTCCCAATCTGCAGACAATTGTAGAATGGTGATAACCCTCCAGAAAAGCCCTCAAAATGATGGTCCTACCCCTGCAAACAAAACCCAACTGTTGGAATGGCCCTAGGCCCTCAGGATAAGCTGGATCGAACCTCCCTCGATAAACTGGCTCTGATACTAGAATGGTGTGGAGGAGTCTTTCATCCCCGAGACCAAGTTGT
>ML781174.1:344723-355757 GCA_009831015.1 Picea engelmannii | reverse complement strand
GGTGATGGTAAGAATAACCCAGGTGCCTGAATCTCCAAGATCCCTCTCAATCTCCGTAGATCTGAATTTCCCACTGAATGGGGTGCCCCACTAGATGACTGAAACCCTAGCTGGTTTGGCCCTGATGAAGGTGGCCTCCAAATACTCTGAAACTCTCCAAGAATATAGATCAGGCTATGAGAATCCCGTGGGAAAAGTTTCGGACTCAGATCTCAAGCAGATCTCCCTAGATCTGAGTTTTACTGAATTACAGGACGTCCCCTATGGCTCCAAGACGTCCCAATCTGCAGACAAATGTAGAATGATGATAACCCTCCAAAAAATCCCTCAAACTAATGGTCCTTCCCCTGCAAACAAAACCCAATTGTTGGAATGGCCCTAGCCCCTCAAGATAAGCTGGATTGAACCTCCCTCGATAAGCTGGCTCTGATACTAGAATGGTGTGGAGGAGTCTTTCATCCCTGAGACCAAGCTGTGGAACAAGGTGAGTGGATATTTCACCACTGAGTTGCTTCCAAGGGTTTGTACAGCAAAACCCCGAAACTGAATGCTCAAGAGCAATAGAAAATGTTAATCCAAAACCAGAATGAATAATAGGTGCACCCCAACCTCTTACTTATACTTTTCCTTCTAATTCTCTGTTGAGTTAGGTTAACTCCCAGGGTTAATCTTCTATTTTTCTATTGAGTTATCTTTTACTCCTTTATCCTTTTCCTTTCTTAAGTCAACTTAAAAATATAACTTTTAACTTCTTGACTTCCCCCCCCTCAGTGTGAGACTATGACCTCGTGGGGGTGCCCAGGCCACTGAGTCTCCTCATCACCTCTCTAAGAGGTGGGGGACATTACAGGTAATCCCATACCTTTATGATAGAAAAACCATATTCTACAGGAAGGAAAATAAATATTGCTTCAAGAAATGTGGGAAAGAGTACATTGTTCGTTCTCATCGCATGAAAAATGACAGATATTTTGCAACTACAAGGAAGTTAAAAAGAATGGTAAATGACAGCAAAAGTTTAACACTTATGTATGTAAAAAAAAAGTAAGTTAGTGATGATAAACATGAGATGGTTCATTATGTTTCGAACATTCGTGGAGTGTCACAAGAAGTACAATATGAGGTTTAGTTGCATACTTTGTTTACTATTCATGTTCAGAAGGGGAAGCATGTTTTGTCATTCTCATTCACATACTTAGTATTGTTGTTTAGTTTTCTGCTCCTCAGTGGTTTATGGTTGCTAAACGCGACAGAGAATGTAGATTATTGTGCAATAAATGAGATGATTACTTTGATAAACATTGTTATCTCAGTTTTTATGTTTGTTGTGATGAGTCACGTGATCATTGTCCGAACAGAAAGGATGGATGATACATGGCAAGTGGGGAGGAAGTACCCTCACTTCTTACTTGAGTAAAAGAAGACTTTTGTTGGTCCAAAAGCTTCCAAGTGGGGAAGAATTATCCAGGAGGCTCCCTAGGTCCATAAAATGCTCAAAAATGAAATTTCTTGGAATTAAATGAAACCAATTTCATTTCGACCAGCTCATCGCACTGATTCCATACATATATTTACTTTCTCAAATAAACGTTGTATGTGAGAGTTATCACACTCTGATAAGATTCTCAAACAGGGAAAAAGTCAATGGTCAAATTGGAAAAAATTCAATGCTGACGTCATCATGACATCAACATGACATCACCAAGATACTTCATTATGTTGACATGGCTGAGGCAGGTGGTGACATGTGACTGGGGAGGTGATACAAGTGTGGACCAATAAATGGTTTACATGTGGCATATGGTTGATTTAATGTGGAGGTGCTACGTGGCCCAGGCATGGGCTGCCATGTGGTACCCCGTCGTTGGTTGGTGGCTTTGTTAAAAAAATTGGTAACTCACGAGAATGGAACCCACGACCTGTTGATAGGAGGGAAGACTTTGGGAAATGACAAAACTCCAACCCGCCACTTTGGTGCTTTTTATACATAATCAACACTTTAATATATAAAGTGCATATATCAATGGGGTGGAAAAGGAGGGGGTTGGGGCAAAGCCCTAGCCCACGACTTTATCACCATATGTGACAATGATACAATAGGGGCGCGGGCATTATTTCTT
Source organism: Picea engelmannii (assembly GCA_009831015.1). Lineage (NCBI taxonomy): Eukaryota > Viridiplantae > Streptophyta > Pinopsida > Pinales > Pinaceae > Picea > Picea engelmannii. The sequence goes on along the minus strand of ML781174.1, from coordinate 353,637 downwards.
GAAACCACTAGCGCAGGACAGAGCCACGTACCACCAATCAAAGGGTCACAAATTTATCACCTACCCACCTTAGACCAGAGGGCTATAACCATGTGTTGGGCGTGAATTGAGGGCATGGTCCCATGAAGAAGCACCACATGACCACAATCCAGGGAGCTAGTGCAAGTTTAGGGCCAGTGCACAACCCTTTGTGCTGGCGCTTGGCCATATGAAGCTCATGTGACCTTAATTCAGAGCACCTTCCCATCCTTAGGGGCTACTCCTTGTATTTTTAATTAAAAGTGGGTTTTTGCCTAAGGTTTAGCCCATTTTATCTATTTTTTAGTAGTTTTTGGCCATTTGAAGGGGGATTTGATCCCAAAAAGAGGCTAGATCTTTAGGGGAATTTGGGCTTCTCTTTTTGGGTCTAAAAACTATATAAACCATGCTTTTTGAGCTTGAGGGGAAATTTTTTGATGCAGGGATTTGGAGGAGCAGCTTGTGTAAATTGTCCATTTTTCATGTTTTGAGAGGCATTAAGCCATGTTTTGAGAGGAGATTGTTGAGGCATGTATGTGTCTAAGCAAGGTGGTATTGCACAACAGATATGAAGCATTTTTTTTAATAGAAAAGAGCCAATGTAAAGATAACTTGAGCATTTGAACAGAAAGAAAGAGTTCCTCCACTTGGAAGAGGGCCTAGAGACGTAGCCAAAGATTGGTGAACTCTGTTAACAAAGTTCTTATGTCTACTTGTCTTTCGTGGTTGATGTTATCTTCTCTTAATTTACAGCATGGTTTATAATGGATGAACTCTTTAAACATTAATGAGCATCAAGTAAAAGTCATAATTATTATTCCGCAACAAGTTATGGAGTTTTATGTGTTTCACATTCTTATCAATCTGATGCATAAAGTACATTAAACTTAACTTGCAATTTTCAGTAAAACCTATCATTTTTTATTCAATTTTTTTCATATTGTATCGCATGAAGGTGTCAAGTTATATCCTAACAATATTAAGGTCATGATGGATTGGCCGATTCCCAAAACATTGAATAATCTTAGAGGATTTTTGGTTTTGAGAGGTTACTACCACAAGTTTGTTCAAAACTATGGAAGAATAGCAACACCTTTAACGACATTAACTAAGAATGATTCATTTTCATGGACTCCATAGGAAACTAAATCTTTGGAAAATCTTAAATATGTGATGTGCAAATATCTTTCCTTGACGACACGAGACTTCACAAAAACCTTTATTGTGGAATGTGATGCCTCGAGAAATGGAATTGGTGTTGTTCTAATGCAAGAAGGAAGAGCCCTTTCTTTTGAAAGTTGAACACTCAAGGGAAAGGACTTATACAAACCCATTTATGAGATGGAAATGATGTAAATACAACATGCATTGAAGAAATGAAACCCTTACCTAATAGATAGGCACTTCAAGGTCAAAACATATCATAATAGTCTTGAATACTTCTTGGAAAAAATATTATCTTCAGAATAACACCAAAAATGGGTGACCAAGATGTTGGGTTATGATTTTGAAATCATCTACAAAAAAGGGAAGAAAAATGTTGTGGTAGATGCACTCTCAAGAAAAGATGAATATGTTGATGCCTTTCTCTGTGCTATCTTGATTAGACAACCTGATTGGATAAGAGAAGCGAGGGATGAATGTAAGAATGAACAAAATATATGGAATCTTATTCAAAGGTTGCAACAGGATTCTAGTGCATCATATACATTTACATGGAAAAATCATTCACTATGGTACAAATATCTCTTATATTTATGTAAGAACTCCCAACTCAAACGAAAGGTACTCTTGGAATTTCAAACCTCTCTAGTACGAGGTCACTCAAGATTTTTGAAAACCTACCATAGGGTAAAGAAGGATTTTTTTTGGGATGGCCTTAAAACTGATGTTGAAAGGTTTGTGGAAGAATGATTGGTTTGCCAACAAAACAAGGTGGAAACCATTAAGAACCCAACTCTTTTACAACCATTAGCCATCCCAAGTGAGCACTAGGAGGAGGTTTCCATGTATTTCATCACATGATTACTAAAGTATAAAAAAAAGAGTGGCATCATGGTGATTATTGATAGAATGACCAATTACACACACTTTTGTGCACTCTCTCTTCCTTTCAAGGCCACTACAACTTCCACTGCATTCATGGAGATAGTTCAAAAGCTACATGGAAGCCAAAAGATTATTGTAAGTGACAAAGATCCCATCTTCACTGGACATTTTTGGACAAAATTATTTTCCTGTTTAGGTACTCAATTGTCTCATATCTCATGTGATCATCCTCAATCTGATGGAAAAACCAATGTAGTGAACAAATGTCTGGAAGGATACCTATGTTTCTTTGTCTTTGATAAACAAACACAATGGTTCAAGTGGTTACCCTTGGCAGAATGGTGGTATAACACTTCCTTTCATAGTGCAACATAAATGACACCATTTATGAAATTATATGGATATCACCCACCTTCCATCACTTGTTCGCTAAAATAAAAATATAAGGTTCAAGCAGTGGAAGATCACATCAAGCATCAACAACAAGTTCTCCAACTCTTAAAGTACAACCTGACCATGGAACATAATCACATGAAACAACAAGTAGATCATCATCGTAGTGAAATAAGTTTTAAAGTAGGGGATTGGGTATTTTTAATACTATAACCATACAAACAAATTTCCCTCAAGAAAGATAAGAAGGATAATAAATTATCACCAAAGTACTATGGACCTTATAAGGTGTTTCAAAAGATTAGTACTATGGCATACAAATTGGATTTGCCTACATCTTCGTGAGTACACCTAGTTTTCCATGTTTCTTGCTTAAAGAAGGTTATAGGTGAGAAGACCCTAGTTCAAACTATATTTCCAGAACTTGACGAGGAACGAAAAATCAAATTGGAGCATGGAGATATCATTGACATAAGAATTCTGTAGCTGAGGAATAGATCCATTTCAGATTATCTCATTAAGTGGAGGAAACTACCTACTAAATATTCCACTTGGGAAGATGAGTCTTTTATATAGAAGCATCAAGAAATACTCAACCGTTGTGTAGAACACTTGTTTGAAGGGGAGGGGCATGTTAAGCCCTAAAAAGTGGAACACTACCCTTAATTGGGGAATATTACATTAGTATTGTTATTTTATTTATGTCAACTTGGGTCCATTAGTTGTAATTGCACCTCCTAGTCTCCTATATATACCAAGCATACCTTTTCCTTTGGAATCATCTTGTATTTGTAAATTTATGTGGTGTATAAGTAGGTTTCCCCCATAAAGAGGCTTATTATTTGAAATTCTCTCTTTTTCAAGGCCTTGAGTACTTAGTTTGAGGATTTTTATTCTATTTTGATGTTTTGTTCTTTGATATTTGGTTCTTAACATCAATAGTACTGATTAAAATTGGGTTTCACATATAAAAATTTATTTTCCACATGTGGTAACATGTAAATTAATAACTAAATTGGATTACGATGAACTAACTAGTTTATTATGATGCATAGATTTAAACATATGACTATATAAAGTTCAAAATGTTTGCCTTGAAAGCAAAGAGGGAGAGAGTATTACATCTATAAGATACATGGAATACTCAAGCTACAACTTAAAAACACTTATGCATTCCACCTATTCATTCCATTGACTATAACATGTATATATACACAGATAAATGATCCAGACATCCTTTACGAATGATCTATATAGTTTCCAAGAAGCATCGAACTCTTTGGAATTTTAATTTTTTGGTCACTCGATCCACACTGGACTATCTGGAATATTCTTACCTACCATGCACGAGAGTAATTACTATGTCTCAACACTCCCCATTAACTACGACTGATAACATTACTAACTCTAACCATCAATGTCTTTATGCAATTACAAAATTCATAACATGATAGATTGTTGGTCTAATTCTTAGCTAGGATTACAACATTTGAAATAAAATTCAATTACATCATCCACATGTGTTTCTACACAATGGGATTCAATTTATTCACTATGTTCATTCTCTGCAATTCTTACAAGGTCAATTTCTTCAGCAATCTTCTTTTTCTTCAGTACGATCTTCCAAGAGATTCTACTTATATTACAACACAAACTTCATCAATACCTAGAATGTTGATTTTGATTGATGTTCCTTCCCCTTTCATTGTATTCCATCTCAAAATATTATTCTTGGTTGCTTGAGAATAATTCTCTCATACAATAATTATCTTGAGATATAATGTTGTTGCATAATTCTTCTTGTTTCATTTGTACCAATTTGAATATGGGAGGAGAAAAATTCCAATTGCTACATCCTTAATCATCCCAAAGGCTTTCTATGGGTTACCCTAAACTGTTTTACCATATCCATGGTTTTTCCTTAGCTTACTCTTAATGTTACATATTCAAGGGTTTTGTTAGTTTACCCTAAACCATTACAAGAGGTTCCATGAACCATGAAAAATATGACCTAAATATGGAAATTATTCACTCACTTTTGATCATCAACTCGTTCCTTGATTCCTTCTTCATGTGGGAGATTTTGTACATTGGAGTATTTTACCTTGTAGAATATTTTCAATATAAAATTAACATTTTTCCATTCATACACACTTATCCATCCAGATTGTTTCTATCTAGGAGGTTTTTATATTTGTATTTTCCAACATGTGCGATGATTATGATTTGTAATGCCGCAAATATTGCAAGGATGTAGATTCCAACAATTTGCTTGTGCATGTCCTTTTCTACCACAATCATTGCAACATTGCTCTTGCTTCTACATATATTGTGTTTCACTACTATATGAAAATAATGTTTCTTCTTTAATAAAATTAGTGCTCTCATTGTTTTTATTTCCTTCATAATCAAGACCTTCATTTCTTGGCCTTATACAAATATTAATGGGCTTCTAGATGACTTTACCATTTTTACCGAATCTTTTTCCATCAAAACCCATTTTTTTCATGAGCTCAGACCCATTTCCTTTTGTGTATCTTTCAAAACTACCAATTTCCTCATCTTCAATATTATTTTCACCTTTAGACAAAACATCATTCAGAACCTCATTGCATGAGACAAACTTATATGTATGGAATCAACCACTTTACTAGTATCACATGAACTATCTAGCAGATCACTTGTATCACGAATTCCATCACACATTAATTTTTCTTTTTTCAATTCCCTTTCCAATGTTAACAACAAATTTTATTTTTCCAACAACTCTTGCTTCAAAGATTCCATTATTGATCCTTCTTTTCATGAAGTGCTAAAATATCAAACACCTTTTGATTCAACGATTCCATCTTTTTTTCTAGTTAATTGATGTGTTGTGTAGTGAGGCTAAAATGTTCTTGATAGACTGAGTTTTTACATACTTTAAGTTCAATGATTTTTTCCATTAATGAAGTGTTAACTCCTACTACCTTGTCTATATGTTGGGAAGCATAACGAAATTTTTGCTAAAGTAATTTGACTTCTTGATTAGCATGATGTAGTATTTTTACTCATTTCTGCATTTTAAAGTGTTAAATGATTCACACTTTGTTGTGACAAGGACTACAACCCTCCATTTTTCATTTTAACTTGTTTATCCCCCTAAAAAATGGATACCATTATATTTTGAGCCAAGAGAAAGCCTTATAATTCTACTTCTCCATCTCAATATTCTTTTGATAACTAATGTTTCACTTGAAAAAAGAAAGGTCATAAATACTTGGTGCTACAATCCAATTTTGAAATCGACAGAGTTACTTCAAAATTCTTTAAGAAGTTTTAAAGAGTTACTTCAAGATCATCCAAGAAGTTTGAAAGGGTTACTTCAAACTCCTGTGCACATTTCAGAGGAGTTACTTCAAACTCCTCTGAGCAGTTTAGAAGATTTCTTGTCTTTTACTATGATACACAACAATATCGCAAGAGTTGGGAGAAACTCCTATTATCATATCGAAGGATTTACTTCTATCTCCTCCAATATGTTTGGAGTAGTTACTTTCAACTCTTCCAAACACATCACAAAATTTATTATCTCTACTTTTGAACTGATCCAAGAACTTTATCTTAACTCCTACGATCAAACCAACCCCAACCATTGCATTTAATGCCATAAATAGTCATTTGGATATATAAATGAAATGAGGTTAGGTTTAGTGTTATCCTACCATTTTCAAGTGAACAAGGAAACCTTAGGATAAATGTGTCGAGATGAACTCCATTCGAGGCTCTCACCTATCCATATCCACCACGTGGTGGCGTAATCCAGGTAAGATTACCTCACCTCTCTTCCTTATTTCAAGATCGAGTTATGTATTTGTTTATTAGTTTCCCTTAATTCTTTTCCCTAGATCGATAATCCTCTTCCCCCCTCTCTTCATCATTTATCTCTCGAACACCCCCCCTTCACCAACCTTACGTTTTTTGTATAACCTGTTCCTTTCCACGGGATACACAACCAGTCGACCCTTTCCCCTTTACCAGCATGGAATTTCTCTGCATCCTTGCACTTAAACCTTGAAAACCCCCTCAATATTTCCCTGAGAAAAAATATATTGATCTATAAAGTCATAGGATTTCCTCACTCTCCTCAAAACTGGTCATGGTTTTTCCCTGGATCGCTTTCCTATTCTCGCAAAAAAATACCTAACTGGGTTTTAAAGTATCTTATATGGTGCATTCAGAAAATTTTAAGTTATAATCTCTACATAGCTCGGAGAAATTCAAACAAAATCCTTCGATGAAAGATAATAAGAGTTACTTTTAACTCTTTTGAGCATATCATAGGAGTTACTTTCAACTCCTCTGATATTATCATAGGAGTTACTCTTAAGCACTTCAACCTTTTGGTATTTGTGATATTTCCTTCTAGTGACATATCGAAAGAGTTGGATAGAAATATTTTGATCTCATTAGATGAGTTGTCTTCAAATATTATTTTCTCCATTCTATCGACCTTTAGCAGAACATTTAGTTCTAACCCCTACGATCAGTATTAGATAAGTTTCTTTCAACTTGACATGTACAGAAAGCAACTTGTTATGCCTCTATAATTTTAGTAATTATTATAATTTTTCGATCATTTTGATATATTTCAAATAACATGGTCTAAATTTATCCGTTTTGCAATTTTATACATGTCACCATGGAAGAATATGGTGGAAAAAGCAACAGGGATTGAGCCATCTAGCATCTTACAACAAAAAATAGAGGCAACAATTGTTGGGACCATATATGATGATACTTATGGACTTATAGAGAAATATGGAGAGACATTAAAATAGGGAGAAGTATATTACATGCTCAAGAAGTCAAACTTCTCTATGGAGGATGAAGAGCCAAATGAGCTCCAGGAATTCAGGAATATTAGAAGGTTAGGAATTTTTAGGGTGTCAACACATCCAACAGTCTTCCCTTGTGTAGACATCATTTCTTGGATCTTGAATAACATAGATATAAATATTCGATATGTTTGTAATGCAAGAAAAGAACCTATAGATTCATTCATGCTCGATGATTTAGCTAAATTTTATCATATTGAAGATGAGAAAAAAATATTGGATGGTTAAGTTCTTAGTGAGTTGGAACTTACATTGAAATATTTATTCCCCACATGGCACAAAGGATATAGACAGTTCAAGTATTGACCCAAGAGTTGGTACCCCATGACCAATTTAAGAAGACTCTACCAGTATATGGTGTCCATGTTTTGCAGGTTATATGGGGAACTGGATGCAACTCATTTCCCCCTATATTACATGCACCTAATTTATTTATGTGTATATGTGGGGGCCTCATTCAACTGGGTAGACATATTCTCCTAAAATATCAAAGCTTTCATATTTGCAGTTGCAAAAGAACAACAAAGAAACTTTCCTAGTTTCCATATGTCCTCATATCTCCTAGACATAATGTGTACTACCCACAGGTACCCAAACATGGGGCGGACTTGGTTTCCCACCGACTTTGCAATCCACATCTACTACAAAGTGCTTTGGGAGAAAAAATACTGAACAAAATATCAAAGAATCTATGAGAACTTCTTTTCCCCATTCTATGAATTTATCTTTTGGACCTCCCCACCCTGTATGATAGACAAATCCATAGAATTCATAACAAGGACCGGGGACTGGTATTTGATGGATCACACTACATATATAAGAGTATATGGTGTGATGAAACCACCCCACTTACTCCCTTGGTTCAATCCTAACAAACTTGTGCTTCAAGAGTTGGCTTATCAAACTATCATACATGGGGTTAGAGGAATGTTATAATGATCAAAGAAAGAAATTTGGCCTCCACTACCTCTATACATTGGAAACTATTTCTTTGAGAACACAAAAAAGCTGAAACAGAAGTGGACATCTTACATTCTTACCACTTTGGAGAGGAAATATTAAGGAGGCATGACCCTAAGAATGTTGTCAAAGAGAAATTCAATAGAATGAGACTCCAATATGAATACACCACTGATTTCTGGGAAGAAGACGAGGTTCATAAAAATGTTAGAACTTACGACGAAGTTATTTTCAATAGGCGGGGCCAACCAAAAGAAAGGATCATGGATGAAGAAGATACAAGGGAGGTGGCCAGAAAAGAGGCAGAATGAGATGAAGCTAAGATATATTCTCCCATCTTTATCTCAACTCATTAAGTTTTCATTGAAGAGGAAAAAGGAGAACCAACAGATAAAAAGTAAAGAGACAAAGAGGAGGTGCTTAAAAGGAGGAATGACCCTAAAAAGAAACAAAAAATAGAATCTAACAAAGAAAAGGCCAGGGAAAAATATGAAGTGAAAGATAAAGTTGAAGTCGAAAAAAAATAAGAATCCAAACAAAAAGCTACTACAGAAAAATAAAAGGAGTTGGCAGAAGCATTCTTTCCCTCTCATATGACACCTTACAAATCATTCTTT
>ML781174.1:328634-343423 GCA_009831015.1 Picea engelmannii | reverse complement strand
GATAGAGAGATATTTCATGTTCATAGGAACGCATGCACATTCCTATTCCTAATGGAAAACATGCTTTAGGAATGCACACACATTCCTAAAACATGTGCATGATATATTTTTTTCAATTTATATTAGGAACATGCACGTGTTCTTGTACATGTGTTTCTACGAAACACGCGTGTGTTCTTGAAAACGTGGACGCATTCTTGGGAACTTTCCTACATGGATTGTTGAGTGGAGATTCATGGTTTTTTGAACATGTCACATTGGGAATGCATGTGTGTTCCTAGGAACATGCAAAAGTTCCTTCGAGTGCACATTCATGCTCACCCCATTTCCACTTTATTGTCCACCAACTTCGTTCACTCACCCATACATATAAATACAAGAAAATGGTCTCAATATAAACAACTACATTGATCCATTGGTTGAAGAAATATCTCAACCTCAAAAAAAAAATCAGAAGCTAACTAGTTGGAGAGAATCTCTCAAACCAACTAGGCCTCAAGAACATCCTAAAATCTAGCAACAAACTCCTTCTCTAGAACCTGGAACTCTACCTAATAATGGCCAATAAACTCAATAATTAAATATGATCACAATTAAGGAAACTGAGAGTTGCACATCCCAACACCCATACCATGATCTACATTCCCTCTAGGAATAAAAACTCAACCTTTACATATCAACATTCATCCCTTTAAGTCTATTGTAACATGGAAATCATAATAAACTTGTCAACTCAATATTAATTGGATGTTAAAAAAACAATTACAATAATTACTGAACATCTTTGAGGACTCGGCCTATATGTGATTTAATCCTTTGCACACAGTACACAAATAATTGGTGTGCACAATAAATCCCAGGTAGTTAATGTCCTATTATATATATATATATATATATATATATATATATATATATATATATTATTCACGTTCATATTTAACTAATCAAAATTAATTTAATATAAAATTAATTTTGATCATTAAAATAACATTTAATAGTAAATATAATTTTAAGCATTATCATAGTAAATGTTTTATTTGAATATTAAAAATAATACACTTTTAAAGGAAGTTGTGAGGATATTGTGTCAAGATCATCCCATGCTATGCTATTAATTATATATTTGAGAGAAATTTTTGAACTTTTCATTTACAAAAGAGTGATTAATGGTTCATGAGATATGGGATTTTTCTCAGCTTCATATAACCACCACTCCTATATTTAGTAAAGGTGATTCACTCACACTTTTTTTTTTGGTTGTCGTAGTAAAAATGATATATATATAAATTCACATAAATAAGTAATGATGATGATGATTAACGTCCACTAAGACCGAATTGGTCTATCCAACCTTAAAAGGGTAAGTGATTACCTGCGGTTCTTTAAAATTTTGTTCTTTTGCTCAAAAATCATTAAGAGAAGCTTTCTAAGATCACCATATGTTTTTTGAGTTAAGAGGTTAGGAAGGTTGGTAGTGTGACAAATATTTTGTAAATGAGATCTAATATGGGTATAGGATGGAAAATCTAAGAGAAAGTGTTTTTCATCTTCAACCTTCTTAGTGTCACAAAGGTGACACACTCTTTCATCCCATGGTGTTTTAGGAATCGACCAATACTCTGTTTCACTATGGAGCTCGTGAGAATTTGTTCTTATCTTAACAATGTTTATTTTTTTATTTACACTTGGCAAACCAAATAGATAATTTTGATCTTCTAGATTAGGGTTGATTAGATTCTTATAATACCTTAATTTTCTTTTTTCCTCTAACTCTTTATCACACCACATTTTCTCCTTAAAGTTTTGATTTGACATTTTTTTTAATAGTATCTTTATTCTGCAAAATGGTGTCTTCCATGATTCCCCAATAGTTTAGCCAAGACCAGGCATCTTTATGCCATCCTCTCTTGATTCGATGGTGGTCATGATTCAATTTTGAAACAATTTTAGGAATCATATTTTCTTCCATGTTGTTTAACATGTTCTTATACATTATGTATCTATTCATAACCATGCTCTCAATGGGAGAGAGGCTTGTTTCTAAGAGGAGGATCAGATAGGGTGTATTTCCTTTAATTTTGATATTATAGGTTATAAAATTATTTTTTATTTGATCTATCTTTCTCCAGGATTCACAAGAGATACTACAACCACAGAATTCACATCCATAAAGAATAACAGGTGTAATAAGAGTCTCAAAGAGGATTTTCTTCTGATTCCAACTCCAAAGTTCAACCAATTTACAGTTGTTTTCAAGCCCATAATATGATTTACATCCCCAAATAATCCTTTTTTGAATGCTATAATTCCAATTGCACTTGTTGTGAATATCAATTACAAGATATTTGTATGAAGTCGCTTCATCCAATTTGGTGATTTCATATATGAAGGTATCATAAGGGATCTTATTGGATTTAATAATCATGACCTTAGTATTATGAGTATTAACAGTCATACCCATATTGGACCAAAAATCCTTGAGGATTCTTAGTTGGTTTTAAAGATCATGAGGACTCCTTTCCATAAGAACGATGTCATCAACATAAAGAAGAATATTGATGACTATAGCAATGAGAGTAGGGCCGACACAACCTGTTTTTTCCAACAAATCTTCTAACTTGTCAATGTATATGCCAAAATGGGTAGGGGACAAGGGACAACCTTGTTTGAATATGATATTGTAGTTAATCTCTTTTGGCTAGCCCTCAATGTTTTTAAACTTAGCAATAACATTCTCATACATCCTTATTGCAACAACCCTCAACTCGAGAGGCACTTTTATCTCTTCCAACCTATTCCAAAGGTTTTTCCTAGGAACCATGTCAAAATCTTTTCTAAAGTCAACAAAACAACAAAAAAATATTGGTTTTAGTTTTGCAGAGCTCCTCTGCAATGATCCTAAAGGTAATAATATGGTCCAAAATTGAATGATATTTCTTAAACTCGCCTTTAAATCTTATACCATGACTTTCTAGCCAAATGCTAATCTTCTTTTCCAAAATAATTTCATAAATCTTGGCTAAAATCAGGCTGATCATAATGGTCCTATAATTATAGGGAATGTGTCTATCCCCGTTTTTAAAAATAGGAACAATGAGGCTTTGCATCCAGGGTTTAAGAAAGCCCTGCTTGATTACTAAATTTAAGAGCTCGTGTATGTGAGGGATAAAGATTGGCCCTCTGATTTATAAAATTTTAGCTTGGTAGCCTTCATCGCGCTTAAGATTCCCATTTGCAAGATGCTTAACCCTGAAATCTATGTCATCTAAAGAAAAATATTCTTCATTTGTAGGGAAAATATGAATGGTGTCCATGACATTAGGGAACTGGAAAATATTTTTAAGGTAGGAATTCCAGTTCCTTAAGGGAATCTTATTATTTTCTTTAGTATTTCATTTTAGAACTAGACTCCAAAACTTCTCAGGATCCAGCTTATATAGTTTTGAAAGTTTCTCTTGCCTTTTATTGATATAGTACCTTTTTTTCCTTTTAATTAGGGCTTTGTACCCATTGATTTTATCGAGTCTTAAGGACTCATTAGAAGCATCCCTAATGGATTTCCTAGCAATTTTACATTCTTTATCATACCAAGGGTTGGTCGTTCTATTATTCTTTTTATAGGACACCTCAAAAGAGAACATGTTAATAAAAGTGGAAAGGGTAGTTGTAAAATTATAATAGAGTTCTTCAATGTTGTCCTTACAAGTTAGAAGATTTAATTTACTATTTAAATCCTTTAAGAAAATGTCGACTTCACTTTTGTCAAAGCGCAAATTCCTTTGATTATCAGAATTCTCTTCAATGACACTCCTATGCATGGAAAATTTTAGATTTAGGATTAAAGGTTTATGATCGATTCAGGCTCATGGTCATTTAAAAGGTCAAAAGTTGTTATTTGGTTGGAAACAGGGGTATTAGATATGACATCATCTACAACACTACTACCCAACCCATGAATACAAGTCATTTGGTTGGAGTTTGGCCACTTCATTACTCCATTGCAAATTATTAGGTCTTGAGAGTTGCAAAGCTTGACCAAATCAATGCCAAACAAATTCTGAATTAGGTCTTCAGATATTCTTTTGTAGCTATTAGATAAAACAAGATCCTCATCTAACCATAAAGGATTATAGTTGGAGTCATTACTTAAAAGAGTATCTTTCTTAGCATGAGGATATTACCTTCATTTTTCAAACTATAAATATCTCGTTCTAAATTATTATAGGGACAATTGTTATCTAGATTGTTTTTCTTATAAAAAGTAGACTTAATAGGTGTAAAATATATAAAAAAAATTATACATCTTCTTAGCATTATTGTTTGAAATTTTTATCCAAATGTACAGATTGAGAGGGTCAATATTATGAAGTTGAATATGAGGAGAAATGTTCTTTATAATATAACAAGCTATGTCTCCTGTCCCTCTACGGTGTGATTTTTTGTTCAATGCCAACCACAAGACAAATTCTTCTATTTTAGGGACCTTAGACTCCTCATGCTCCCAAGTTTCAACTAAATAGATAATATCAATTTATCAGTCGGGATCCAACTTATCATCGGACCTTAGTGCCATGGAAAGCCATGGCCATTTCAAAAAAGGATCTCGAGTGTCCCAAATTCCTATTTATTATTATCCTTCTCGTTTCTATCCCTAAGTATAGCTTTTTGATTTCTAATTATTGCCCATTTTCCTTCTTTCCTGACTTCTCTTACCTTTTGAGCTTCCTTCCTTAATTCATGTTCGTCTCGAGGAATGAGGTTTTCATTTATAAATATTCCTGACCCTTTAAAGCTCGGAGATTTACTAAGTATGCTATATTTACGGTCATTACAACTTACTTCGACATGGATCAACCTATCTTTGTGATCGATTATTTTTCCTAGCCTCTTGGCTTCTATGAGGTAAGTTGTATCAATTTGTGATTTATTATTTAATTCTTCTTTTACTATTGCTAGTGTATCCTCCTCTTGTTGTTCTTTTATACCAAAAATTGTGAGGTTCAAGGATCTTTTGTTATGCTCATAGTCGAGTTTGATTAGCTTATTCATTTCCTCTTTGATGAGTTTGATATCCAATTTGTTTCCCATATTACGGAGGGTCAAATTGTTGGTTAGTTTTTCTTCTATCTCTTTAATCCCATCTCTCAAGTTGTGATTTTATTCAACCCCTCCTTCTTGTATTGATTGTTTATGTTTTGTCATTTCTTGAATCCTATCCTTCATTGTCTGCAATTTAGGCTTGAACCATAATAATCTATTCTCTATTTGAGTTTGAATGGTATCTTTAATTTTTTATCAATCATTGCCTCTAGCTCTATTTGGAGTTTTAAGTCTCTTTCTTCACTCATTTTTTCTAATATTTCTAACTCTATTTGGATTTTGACATCTCTCTTTTCTCTCATTTTTTCTATTGATTTCATATAATCCTAAAGGATCTCTAGGATGATTTTGGGGGGCTCCCCCTCTTAGGCTGAGTTTTTGGAATAGGTGGTGGAGTGCTCATATTGAAAAGAAGAGAAAAAAAATGTAATAATTATTATTTTGGATTGACTTTATCTCTCAAATCAACTTTTACTTATGAAACTTAAAAAAAAAATATATATATATATATATATATTTAAATCTTTTTACTTTAATAGGTTATAAATATATTTTAAATTAGAATTGAATCAAAGTAAAAAGTCACTCACCTATCACATGTCCAATTGCTCAACTAGTTGAAGAAGACGAAAATAATTTCCTAACAGAAACTACAGAGATTATTTTGGATAGAAAAGGTAAAAACCACAAAGAGAAACCTAAAGAAACTAAGAGATTATTGTGAGTAAAAAAGGTAAAAACCAAAGAAAAATATTATTCTCGTTAGATATATAATGTTAGAAATAAAATATATCCTTCAAAACAATGATCATGATAAATAATGGAGATTTTATTCACCGACTTTTTAAAATAAAATTATTGTTAAAAAATTATATCAAAATTTGTTTACGGATTCATGATCAGATATAGCATCTCTACTGAGTCTCATATAACAACCACTTGTATTTAATGATGTACCTCTTGTTCATAACTATTGGTTACATTTTCCTTGTATGTTGTAACGAGAACTATATCTTCCCTTGTTGGATAGTTGAAATGGATGTTAAATAAATTCAAAATTAAGATGAAATTATATAAATAAATAATCCATTTTAAAATAGATTTAAAATTAAAATTATTTTTAAATGGTTGTTTGATAAATTCAAAATTAAGATAGAATTATGTAAATAAAAAAAATAACATTAATTATAAATTTAATTTAAAAGAGATATTTCAACTTTTCATTTATGGAAAAGTAATTCAACTTTTTATTTATAAAAAATTGGTGGATTGTTAATTAAATATGAGATTTTTACTTAACCTTCTATAACTATTAGTTACATCATAGTCATAATAATAAGAAAATAGTTTTTTAATTAAAATAAATGCTTAATATCTTCAAAATTAAGATGAATTAATTAAAAAAATAATACACCACTTTAGTTAACGAACTTCCAATCACTGAAATGTAAATATTATGTCTACCTAACAAACCCAATTCTATGATTTATTTGAAAAAGATTCTTCAACTTCTCATTTACAGAAGAGTGATTGATGGCTAATTAGATATGGGATTTCTACTCAGCCTCTTAAAACAACCACTCATATATAGTGATGGCTCTTTTTGTCCATAATTACTGATTACATCGTTCTTATCTTTCATGACAAGAACTACATTTTCCTAAATTCAAAATTAAAATGAATATAATTAATACAATTTTGTTTACAAACTTCTTTACAGTTCTTAAACACGGTAAAGAGATTAAGTCAATATCGCGGACCCGATGTTATGTTTTCAACCATAAATTTGAGACAGATTCTTCAACTTCTCATTCACAGAAAAGTGATTGATGGTGTATGGGATTTCTTCTCAGCCTCGTATAACAACCACTCATTTTTAGTGATGGTGCCTCTTGTTCGTAACTATTGGTTACACCTTCATTGTCTGGCGTAACAAGAGCGATATCCTTACTTTCAGTAATCTACAAGACGTCGACTTTCGCCATTATTCCCCTTTGGCGGGCTTGCACGCCCCACTGTGACCGAGAAGCCTTTATCTTATTTCCTTGGCAACATGCAACATCAGTGGGTAGTTTCTTCCTCGGCAACATCATTAGGTAGGTGCTTACTGTCATCTTGAATGTTGTAAATGATGTCTTCCGCACAATCCTTCGCGAGTGCTATTAAAGCTCTGATGGCATGAGGGTTTAGTCCAAAACCCTATTAGGGTTTAGTCGAAAACCCTATTATAGGATGAAACAAGTTAATATTGGAACTGAGGATGAACCAAAACTAGTCATGATAGGAGATTACTAGGATGAACATATGGTCGCAAAGATTCTAGCTCTACTTCGCGAGTATGTAATTGTCTCCATGAAGTTTCAGAGGAATGAAAGGCATGGTTTGTGATCTTAGGGATATCAAAATAGGGTCCAAGCCTTGTGCTAGGATGATAAAGAAAAGACTACATAGAATGAACCTACACTATAAGGAGAAGGTGAAATAAGAAATAGATAACATGTTGAATGTAGGGTATAGCCTATAATAAAATAGGTATCTATGTCGATGCTAATTTTTGAAAACTTAATGATGCCGGTGTACATGACCCCTTTTTGAGTCTTTTTAATGATCATATATTGGAAAACGTTATGATGAATGAGGCATACTTTTTTTTTTATAGATCAGCGTCTCAGCTCATTAAATCTAAATAACAGAGGATAATAAGAAAAACATGTTTACTATGTAATGATGTGTAAATTGTTATTGATATTCCACTGGAATAACTTATCACAACAAAACTTATAATATTATGAAATCTTAGACTATGTGTTAGGACTGAAAGTCACACTTTGATTGTTAAAGTGTAAGCTCAACACCCATCAAAATGTAAAAGATAACTTTGGTTTTGAATAGGTGGATCAACAAGATGGATAAAGAAAGAGAGAGGGCAACAAACTGTAGGCTACATCAATGGGCAATGGAGTCACAAACATCCCACTCATCTAAGACACAAAAACTACTTAATAGAAAACAAGATTATATGCTGATAGGTGGAAGAAATGAAGAAGGAAAGCATAAGATAGAATTTTCAATAAATAAAGATCCTCTCAATTTAATGAATCAACAAATACTTGAATATAAACAATGACTGATGGGCAAAATAAAATAGATCATTCTGCTGCTTAGGGATAAATAAATCATTGACAGCCTTTGATCCTCAAATTTGCAATATATTCAAATAACAAGAAATATAGATAAAAGAGTTACAATCTAAAATCACAGCTCTCATGAGTCTCCAATAGCAGTAATGCTTACAATCCTAAAAATACCCACAGGCTTACAAATGAACACACACAGGAAAACTGCCAGCTACATCTCTTTCTAGCCTCTCTTGGCTCATTAATCCCCATTCTCCAAGAGATATCTCCCTCTTTAAATAGAAAATAGCATCCAAATAACCTAAGGAGGTCGAATCCCATCTCCTCCATTGGATTCTAAGCTTTGGAATTAGGTGACAACAATCAATGAGACAAAAATCCAACAAATTGTTGATTTTCAGGAATTTGTTGGAAGTCATTAATAAATTATTTCCACCTCATGCATGAGGACTTTGCCAGAGCTAAATCTTAGGTGCAGGTGTCCCTTGACATCTAACTGATCCTTGAGAAGTCATTTGAACCCTCCTTGACATGTGGCAACCTTCCAACAAGGCGAATATCAAAACCATGACCGCTACAGGAAATTATGCACCACCACTATGCAGAGTATGCAACCCCTACTTCTATATCCAATATCTCTCAAACCAAAACACATTTTGAAAAAATGAGAGAGGTTTTTGTTATTTGGAATGTTATGAACAAAAACATCCTCCAATTTTCAAAAATACATCATCAACTCCTCATAACCCAAGTTTTAGTGGACAAGAAAAGACTCGTCATAGGAGGGCCTTGATGTATCCCCCATCGATGACACGAAATATGTAACTGATTTTAGGTATATTAGAGTATAAATTGATTCGGAACTGACACACGGAAGGCCGACATGGTAGAAAATTTATAACTCTAGATGATCGACTCGATAGAAGGCTTGTCTAGGTTGGACTTCTCTTGAACATATGAACGACACGACCATTGTTTTGGCAACATTGACTCAAGGAGGACCCAACATATGAACTTGTGAATGGTCAAATGAGAGACAAATGGATTTCCAAATCAGGATACAATGACGAAGGGGGGTGTCATGTTCAAGAGTGACTATTACTGCCACTAACACAAATACATAAACACATTTATTTCCTAATTCCCCCCCACCATTTCTGGAGAGTACCTCTTTATTTTTATGCAAGCTTGAGGAGGATAAAATATTCTTGTAGATGTAAGCTCATCCTTCATATGAGTGCCTTAAATTATGTTTAACGAACCCTAAGAATGAGTGGTTCGGTCCCATATGGGTCTTTCAATGTTTGTTTAATGAGTAAAAGGAAAGAAAACTCAAGGGTTTTTCAATTTTAGAGACTCTGAAAAACACTTAAAGAGAACTCCATCAGGTCCTTTTTCGTAAATTAATCCGACGATACTAAAAATGTGATGACCTACCGGTCATCATATTTTTTCTTCAAATGCTTTGTCTAGCATGAAAAGAACAAGGTCGCTCGACAATCTTTTCATTTTTAAGGAGTGTGAAAAGAGCTTAAAGGATACTCCATTGTTTTTGTTTTTCATGTTTGCCAATACAAGTTAAAAAAAATGACAAAAGACTACTTGATTACATTCTCATAGTTTCACAAGCATGCAAAAGAACCAAAACTCTACTCGAAGTTTTTCCTGAAAACCCCTAAAAGGATTTGTACAAGCGAAAAATATATAAAAACAAACCAAAAAGGGGTGGACCCTCGTTCCAATGCCTCATTTCTAGACTTTGTATTCTGGAAAGGTCAACACTTGCCAAGTTGTTAAGACTTTAGGGATTGAAAAAATATGAATATAATATTATTTTTGCAAATAAAAAATGATAAAAGTCAATAAAATAGGCTAAAAACACTATTTTACCATTTCATTTGTGAGTTTACCTAAATAGTGCTCCAAAGCCCTTTTTCACCCCTATTTTCAACCATCGATTGCGGAGCATGTGGTGGATCATTTCACGAATTGTCTCCACCAAATAGGTAATCTCCTTCTGTTTCATCTTTTCATGGTTTGAAAATTGATTTTTATTGGTTAAATTTGTGTTTTTGGGTCAATTTTTAGGGGTTACCTGCATGTTGAGGTCGTTGCAAGTGCCCTATATCATGAACTGCAACGATATAGGATCGTCGTAGGCGAACCTATAGGTAGGGTGTGACGATGTCGTACTGCGCGAATGCGCAGCCCTGCAACATCCGCAGTCAAAATTTTTAAAAAGATGAACCTAACTAGAAAAAACCCCCATGAAATAATTTTATGGTTCTAATCTCATCTTATGGTTACTTGATAGCCTTTCCTTGGTTAAGATGTTGGAGTGGCACGAGCGAGAGCATGAAGAAGAATATTACTTTGTCAGGAATGACCCGGGAATAGTTATGGCTCTCAGGCAATGTGGGTTACTAAAATTCTTTAGTATTCAGGGCATAAGAGCCCAGTTGAGACTACTAGAGTACTTGTTTCACATGTGGGATGTGAACAAGTAGGAATTTCGTGTGGGTGTCCACACACGAAATAGATATAGAAGATATCTATTTCCTGATAGGACTATCTCGTTGTGGTTCATGGGTGACACTTACAGGCACCAGGGGTGGAGGTGAGCCTATGGACTACTACGTTCTCCATCATTTTGTGCCAGGTACTGAGAGACATCACAACAGGTAGCTATTAAGGATGTCCAAGATTTTCCTTTGCGGACTATCCTTTAAACTATTACTCGCATGGCAGGGAGTGAAACTCCTCATATGTCTTTGCAGAGCCATTTTTAGTATGTCATAAAATGCATGGAGCCCGGGATCTTAAACTGGTGTGAAGGGGTCCCAAAAAGAATGAAGAAACAACTTACCAACTGCTGAAATGGTGGGTTAAAACAATTTGGTTTGGTATCCTTCTTCCTGGAGAGGGTTCTTGTCCTATGCATGTAGAAGAAGTTGGGTATACCTTCTCCACAAGATCCAAGGATGAAGAGGTGGGTACATCTCATGGCTCGACATGGAGGTGTTCTCATTGTCAAATATGACAATGTCTTCTTTCAATGGTTGAGGAATTAGCTTCTCATGGTTGAATATTATGTGTATGCCAGAGTAGATTTCTGTGGAGATCCAAATTCGGCTCTCCCTAGCGGGTCCTAGTGGGTGTTAAGCCCTAATATTGGCTCATTACCCCTTAATTGGGGCATATTATATTAGTAATGTTATTTTATTTATGTCGTCTTTAGGCCATTAGTTGTAATTATACCTCCTAGTCTCCTATATATACCAATTAGACATTTTCATTTTGAATCATCTTGTACTTGAACATTTAAGTGGGGTAAAAGGAGGTTGCCCCATCGAAGAGGTTTATTATCTAAAATTATATTTTTTTCAAGGTGTTGAGTACTTTTTCTGAGGATTTTATATGTTATATTGATATTTGGTTCTTAACATATGGTATCAGAGCTCAAGGTCTTGGGGTTTCACTGTTACATCTGAGACACCTTGGAATTTTCACTATAATTTTTTTTATAAATTTTTTAAAAAGGAACGACTTGGAGGATATTTAGTATATGGATCAAGGTACGTTGGGCTCAAAATTCATCTCCTAAAGGCTTATAATTTCGGAGGTACAGTCTCTACAAGATAGGGTTCTGGAATCATCCTGAACTGAGTCATTGCGAAATTTTCACTATAAAAATGTTTCTGTAATGTTTCAGACCCTGAACTATGGAGGCTCTTTACAAAAATTAGTAAGGTATCTGTGGTAAAAATTTCAGCTTCTGGGTCTTCTTAAATTTGTATATACACCCTGTGTAAGAGAGGGTATCTGACTAGTCCTATTGACTAGTCTCAATAAGGTGTTCTAGGTAAAACAATCATAACTTCTTCCTTGAGTATCCAAATTGCGTGGGACTAGTTTCATTGGATCGTGGACATTCTCTGTTATTTTTGGTATGATTTTCAGAATTTTAAATCAATTATTTTGTCCGAGGCACACTATACAAGTGAGACCTCTTGGAAAGGACAAAAATTGACAAGTTGTGGGTAAGTTACCGTAAATTCCACTTGGCACATCCAATTTTGATCAGACTTGCGGAATTGCAGAGAAGAGATATTAGATAAATACATAAAAGAAAGTTTCATACCCAGAAGGGCCAAAACTTGGGAGATACAATAGAAGAAATATTGTCTAGCAGAACCACCTCAAAATCAAGGTTCAAAAGTGATACTTGGCCAACATGCCACCCAAAAAGGGACCTTCTACACCAAATAAGCCTCCAGAAAATCCTATTTGGACTCTTGATTAAGGTGAAGAAATGCGTAGGAACATAAATGATTTACAAAAGAAGATAGTAACAAAATATGAACTACAAGAGATGATGGAGGGTTTAAAAGGGGAGATCATGGAAGTATTGAAAAATTTCGTAATAGAGAGGACACCTGAAAGTGAAAATGCATCCCATGAAATTCATGATGAGGTCACAAGGAAGGTAAATCAAGAATGGGGAAACTCTAACTTTGGTTTGAATACCAACCACGTTCCTGAGATTATTATGAGGAAGTTTGATGGCAATGACCCAATCACATGGATACTTCAGATGGAGCAATTCTTTGATCTCCATAACGTGCCACATACAAAAAAGGTACGAATTGGTTCTTTATATTTAGAACCTAATCAATTTGTATGGTATCGATGGCTTTGTTCTCGCAAATCACTCATCACTTGGACAATTTTCACGGAAGAAATGATAGCACACTATGAGGATACAAGGAGAAATACCTTCTTTATCCAATTGATAAATCTCAATCAAAAGGGTTCAGTTACCGAGCACATTGAGAACTTCCAAAGATTGAATATAAAGGTAACCGATATTCCAGATAAGCACTTGATTGATGTATTCATAGGAACTTTAAAGGATAACATTCAACATGAGGTTCTCCTTTGGGAACCCAAATCATTGGAAAATGCATTTAAGGTGGCATGAAATTTTGAAAGTAAAAATATGGCTATGGCTACTAGAAGGACCAATCCTAACATCTATAGAGAGAAAAATGCTCCTTCTTCTAAAACACCTCAACCTACAAGGTTGAAACCTCAACAATTGGAGGAAACAAAAGCAAAAGGTTTATGTTTCAATTGTGACAGCAAGTACAGTAAGGGACATAAGTGTGGTGAGAAGAAATTATTGTACATCGATTGTGAAGAGGAAGAAGAACAAGAACAAGAACCATCTCAATATGAAAACGTAGAAGCAATTTTGTCTGAATAGTTGACTCCCACGATATCATGTAATGCATTGGCTAGTATTAGAACTCTTCAAACCCTCAATATCGAAGGATACATCAAAAATAAAAAGGTAATAGTCCTAATTGATTATGGAAGTACTGATAATTTCATTCACTATAAATTAGCCAAAGATCTCAATTTCTTTGTATATCCAGGGCCAGAGTTTCAAGTAATGATTGTAGATGGAGGAACTATCAATTGTTCAAGAAAATGCAATAAGATCAATCTTACTATGGGGGAATATGTAATGAATAATCCAATGATTTCTATACCCATGGGTGGTGTAGATGTTGTACTAAGAATCCAATGGTTACAATCATTAGGAACGACGACTTTTAATTTTCAAGAACTTTTCATGAAATTTTCATTGGAAGGAAAAGAAATTGAGTTAAGAGCTATCACAGGGAAACTGGTAAGGTGATAAGCTCTAACGACATGACAAAATTATTGAAAAAGGGGCATCAAGGCGTTATTGCATAACTATGCTCACTAGATGTTCAAACATCTAAGCCATGTATTCCTCAAGATCTCCAAAGGATCATTGATAAGAACTCCAAAGTATTTGAATATATTCCCAAAGGTATTCCACCCACTCGAAATCATGATCGTGAAATTCACCTAATTCTTGGGAGTGTTCCTCCTAACATCAGACCATACAGATACCCTTACGCCCAGAAGAGTGAAATTGAGCGCATGGTTGAAGAAATGTTAGAGGCTGGCATTATTAGACCTAGCCAAAGTTCTTACTCTACACCAGTGGTAATGGTATTCAAGAAAGATAGATCATGGCGTATGTGTCCAGATTATAGAGAGCTCAATAAGATCACTATTAAAGATAAGTGTCCCATTCTCATCATTGATGAATTGTTAGATGAACTACATGGAGCAATCTATTTCACAAAATTGGATCTTCGTTCAGGGTATCATCAAATTAGCATGAAGGAAGAAGAGATCCCAAAAACAACATTCCGAACTCATGAAGGCCATTATGAAATTTTGGTCATGCCCTTTGGCCTTACAAATGCACCTTCCACATTCCAAGGGTTGATGAATTTTATTTTCAAGCCCTTCCTTCGAAAATTTGTGTTAGTATTTTTTGATGATATACTAATCTATAGCAAGTCTCGGGAGGATCATGTGCGACATGTTGACAAGGTGCTACAACTACTAAAGGAGCAACAACTATACGCCAAACCATCCAAATGTTTCTTTGGAGTAAACGAGGTAGAGTATTTGGGTCATATTGTATCTCATGAAGGTGTCAAGGTA
>ML781174.1:312246-328584 GCA_009831015.1 Picea engelmannii | reverse complement strand
GCAACAACTATACGCCAAACCATCCAAATGTTTCTTTGGAGTAAAGGAGGTAGAGTATTTGGGTCATTTTGTATCTCATGAAGGTGTCAAGGTAGACCCTAACAAGACTAAGGCCATCATGGCTTGTCCAATTCCCAAAACATTACAGAATCTTAGAGGATTTTTGGGTTTGACAGGTTACTACCATAAGTTTGTTCAAAACTATGAAAGAAAAACATCACCTTTAACAACACTAACTAAGAAGGATGCATTTTCATGGACTCCAGAGGCAACTAAAGATTTTAAACAACTTAAAGAGGTGATGTGTAAAGCTCCTGTCTTGACCACTCTAGACTTCACAAAAGCCTTTATTATGGAATGTGATGCCTCGGGAAATGGAATTGGTGTTGTCCTAATGCAAGAAGGAAGCCCCCTAGCTTTTGAAAGTCGACCACTCAAAGGAAAGGACTTACACAAACCCATTTATGAGAAAGAAATGATGGAAATATTACATGCATTGAAGAAATGACATCCTTACCTAATAGGTAGGCACTTCAAGGTCAAAACGGATCATGATAGTCTTAAATACTTCTTCTAACAAAGACTATCTTCAGAAGAACAACAAAAATGGATAACCAAGATATTGGGTTATGATTTTTATATCGTCTATAAAAAGGGCAAGCAAAATGTTGTGGAAAATGCACTCTCAAGAAAGGATGAAGATGTTGAGGCCTTTCTCTGTGCTATCTCGATCATCCAACCCGATTGGATAATAGAAGCAAGGGATGAATGGAAAAATGACGAAAAAGTGTGGACGCTCATTCAAAAGTTGCGGCAGGATTCTGGTACATCAGATACATTTACATGGAAAAATGATTCACTATGGTACAAAGATCGCTTATATTTATGTAAGAACTCCCAACTCAAACAAAAGGTACAATTGGAATTGCACACCTCTCCAGTAGGAGGGCACTCGGGATTTTTGAAAACCTACCATAGAGTTAAGAAGGATTTTTTTGGGATGGCCTTAAAACTAATGTTCAAAGGTTTGTGGCAGAATGTTTGATTTTCCAACAAAATAAGGTGGAAACAATTAAGACCCCAAGTATTTAACAACCATTATCCATCCCAGGTCAGCGCTAGGAGGAGGTTTCCATGGATTTCATCACAGGGTTGCCAAAGTCTGAAGGAAAGAGTGTAATCATGGTGATTGTTGATAAACTGACCAAGTACGCACACTTTTATGCACTCTCTCATCCCTTCAAAGCTAGTATAGTTTCCACCACATTCATGGAGACAGTTCAAAAGCTACATGGCAGCTCAAAGATTATCGTAAGTGACAGAGATCCCATCTTCACTGCACATTTTTGGACTAAATTGTTTTCTTATTTGGGTACTCAATTGGCTCATAGCTCATCCTATCATCCTCAATCTGATGGACAAACTGAGATAGTGAAAAAATGTCGGGAAGGATACCTTCGTTGCTTTGTCTCTGATAAACAAACACAATGGCTCAAATGGTTACCCTTGACAGAATGGTGGTATAACACTTCCTTTCATACTGCAACAAAAATGACACCATTTATGGAATTTTATGGATACCACCCTCATTCTATCACTTCTTCTCTAAAAGAAAAATCTAAGGTTCAAGCAATGGAATATCACATCGAGAATCAACAACAAGTTCTCCAAATTTTAAAGGACAACCTAACCATGGCACAAAATCGCATGAAACAACAAGTAGATCAACATCATAGTGAAAGAAGTTTTGAAGTAGGGGATTGGGTATTTTTAAGACTACAACCATACAAACAAATGTCCCTCAAGAAAGCTAAGAAGGATAATAATTATCACCAAAGTACTATGGCCCTTATAAGGTGTTGCAAAAGATTGGTACTATGGCATACAAATTGGAGTTGCCTGCATCTTCACGAGTACACCCAGTTTTCCATGTTTCATGCTTAAAGAAGGTTATAGGCGAAAAGATCTCAGTTAAAACTATATTGCTAGAACTTGAAGAGGAATGAAAAATCATATCGAAGCCTGAAGCCATCACCAACACAAGAATTTTCCAGCTGAGGAATAGATCCATTTCAGAGTATCTCATTAAATGGATGAAACTACTAGCTAAAGATTCCACTTGGAAAGATGAGTCTTTTATACAGAAGCATCCAGGGTTACTCAAGCGTTGCGGACAACACTTGTCTCAAGGGGAGGGGCATGTTAAGAACTAATATTGGCTCATTACCCCTTAATTGGGGCATATTATATTAGTAATGTTATTTTATTTATGTCGAATTTAGGCCATTAGTTGTAATTATACCTCCTAGTCTCCTATATATACCAAGGAGACATTTTCATTTTGAATCATCTTGTACTTGAAAATTTAAGTGGGGTAAAAGGAGGTTGCCCCCTCGAAGAGGCTTATTATCTGAAATTATCTATTTTTCAAGGTGTTGAGTACTTTTTCTAAGGATTTTCTATGCTATATTGATATTTGGTTCTTAACAGTGGGGGGACATACGTAAGAAGGAAATTTTGTTTATATATATTTTTTGTTATTTTAATGATATAACGTTTTTTTGTGTGTTATTTATCCGATGACTAAATCGAGTTCTCTCATCAATGTAGATGTGGGCCCTTATCCTCTGTCAGGATCATCTCCCATCCAGAGGTTCAGAGTGAGAGGTTCTATAGTAGGAGTGGCTACCGCGGATGTCGAGGCCATAGAACAATACCTGGAGGGACTAAGCATCCATGTCCCTAATGCTACTGTGGATGAGATCCCTAGGAATTACCAATGCCACATAGTCGACGTATCCACATCCATTAGTCTACTAATCTATAGAGTAGCATAGGAAGTCGATTGTTATGGCAAGCAACATCCTTGATGCTTTTGTACATGAAGCTATGAGCTTCACATTTTTGATATTTTGGTCTTCGGACAAAAAAACTTTTTGTAAACTTTTATTGTTATAAATATAAGGCTCCTACCGGCTTACTTGTTTTATGTACAAAGTTTGATTGGATTTTATAAATGTCTCAAATGTTTGTCTAACACATAATTAGCCAATGCATCTGTCAATGTATTTAGACATCTAGGAATGTGTTGATATTCAATGTAATCTAAATGATGTTCCAAGAGGTGAATTCATAAATATACACTTAGAAAAGTAGGACTCTGGATGGAATAAACATTACTCAACTGTAGTACTACTAACTATGAATCAATTCATACAATAAGATGACGGATTCCAAGTGAAACATCATAAGTTAATAAATCAATAATTGCATTGTATTCCACAATATTGTTAGTTTCACGACCAAGTAAAACACCATGTAGACTGATCAATTCATCCATAGGTGCATAGATTTCCCAAGCAACATATGCTAAGTTTTGAGTACTGTGACTAGCACCATTAACGAAGCCAATATAGGGTAGCGAAGACATCGAAATCTAGAAACCAATAGTGTGACATTAATTCAAATATTTCTTAGCTTCATCGTAGGTGAGACATCATCGAAATATGGAATCAATACCACGATGGTAAAGAGTATCACCAAGGATAATGTATTGATGGGCTTTATACTAGATATGACGATGATATGTACTAGAAATATCAGGATGGAAATTTAGGGTTTGGATATATATGATAATATCTATGTACCATATGTCGTAAGATATGATCATAAAGAGGGATTTGTTAGGTAAGGAATCCTCTACCACATTTTCTATTTCAGTAGAGGGAAGGTGACATATCAATTCGGAAAAAACCAAAGACTTATTTGACTTGGCGTGTTCAAAATCCAAATGAAACTCGTAGAGGATAACTATCCATTTAGAGTACTTTCCCCCCAACAATTGTCGCGTAAGGATGTGTTGCATGGGGTTGCAATCGTAAATGACCGTGGTTCTAGATAATAAGATGTAGTGATGAAAACATTGAACAACTTGAGCAACTTCCAAGTCCAGTTTCTCCACTTGTAAATATTTGGTTTTGGTGGTCGTGAGACTCAGACTCAAATAGTATACAATATGTTCATCGTGTGAATCATCCTCTTGGACTAGAACCATAACAATGGTAGAGTCTGAAGCAACTAAGTACATGAAATAATATCGACTATAATAAGGTGGAAACAGAAGTGGTGTAAGTGTTAAGGTGAGTTTCAAAGATTCAAAATATTTGTTCACAGTGTCATCCCATATAAAATCATAACTTTTCTTGAGAAGACGAGTAATTCCTTTCTTTAATTCAACATAGTTTGGAATGAATCGACGTAAAAAAAATTCTTTCCCTTGCAAACTTTGGAGTTGGCATAGCGTGGAAGGAGGAGGTAAATTGAGAATAGCGTCAACCTTCAAGGGGTCTACCTCAATCCCATGTATAGACACGATAAAAACAAGAAGTCGTCTAGACTCCACACAAAGAACACATTTGTATGGATTCAAACGTATGCGATAATAACGATAGCGTAGGAAAATGGCCCGTAGATGTCCCTGAGGATCTTGAGAACGCATAGAATGCACTGGTAGATCATCTAGATAGGGTTGTACAATGTGCTTAATGTCATGAAAATCATAAGACATATCACGTTGAAAATTCAAACCAACATTTTTTAGAACAAAAGGTATTTTTTGGTATGTGAAGGTTCCCAAAGGGAAAATAAAAGCAATCTTCTGTTGATTCGCAGGCATAATATGGATTTGATTATAACCGAACAAATTGTCTATCAAGGAGAATATTTCACTCCCGACATAGTCGTCAATGATCTGGTCAACGAAATGGGTTGTATAATTGTCTTTGGGACAAGCTTTGTTTATATCCCTATAATCTACGCAAACGTAGACCGTGCCTTGTTTCTTGTTTACCTGAACAAGATTGGACACCCAATCGATCAAAGCCATAGGATAGCCAAAGCCATCTTTAAGAAGTTTTTCAACTTCAAGATTAATAGCAACATTATTACGCGAATGTACTGGGAGAAGTCTCTATAGAACATGATTAGCATTCAGGTAAGTCTTAATCTAATGCACAACAATATCAAGATCAATACTAGGCATTTCTTTATAAATCCAGGAAAAAACATCACGAAATTCTTGGAAAAGGGTTTTATAGGTACATACCTCATCAATAGAACATGAGGCACTGATATGGACATTTTCCATGACTTTGGGTGTAATCGATATGTCAAGAGGAATGATAGGTGAAATATTAATCAAGTTACCTTCATACAAAACATCATCTGTTGACTCAGGAACAAAATAAATAACAATGATCAAAAAAGTTGAAATCTGTTCGTAACTTTGTATGGTATCTCATTCTAGGAAGATAATAGAACAATGATGTGCATCATCCCATGGATTATGTTCGATATACATGACCTCCATGATCATCTCATTTGTAGGAAATATCACATGGAATAGATCAGGAGATGTATCACCAAGAGAAGGAGGAGAAGGAGTTTCCAATTGAATAGCTTGATAACCTAATTCCGCCAGACTTAAAGGAATTTGATCGTCGTAGCGAAGACAATCACCATAGCTAGGTACTATGCATGGATCATAAGACTGAGGGGTTTCACGAACAAAGGTTGGTATCATGTTAATTGAGGCAAAAAAAAGGAGGAGGAATATCAGGTGGTGGAATAGGAAATGTACCCATCAAGGTTGAATCTTTAAAATACCCATGCTGACATTCTCATAATCAAGAGGTGTTTTCGAGATAAAAGGTACATTGCTAGTACGTGAATCAGAATTAAAGAGGGCTAGTTGATCGAAAATAATGATTTTTCCTTGGTGTGGGAAATGTAACACATGGAAAAGGGTAGACACAACTGTGTTCATGGAATCAATCCAGCTATGGCCAAGTAGAACGTTGTAATAAAGAGGTTCATTGTAATGAACCTCATAATACCATACAAAAAAAAAATTGTTTACACAATTTACTTGGCAAAGAGGAATCCCTTAGTGATAAGAATTCTACTATACAACTCTATTATAAAAATTTATCATAAAATTTTTAGTATATAACTCCTAAATTATCCTTACCACATGTCGTTCGAAGTATGTCATCATGTCTTACCTTAAGTGGGAAGTTTTTAATGGAAATCCCCAAGGCTTTAGCAAAAATAACTAAAACCTTTAGGTGTAGGGACTAAGTGATTAATGTAGACTTTATGATCCATACTATAGTCACCCCATTTGGCATAAGATCTCCATACTATACTCACGCCCAAGTATTCTTGAAATATTACTCCTAGGAAAATCTATTTGGTTCCTACCAACTTAGCCAAGGTTTGGTTTAAGGACTAGTAACTGTCGCAAGCCTCCAGGTCCTGGTCATTTAATGGATCATAAAATCAGATACTGATTGAATTGAAATATCGATGTCATGTCACAGGTGGACCTACGAAAACAAGAATCAAACCACTACCTAAGACCTATCACAGGGGCTGTGGAAGTGACATTCCTCAAGTGGGAAAGGAATTCCCTATCAGGGTATTAAAAGTTCAACAACCATCATTAAGGAAGTCTACTAGTCATACTAAAATTGCTTGGCTCTATACTTGAAATGTCACGCCGAACTTTCCCTAGTGACTTGGATCACCCGTCCTTCACACTCTCCATAGTTAATTCGAGGAGACAAGGCATCATTTAGGTTTTGAGAGGGTTTAGGGTTTGTCATTCCGAGTTCTTTCTTTTCTTTTGAAGAGGCTCTGTGTCAAGGGGGTTTATAGGTGAACACTATGGCCCTGGTGAATTCTCCTTTTGTCTAACATCCTTGAATTACATTCAAAGCCATCCTTAACCTTGTAGTTATGATCCTTTTCTTTGCGGTTGTCACGACTCTTTTCGGTTTACCACGAAGGAGTGTTAGCCCTACCTATCTAGGTTCGAGATCTAGGTTTTCTTTTGTAAACCCTGTATTGTGTGCCAGAGTTCATCTCCGAGCATTTGTGAGTCTGGGGGAAGTAGTTATTCTGGGTTAATTACCCAAAAAGTTGGTCGGAGCATCCTTTGCATTTACTTTGCTAACTTAAGCGATTCTATGCAAAAGGAGTTTGGGTATATTAGACTCAATAGTTAGGGTACTCTTGGTTTGAATGGGAGAATTAAGCTCTATTTTGCCTAAAAATAGATATTCTTGTTTTTCACATACACAATGAAATTCTGATTTGGTCGATTACTATATTTCCATTATTAAAGAATATTGTGCAAAGAATTTTTACTACAACTATATCATTCATTTTAAGAATTGAAACATATCATTAATGATGGGCCCTGTTTGATGTGAGGGTACCCATCAGTGAGTATTGTCTCCTTCACCCTCGGCCTTGTACAACTATCCAGATGGAAAATGTCAAGGAAAGGATCATGTGTTTCGAGTTCCAAAGTTAAGTAAGCTTTAGTATGATGTGTTTATAAACATTTTCACTTAAATCATGTTCTTCTTACATTGTCTTCGTATAGGATTTTACTGATCATCGTATATGGTGGATTCTTTTGGGTTTTCATCTACCCGAAGGTCTTGGCTGCTCATCTACATACTCGACGTAAAAATTTATACGAGTTCCCTTTTGTATCCCTTCAGGAGTTAGAACTAACCATTTTGCAACTGAGATGTAGTCAACAATATTGTTTTCCTCAGTCTTCCTATCGGCTTGGGAAGGGAAAGAATTTCTAATGTAACTTAAACCTTTGGGATCCAATTATTATAATACAATAATTTATGTACAGGTTTTTCTTTTCCTTTTGTCCAAAGTAAATGACTATTTAATCATTCACCAATCGGATCTCACCCTACCCCATAATTTGATTACCAGGGCTATCTTGTTCTCCTAGTGGCATAGTTGTTTATTAAAAATCATGACAATAAATTTCTGTGTAAGTGGGATTCCTATTGAAGTCACTAAATATTTATTTAACGAAACTACACACAGTATTAACTGTAATTCTATCTATATTCATTGCATATATAGATATAAATTTATGGAAATACGTGTATACACTTGCTCAGATTTCTACTTATTCATAGACAAATTTGCTTACTGAATTCAACTACAGACGTAAGTATACACCTATAAATAGATCTAATCTATCCTAGCTCATTTGTACAAATTAGTTATGTCTAGAATTTCAATTACAGGGGTAGACATACACCTATAGGTACATCTATTCTTTTTTCAAGTTTGTTCGTATCTAACTACTTCCAACAAAAATTTAAATCTCAGAAAAATAGACATACACAATCTTTCAAGTTTATTTTACATAGATCACTGCGCCTAGAATTCTAGTTCAGGATGCCTCATTCTAGCATTTTGGTCTTTTATTATAAACTCCATACAACGAACAAATGTACTACATGGAAATTATTTCAGCTTAACCCAAACAGAGCGTCATATCGGATATACAAAATCATGCAAAAAAAGAAGGATAAGATTTAACATATCTGAATCCAGTACACGGGAAGACAAAGGGAACAACCACGTTCCTCCCAACCGTAGAATAGGACAGCCAACGCTTACCCAATTCACCCCCTAGCCTGACCATGAATCCATGAGGGAAAACTTGGAAAATCCTCTTCAACAATGTCTTCCTCTATGAGTAATCTTCTCCCTTGCCTCACACTCTGAATCAGTGTTCATAACAACAAGTATTCAATAGATCCTTTTTTTACCCAACATACTAGGCATCGTCTTGCCTCCTCACATATGCTATTTAACAACAACAACAAAAAACAACAATGTTTTTGCCTAGGTCTTTCTTTTCCCCTTGGGAATTTTCATAGCTTTCTAAATCCCTGATTTTCAGGGGCTGCCCATGGCCAAATCTCTGATTTTCTACCTGTAATAATCAACCCAGAGGTAGTTCCAACATGTTCCCCACTCATGGAGTCATGGTCAGTTGATTTTAACATGGCTATTCCATTTTTCCTCCTACAATCAATATAAAATATTTTGTTTTCATACAAGTGTCATAGTCAAATGGTTGGTTGGGTCAAATCAAATCTCTTCCCAATAGTCATAATAATTAATTACAATTATCAAATTCGAAATTCGGAATTGCCATAAATGGAAAAAAATTTCCAAATTCGAATTTACTAAAAATAGAATAATTTCCCAACAAATTTTAAATTTCAAAAATACTTATTTTTTTTGGGGATGTCACATCCTTTCCCCCTTCAATAAAACACTGTCCTCAGTGTTCGTTCGTTTCTTGGAAAAGGATTAGATGAGATTTCTGCAAATCTCCCTCCAACTCCCAAGTGGCCTCCTCGGGACTAAAGTGCTTCCATTGCACCTTTACTTGAGCGATGACTCTGTTCCAAAGTGTTATTTCTCTATGGTCCATAATTCGCAGGGGTTCCACCTGGAACTCGCCTTCGGGTTCCACCTGCACCAAGTTCCAATCAATCATATGAGTAGGGTCATGAACATACTTTTTCAACAAAGAAATATGAAATACATTATGAATTCTAAGGTTAGCTAGAAGTGCAAGTTGGTATGCTACGGATCCAGTTCAATTTAGTATCTCGACGGTCCCACAAAACCTGGGTGCCATCTTTGCACATTTTCCTAACTTCAACAAGCTTTTTCAGGCTTTGACCTTCAAATAAACGTGGTCTGCCACTTGAAATTCCAAGTGTCTTATTTTCTGATCTACATAGCTCTTCTGTTTGTCCTATGCTTCTTTTAAGTTATGTTGTACGTTCCTTACCATGTTATCCATTTCTTGGAGCATCTCTGGTCCAACCATGAGTCTGTCTACCGGGTTATCCCAACTAATTAGAGTTGTACACTTTCTGTCGTACAGTACCTCGAAAGGGCTTAACTTAGCCAAAGTTTGGTACCCATTGTTATATGCAAATTTTACTAAGTGTGGATAGTCTTCCCACTTGCTTGGTTTTGTTCTTATGTACATGTGGATCATATCCTCTACGATTTTGTTTTTCCTTTTGGTCTGTCCATTTGTTTGTGGGCGATAGCTTGTACTGAAATTCAGATTAGTATTTATCCCTGAAAAAAATTCCTTCCAAAAAGAGGATGTGAATTTTACGTCTCTATCTAAAATCACCATTTTAGGAATACCATGTAGTCTAAAAATTTCTTTCATAAATATTTGAACAATGTTTATAGCTTTAAAAGTAGACTTTACAGGAATAAAGTGTGCGGACTTATTGAGTTTATCAATTACAACCATAATAGAATCATTATGTTTCTGCATTTTTGGAAAACCTATTATAAAGTCCAGTGATATGGTCTCCCATTTCATTTCTGGTACTGGTAATGGCTATAATAGGCTGGCTGGATGTTGGTGTTTAGCCTTATCCTGCTGACAATCTTGGCACCTATCTAAGTATTCTACTATTTTTACCTTCATATTAGGCCAGTAAAGTAGTCTTCTAAGTGTTGTTATCATTTTCTGGTATCCTGGATGGCCAGAGTACGGTTTCTTATGAACTTTATCCAAGACTATTAACTTTAATTCTGTTGAATCTGGTATGTAAAGTTTTTTTTTTATCATAGTAGTCCCTCCTTGTCGATACTTAGATCTAGTTTCTCTGAGTTTGCGGTACTGTTTTGTAATTCTACCATTATCTTAGTGTAATTTTCGTCATTAATACCGGTTGTCCTTATTCTTTGTTCCAGATCACTGTCTTCCCTATTGATACTGATTTCAAATAACCCATGGACTCTTCTTATTAGAGCGTCTACTACCTTATTTTCCTTACCCTTGATATGTCCGACTTTGAAGTCGAATTCGCTCACGAATGCTAGCCATATTGCTTGTCTTACAGTAAGATCTGGTTGGCTAAACAGATATTTCATGATGCTATTATCCGTCAAGGGTAGAAATTTTCTTTCGATTATGTAATGTCGCCACATTTTTAAGGTGTGTATTACCGCTGCCAATTCCAATTCATGAGTGATATAATTTTGTTCATGCTCTTTTAATTTCCGGGACTCATAACAAATCACGTGTCCTTCCTGAGTTAGGACACCACCTAGTCCTTCTTTACTTGCATCAACACATATTGTAAAATTTTTATCTGGGTCTGCTACCTTCAAGATGGGTGCCATTGTCAATAATTCCTTCAACTTGTTAAAACTGTCTTGACATTTC
This sequence comes from Picea engelmannii, assembly GCA_009831015.1. NCBI lineage: Eukaryota > Viridiplantae > Streptophyta > Pinopsida > Pinales > Pinaceae > Picea > Picea engelmannii. Next base: position 317,480 of record ML781174.1, on the reverse strand, counting down.
TGTGACCAGTTAAACTTGGTCCCTTTCTTTTGTAATGACGTGATAGGGTAAGCTATTTTGGAAAATCTTTCTATGAATATGCAATAGTATTCGGTGATTCCCATGAATGACCAGATGTTTGCTACATCCTTTGGTACTGGCCATTCTATAATGGCTCTTATTTTCTCAGGGTTGACTACAATGCCTTTTGCAGATATTACGTGTCCTAGGTTTTGTATCTTCTTCTGGTAAAAATCTCACTTATCAAATTTAGCATACATCTGGTCCTTCCTTAAAGTTTGTAGGATGATTCTTAAGTGTTCTTCATGTTCTTCCTCCGTTTTAGAGTACACTAGAATATCGTCGATAAATACTAGTACAGATTTTTCTAAGTAATGAATGAAAATAATGTTCATTAGGCTCATAAATGTGGCTGGTGCATTAGTGAGTCCGAAAGGTAAGACTGAAAACTCGTAGTGTCCATATCTTATTCGAAAGGATGTTTCAATTATGTCCTCATCTTTTATCCTGACTTGATGGAAACTAGATCGTAATCCAGTTTTGAAAAGATTTTGGCCCCGCCTACTTGATCAAACAGGTCATTTATCCTAGGTAAGGGGTACTTGTTTTTAATTGTCATTTTATTCAATTGTTTGTAGTCGATACATATTCTTAGGGTACCATCTTTCTTTTTCACAAAGAGGACCGATGCTCCCCATGGTGAAACATTGGGTCTGATATACTTTTTGTCCAACAATTCTTGTAGTTGTATCTTTAGTTCTGTCAATTCAAGTAGACTCATTCAGTAAGGTGATTTTGAGATAGGGGATGATCCAGGTAGTAAGTCTATGGAGAAGTCTATTTCCCTTCTAAGAGGTAATTCTGATATGTCATCAACAAACATGTCTCTAAACTCACATAGGACAGCAAAATCTTCTAGTTTCGACTTATCTTCTTTTTCTAACAGATTCATTATTTGGATGGCGTAAAATTGACACCCATTTCTCATACATTTCTTGAATTGCATTGTTGTGACTTGTCTAGCTGATACTGGTTTTGGTATACCTTGGGCTATTCTAGTAGTGTCACAATAATCTTTATAGTTAAGTGTCTTTGTATAAAAATCTAGGACTTCTTTGTGTATTTCCAATCAATCCATTCTGATTATCATATCGTAGGATCATAGTGGTAGAATATTTAGATTTTTTTTTATATTTTGACCATCTAAGTTAAATTCAAAATCAGAAACAAAGTCAACCACTTTCCTTTTAGTTCTCGTTGCTAACTATACTAGCCATGATTTTGCGTGTTTCATCCTCTTAAGTTTATTTGCCTCTACTACTCCGAGGGTGATATAAATTAACGTAGCTCCAGGATTAATTAAAACATAAATTTAGGTGTTATAGATTTTACCTTCCATTTCCACCACAGAGGACTGGTGGTCAGCTTGCCGACCGTCAATGGCTACATTAATCCAATGCAGGCTTCTTCCTACATCACCCACCATCAAAGATTCCTGCAGATTATGAACAACAATTCTGTTTTTCATGCTTAAACGTGGGTAGTTCCTCCTGAGGTGAGGTTCCCCACATTCCCAACACTTTAACGGTTCCCGGGGATTGTCCCCAAATTTCCTTGTTCCCAGGTTTACTGGTTTACTGCCTCCTTGTGTGTTTGGATGGTCTGCGTGATAATATTTCCTTGAGAATATTTTGCTTGCATTCCGATAGGGATTTGGTTGGTATCCCTTCCTTTGCTGATTCATCCAATCTTTCTCTTATCCTTCCAGGCTTTGGGAAATTCTGCCCACTGTTTGTATTGATCGTATCACATTCGTGCTTTCCTAAGCACTTTGTTCAATGATTTGGGGTTGTCAAATTCAATTATGTCCCTATAGGATTGTGGTAAACATATTAAGAACCACTCGATGTTTACCTTATCCTCTCAGATGTAAGGTACAAACCTTAATAGTTCAAGGAATTTATTTATAAGGTCTTCCATTGTCATATGTCCAAGTCTTAGTTCACAAAATTATTTTGTTTTCCTTTCATAGTAGCTTTCAGAAAGGAATCATTTCTTTAAATACTTCTTAAAGTCGTACATTTCAACTGTTTCTCCTTTAGACCTTTGGCCAATTTCAGGTATTTCCACCAAATGTTGGCCTTCCCTTTCAGATTGTAGATGGCCATACTGACCTTCATATTACTGGAGTAGTTGTAGATCTGGAAGCATTTCTTGATATCTAACAACCATGCCTCATCTTCTTCTCTTGTCTTGGATTCTCCATTGGAGGTAGCTGGTTTGATCTTCTTAAATTCTCCTTCCAGGTGGTCTACTTGTTTCCTTTTTTTGTCTTTTTTAGTTTTTACTTCAGCTGAAGGTGTACCTTCAAACGAACTGTCTCCTCCTTCTATTTCCGGTCTTGAGTTCTTGGAAGCTCTCTTGCTGACTTCTTCGTCGTTATTATCATCCTTTGGGATTTTATTGGTCATTATACTGCATAGTAGGACTTTGTTTATCTCTTGTTGTTCCTGGTGTGCTTTCTTCAGTTTCTCGTTGTCAGATTTGAAAACCTCCAGTTCAACAATAAGATTCCTCATTGTTTCCAACACTTTTGTTGGTGAGCTTCCATCATTGTTCTGTCTTGGATCTCCAGTAGGTATTGCTCCATATTTCCTTCCATCCTGATTTCTTCTCCGTCCTGAGCTACCATAATTAACACAAAACAGAAAGGGTTTTATGTTTGTCACAATAAGGTTTATTATTTTTTCATAAATCGAAATATATACTAAGCAACAAATATGGCCCTGTTCAGGCCCAGTGTTGTAACTTTATCTGATACCATATGTAATGAACCTCATAATACCATACAAAAATAACTTTTGTTTACACAATTTACTTGGCAGAGAGGAATCCCTTAGTGATAAGAATTATACTATACAACTCTGTTATAGAACTTTATGATAAAACTTTTACTATATAACTCCCAAATTATCCTTACCAAATCTTGTTCGAAGTATGTCATCGTGTCTTACCTTAAGTGGGAAGGTTATAATGGAAATACCCAAGGATTTAGAAAAAAGAACTAAAACCTTTAGGCGTAGGGACTAAGTGATTAATGTAGAATTTATGATCCATACTACACTCACCCTATTTGGCATAAGATCTTCGTACTATACTCCCACCCAAGTGTTCTTGAAATATTACTCCTACGGAAAACTATTTGGTTCCTGCCAACTTAGCCAAGGGTTGGGTTAAGGACTAGTGACTGTCGCAAGCCTCCAGGTATTGGTCATTTAATGTCTCATAAAATCAGATACTGATCGAATTGAAAGATTGATGTCGTGTCACCAGTGGACCTATGACAACAAGAATCAAACCACTACCTAAGACCTATCAGAGGGGGTGTGGAAGTGACATTCCTCAAGTGGGAGAGGAATTCTCTGTCAGGGTATTAAAAGTTATGCAACCATCGTTAAAGCAGTCTACTAGTCATACTAAAATCTCTTGGCTCTATACTCGAAGTGTCATGCCGAACCTACCCTAGTCACATGGCTCACCCATCCTTCACACTCTCCATAATTAATGTGAGGTGACAAGGCATCGTTTAGGTTTTGAGAGGGTTCAGGGTTTGTCATTCTGAGTTATTTCTTTTCTTTTGAAGAGGCTATGTTTGTCAAGGGGGTTTCGAGGTGAATACTATGGCCATGGTGGTTGCCTCCATCCTGTTGTAGATGACATGTCTTACATTCTGGGTAAGTTCTTCTCTAAACTTACAAACATTAATACCCTGGTTATTTCAATAGGAAGATTAAATTTTTTTTGGAATAAAATGTCTACACCAAGATGTCGTTCTGTGTTCTTCCTCATTTTCTTCCCGTGGAATTCTCCTTTTGTCTAACATCCTTGCATTACATTTAGAGCCATCCTTAACCCTGTAGTAATGATCCTTTTCTTTGAGGTTGTCACGATTCTCTTCTGTTTACCAAGAAGGGGTGTTATCCCTAACTATTCGGGTTTGGGATCTAGGTTTTCTTTTGTAAACCCTCTGTCATGTGATAGAGTTCATCTTCGAGTATTCGTGAGTCTAAGGGAAGTAGTTATTTCAGGTTAATTACCAAAAAACTTGGTCGGAGCATCCTCTGTGTTTACTTTGCTGACTTAAGTGATTATGTGAAAAAGGAGTTCGGGTAGATTAGAGTCAAAAAATAGGGTACTCCTCATTTGAATGGGAGAATTAATCTCTATTCCACCTAAAAATAGATATTCTTGTTGTTCACATACATAGTGAAATTCTGATTTGGTCGATTACTGTATTTCCATTATTAAAGAATATTGTGTAAAGAATTTTTACTACAGCTGTATCATTCATTTTAAGAGTTGAAACATATCATTAATGATGGGCCCTATTTGATGCGAGGGTACCCATTAGTGACTATTGTCTCCTTCACCCTCGGCCCTATATGACTAACCAGATGGAAAACATCAAGGAAAGGATCATGTGCCGTGAGTTCCGAAGTTAAGTAAGTGTTGGTATGATGTGTTTATAAACATTTTCACTTAAATTGTGTTCTTCTTACATTGTCTTCGTATAAGATTTTACTAATCATTGTATATGGTGGATTCTTCTAGGTTTTCGTGTACCAGAAGGTCCTGGCTTCTCATCTGCGTACTTGGCGTAAAAAGGTATACAAGTTCCCTTTTGTATCCCTTCAGGAGTTAGAACCGACTGTGTTGAAAATGAGATGTAGTCAATAGTATCATTTTCCTCAGTATTCCTATCGGCTTGGGAAGGGAAAGAATTTTCAATGTAACTTAAACCGTTGGGATCCAATTATTATAATACAATAATTTATGTACAGGTTTTTCTCTATTTTTTTTCCAAAGCAAAATGACTGTTTAATCATTCACCAATCGGATCTCACCCTACCCCGTAATTTGATTACCAGGGCTATCTTGTTCTGAATGTTGGTACGAATTATAATAGACCATATCATTTTGTTTCCTTTTGACCTTTCCTATGTTTATTGTCAATATGCCCTTTTGGAAAGGAATGGCGATATTCATTTTGGACTCAGCATGAATAGATATAGTGGTTGGGTAATTGATTACGATTTGTATTTTATTCTAGAATGCCATATATACATGTTTTTGAATCGTTCATTATTTATGATATATTGTGGTTGTCCAATTCTGAACCGTCCACTACCATGGTCACCGAGTGGACAGTTTCGCATATATGCTCATAGTTAATG
>ML781174.1:297177-307532 GCA_009831015.1 Picea engelmannii | reverse complement strand
TTCTTATTTCAGTCCATATAAGGCCTTATTTAGCTTGCAAACATAATTAGGATTATCTGTCAATGAGAATCCTTCAGGTTGCTCCATATATACTTCTTCCTCTAGATCTCCATTAAGAAAAGTTGACTTAACATCCATATGATACACTTTAAAGTTCTTATGACATGAATATGCAAGGAACATTCTGATGGCCTCCAATCTTGCCACTAGTGCAAAAGTTTCATCAAAGTCCTGACCTTCAACTTGTTCATACCCTTTACAGACCAATCTGGCTTTATTTCTAACAACTTATCCTTTTTCATTCATTTTATTCTTGAACACCCATTTGGAACCTATTACATTCTTTTCTTTGGGTCTAGGAACAAGCGCCCAAGTATTGTTCTTCTCAATTTGATCAAGCTCTTTATTCATAGGTCTAATCCAATAATCATGCTGGCTGGCTTCATCAAAATTTTTAGGTTCAGTCATAGATAAAAAAGCAACATGAGATTGTTCAGAGTCTTTGATAAATTTCCTTCTTGTCTGAACTCCTTTATTTATATCTCCAATTATCTGATTTTCAGGATGATTCTTTCTAACAATTATGAGAGGTGAGTTTGTTTCTTTCTATTGATTTATGTCAACCTGAGTATTTGTATCTTCATCTGATTCATATTCTTCTATTTCTGATCCTTGGACCTATTCATCTTCATCTTCAACTATACCTTATGTTCTTGGTTCAACACTTCTTACATTTCTGACCGAGATTTCTTCATCGACTTTTATGTCTATACAATCAACTAGTTTATGTAGCTTCTTATTGTAACATTTGTACCCTTTACTATTTGTAGCATAACCCAAGAACATACCTTCATCATCCCTATCATCATATTTGCCAATATTTTCATCATTAGTCTTAATATAACATTTACTCCCAAAGACTTTAAAATGCTTGATTGAAGCAGGTCTTCCAAACCATAGTTCATAAGGAGTTATGTCACTGTGTGGTCTGAGATGTGCTTTGTTAAGGATATGAACAGTTGTATGAATTGTTTCCACCCAATATGTCTGAGGTATGTTCCTTTCATTCATCATTGATCTTGTGATTTGTTGTACTGATCTATTCTACCTCTCAAAAACTCCATTTTCCTGTGGAGTCCTTGGAATTGTGTACTCTCTTTTGATTCCATGTTTATCATAGAACTCTTTGAAGTTCCAAGAGATAAACTCTCCTCCCCTATCAGGCCTTACTGCCTTCAATCTTATTCATGTTTGATTCTCATTTAGAGCCTTAAACACTTGAACTTTTCAAGTGCTTCAGATTTTTCCTTCAAAAAGGCAACCCATGTTAGTCTTGAATAATCATAAATAATCAACATAAAATAATTTTCTTTTCATGTACCTTCTTTCCTTGATGGTCCACATAAATCCATTTGTACTAACTGGAGAGGTTTTTCTGTTGAAGGAAAGTTTTTAGATTTGAATTGTGTCCGAGTAAGATTTCCTATCTGGCATGGTTTACAAACATAATCATATGTCTTTGATATCTTTGGAAGATCCTTTACTGCCCCACTATTTTTCAGCCTGATTATATGATCAAAATTGAAGTGTCCAAGTCTCCTATGCCATAGCCATCTTTCATCAAACTTGCTTAAGTAACATTCTTCTTTTTCTTCTTTTAACACATAGACATTGTTTTATGTTCTTATCCCTTTTGCAACTAGTTGTCCTGAATTTATAGATTTTATTCTACAATCTTTAGAGGTAAAAACGACTTCACATCCTCGGTCACAGACTTGACTGACACTAAGCAGATTATGTTTCAGAACTTCTACAAACAAAACATCTTGAGCTTTCCCTTTTCCATTACTCAAACTCACCATTCCTTTACCTTTTATTTTTCCTGGTGCATCATTTCCAAAAGTTACATTCCCTGATTTGCTTTCACTTAGAGTTAGAAACTTACTTTTTTCTCCAGTCATATGTTTGGAAAATCCACTATCAATATACTATGGGTTCTTTTCTCTTTGGGCTGATAACACTAGTCTACACTTATCATCTTCTTTCTTCTTCCAAATATTGAAATTTTTAGCAGTAGGATTCGAATCTAGCTTAAAATTCCTTAAGCGACAATCTGCAGCTTTATGTCCATAGTTATGATAGATGTAACATTCTAGTTCACTGAATAACAGATCATAACAATTGTTATGCTCATAATTGTTTTTATGTTTCACTTGCGTCCTTCCTCCATCCACCACATGATTTATAGAATGTGGTGGTGTGTTTCTTGGCTGTCTCAATCTTTGTTGTGGCAAATAATGATTCCTTGAGTATCTTGATTTCAAATATCTAGATGTTAAAGAATAGTTTATAGCTTTGTGACCAAAGTTAGAACAGAAAAAACAATAACCATAGAAAAAACCTTTCTACCTGGAAAAAGGTTGTAGTCGATTTCTTCCATGCACATATATACTTCTTCCTTTAGATATCCATTAAGAAAATCTTACTTAACATCCATATGATACACTTTAAAGCTCTTATGACATGAATATGCAAGGAACATTATGATGGCCTTCAATCTTGCCATTGGTGCAAAAGTTTCATCAAAAGTTCAAATAAGCATATTCTCCTCCTCCACTCATGGATATGATCAGAAATATGAGTGGAAGAGGATTGTTTAAATGAACTCAAAATTTCACTTCATGTCTCATATCGAATAGGCACCTGGTAATGCGTCAAGAAGGCCATGGCTAGGGTATTGAAGTCATTAAATAATCCTAATGGTAACTCAATATACCATTTGCTTGTCGAACCTGTAAGAGTTCATTCGAAAAGTTGTAATATTATATAGTCATCCATCAATGAGTTGGACGAACACCAAAGATGGAATGTCATGAAATGATTATTTGGGTCTTCTTCCCATTGACCGTCAAAATTAGGAATGTCAGATGGTAAATTGGATAGCATGACGGGTGAATAGGGAGAATAAAAAGCAGGATCATTCAAAATCCTTGATAAATCTGGTAAATCTAAAGTAACAAGAAAAAGAAATTGTCTATTCACTTGAGGAAACTAGTAATTTTGAGGTGGTAACCCTGTAGGTATACCAGAAGGACCATAAGCAGTCTGTAGATAGTTATATAGTCCTCACAGATTCAGTTGTGGAGTATTTTGAATCAAATTGTCAACAAGGGTTGGTTGATTAGGTATGCTCCCTTGCAAAGGAACATTAGACTAAAAATTTTGACCTCAAGTAGGATTCATAAAACCTCAATACAGTTTTCTGTCACTAGGGGGTACAAAATAATTAACTTGAGGATGTTTCCCCTTAGACGGTTGTTGATTCCCTTGGAAAGGAAGATTCTAAGGTTAAGATTGTAATCCGGGTATACTTTTCCCATAAACTAGGTTATGGCCTCCAACTTTAGATTCCCCCCCAACTTGAGGTTGTCCCCAAACTTGATATTTCCCTCCAAGTTAAGGTTTTCCCCCAACTTAAGGTTGTCTTGCAACCAAAATTTGAAAACCAGAAGCAACAAAATTTAGTGTTGCCTCTAACTAGATTGGAGCTTCTAGGGCCAAGAATATTACATCCTCCAGGAGAAGGTGGAGGAGGAACGTAAGGCCCCCTAGAGAGAACCTAGGTAGGTTTAGGAACAAAATGACTAGCAACATTATACCCAGAAGGAACAAAAATATTAGACCCTCCAGATGGATTCTGGGTAGGAATAGAAATAGAAGTATTCAAAGCATTATACCCAGGGGGAAGTGATGGATTTGATCTAAGAGAAAGTTGTTTTCCAATAGGAGCTTCAGTGATGACCACATTTTCGGTAGAAACATGCATAGCTTGTGGGACCATGGTAGAGTTGGTAATCTAGAGAGGAAGAATCGAGTGAGAACCAATCAATAATTGGTCGGGAATTGTGACAACATTATTGTTTGTGCGAGTGAAATGATCTAAAGGTATTATGTAATAAAAGAAATTCACGGGCGTTTCTGATGCCAAGAATGCTATTTTATCAAAAATATCATGTCGCTAGTGGTTCCCTGAAAAGAACGACTAGGACCAGAGCTAGTATTAAAAATTCTAGTAGTATGATTTGGGGTTCTAAATGAATCTCTTTGAAAAACTAGATCGTCTACTCCAGACTCTTCATGAGGTCCAGTAGGTACATGAGTATGATCTTCAGTAAAAATTTCTCCTAATGAATTTAGCCAGAGAAAATTTGGATCTTCTCTAAGATTCAATAACGGGTTTACGGGAAGTATTGACTCCTCTAAAGGAGTAGAACTTCCAATCTCAGAGGATACATCGTTATTGACTACCATTTCAGGAGATCCCTCTGGTGAATTGGGAAGCAAAGTGATGTAACTTTTTGGATCTTTGGGAGGTATCCCTTACATCCTATGTGAATGACGATAGTCGATGTTAGCCACACCAAATAAAAAATGAAACAAATCTATGTCCAACTAAAGAAACAAACAATACTCACTAATAAAATATAGAAATCAAGCATGGAAATAAACCTTATTATTTTGAAGTCACTAGTTGGTGATGAAATCCAATGTCATGAAATCAAGAGAATAAGGGGATGGGATAAAGCGGGTGGAAAAGTTAGGTTGGCGACCTACTTAATGGACTTACACCATGGTGCAAGCTCCCACACATAATTGTGGGTATAACCTCCAAGGATCCCAAGTGAGTTTAGACAACGTCGATTACAGGTACCTTGAAGACTTTCCCCTCCACACTCACCTTGTGTAAAGACCCTAAATAGATAGGCTACTAAGGTTACCAATTATGTCAATGATGCCTAGGGAAACAATCGACAATCTGATCCACGCACAAAGGCAGGGTATCTAGCCAAAAATGAACTCGAGAAGATCCCCACATGATTTTCTTCTCAAGTGACCCCCAATAATACGAGAAATATCTACACTAAGACCCACAAAGAAGGGTGAGTAACTCTACCAATCCTAATGTGACCTCATGATTGACACTTGTGTTAGAAGGGCTTTCGATGACAAAATGTAGCAAGCGCATTTGAACTCTCCCTATCAAAAGATACTATTGTGTCTTTTGATGATTTGGAGAGTGTGCCTTACAACCTATTCCAAAGTGTTATCCTAGCTAATGTCGGTGAAGAGAATTTCTATAAAATAAAAGTCATTAATAAATTTTAAAATTACGCTTTATTTTTAAAGGTTATTGTTTACTCAAAAGGGAAATGGAAATGAAATTGATGATGTAAATGACCTTGACCCAATAAAATGCAAGAAGAGATGATTATGCAATATTTTAATTCGATGAACTCTAATTACAGTAGGGAGAAGGTATCTCTTTTGAAATACAAAAGCTACAAAACACAATTTCTCAATTTTTAAATGAACAAAATTCCAAATAATCAAAAGCTAGAAAATTTTCCAATTTTCTATTTTAACAAATATTTTGAATGCAACAATTTTCTTTTGAACAATTACTAAAAATAAGGAATAAATTCAGTTATTTCTTTCTCAAATCAGACCAGATATGTAATGAAGAAAAGAAACAATAATTCAAGAAAATTAGCATACTCTCAACACGATTCCCAAATGAAACCTATAATGTAGACAAAAATGAAATCATAGGAAAGCCTTTTGTGAATTGCAAACAAAAATTTCCCTCAATGAATGAACAATCTATAAAGTAAAAACAATCCAGAAATCCAAATAAATCAAGGATTCTTTGTCGAACAATCACTTAGGACCAAGATCTATAGATTATACCCTTGTGAAAAAAATCAAAAGCAAAAGCTTGCAAAATTTACAAAAAAACTTCCAATTTCTGAAAACCAATCAAATTCAAGATTCAAAATTATAAATCAACCATTCACTAATATCATAATTTCATCCCTAGAAATTGAGGCAAAACTAGGTGAAAAAAGAAAAATTGGCTATCTCCAATAATTCCTACAGGAATCATCGAGGGTTGCAGTGGAGCATAGTGTGACGATATAGGGTTGTCGCATGCTGCCAATAGGGTATAGTGAGACATCATCACACTTGTATGCACCAATAGAGTGCGCCATTAGAGGATATTCGTGGTCTTTCTATATAGAAAAGTGATACAATCTCTGCAACTAAAGGAAAATGGAAGGAAACACAAATTTCTTACTAAATCTTTAGACCCAGATAGTCTAGATGGATCACCCATGGACTCAGAGAATGAATTTGACCAAAATAAGGTAGGATAAAAGAAAATAAGAGGAAAAAAACCAAATGAAATTTGTATCCCTAGTATGGTCGCCAATTGTTTTATCGGATTAATCAATAAGTGTGGACACAAACATATATCCCTAACTTCCACATGAAACTAGAACAAAATAGAAGGGAATACACACTTTGCCTTAAACTTCATTATCATGTGAACTAGTTGAGTGAGGTACAAGTGAAATACCTTTTAAACGACGCTTCATTCTTGCTAGTGTCATCCTTGTAGCTTCTTCCTTGGGTTTGTAGAATAGTAAGCCTATCCAAGAATCACAAACCAACAAAGAGGGAAAACAAAGATACATCTATTCTAATGAAGTCTATGTATATGATCAAGCAATTATACAATAGAATACAATATCCTCATATAGGGAAGAAACATATCACTATATTAAATGAATAGAAAGTGGAGAATACAACCCATGCCTTGATGTTGCAAGGTCCCCTTTCAATGGATCTTTTCTTCAGCACACACACCATTGCTCCAAATGCCTTGAATGAAGAATATCCACAATCCGACTTGAAGAACTAAAGAAAAAATCTCAAGCATAATCTAAAGTAGAAATCTCCATACAAATCTTAGCCTATTCAACTTTAGAATTTTCCATGAGAGATCCCTCTTTATATAGTGTGAAAGAGATATGGATGAGGAGATTAGGATGATCCCACTAAATCAAAGAAGTGAGTGATATCCAAACCGATCGGAGGCCACCTCATCTTCTGAAAGATCCCCTTCTAGAACATTCATGAATTTTGACTTTTCTTATGCTTTAAGCATCGTCACACCCTATGCACAAGCAACATGCGACAATGTCGTAGTCCAGGTTTAGGGAAGAGTGTGATGATTAGGCATCGTCACACCCCATGCATATAGTAGGGTGCGACGACCTTCCTTTATATGGTTTCTGAAAGAGGAAATAAAATAACTTTTCTCATGGAGAAAGTCTTCTTTTAATATTTTTAGGGAACATTAACACATGTTTCCAGTTGATCACTGAGGTGACCAAAATAATGTGTAACACCTTTCATAGATGATTTTGTGATTGTATGTTTAAACGAAATTTTTGTTTTTAGTGGGACTTTGGATGAGCATGTGAGGCATGTGAAGCAAGTATTGGATACCTTGCAAAGGGAAACATTATATGTAAAATTTTCTAAATGTGAATTTGGAAAGACTGCATGTGTGTACTTAGGTCATATTGTAGGAGGAGGACAACTGAAAAATGACCCTTCCAAAATTGATGTAATTGTAAATTGGCCAGAGCCAAAAAGTGTAATTGAAGTTCGAAGCTTCTTAGGTGCAGTCCAGTATTGGAGGATATTCATTCCCAACTTCTCCTTCATAGCAGCTCTTCTGCATGCCTTAACTAGTGTGGAGAAAAACATTCATTGGGAAGGAAAGAAACAAAAATCTTTCGACACTTCGAAGGGGAAGATCAATACCACACTAGTATTAGCATTGTCAAATGTTCAACAACCTTTTGAGATCGATACAAATGACAGTGGATATTCCATGGGTGCAGTATTGATGCAATATTGTAAGCCAATCTCTTACCACTCTTAAACTTTTAACCAAGTTGTTATTAACTATCCTAGATATGATAAAGAGTTGTATGCATTAGTCTAGAGTGTAAAGAAATGGAAGCACTACTTTTTAGGGAAGGAAACACTCATACATAAAGATCACCAACCCTTACAGTAGCTTTAAGAACATGCCAAATTGCAACAATATCAAAACTATAGGTGGATGGGTTCTCTACAACAATTTCACTTGGTAATCAGGTACAAAAAGGGTACAAGTAACAAGGTAGTTGATATGCTTTCTAGACCTCCTATTGTTGCTTCTATTGTTTTGAAGAATGCTTATTTATCTCATGATAGCTATATAGAACAATATGTCATCGATGAATATTTTAAAGAAGTATATGTGAAGCTAACCCTTGGTGCACAGGTAGAGAACTATTGTATGCAGGGAAAACTACTATACCATCTTGGAAAGATATGTATTCCTACAAGTGTATTAGTCCATGTAATATGAGAAGCTCATACTTCTCTCGTGTATCGGAATTTTTGGGTAGGAAAAATTATGGATCATTTTCAAGGGTTTTGTTACTGGCCTCAAATAAAAGAAATTGTAACTAAGTATGTGAAGGGGTGTGTGATGTGTTCTACTTGTAATCCCACTAATAGAAAACTGGATCTATACTCACCACTTCTTGTTCCATCCCATCGATGGGAAAGTGTATCCATGGGATTTGTAGGGGGTTTACCAATTACCAAAGGGGATCATGATTATTTGTATGTTGTAGTTGATAGGTTTAGAAAGATGTGTATCTTGATGCCATGTAAAAAGAAAATCATTGTTGAGCAGACTGCTAATCTCTTCTTTCTACATGTTTGGGTTCACTTTGGATTACCCACATCTATCGTCTCGGATTGAGATACTCAATTTCTCGGGGAATTTTGGACTAGATAGTGGAGAATTATGGACACCAAATTGAAGAGGAGCACTTCTTGCCATCCACAGGCCAACAAAAAAATAGAGGTGGTAAACTGACCAATGGTAATTTTTCTTCGAGGCTACTGCAAAAAGCGTCTCAAGTTATGGGATGAACAAATACTCTATCTACAACATGCATACAACTAATATTTACATTCATCCACTCATATTTCACCTTTTGAGACATGTTTTGGGTACCTACCAAAGGTTCCTTCGGACTTGATGTACGGGAGAGATGCCAATGTAAATGAAGAACGAACAGAGGATAGAGCCCGCAATTTTATCCATAGGATTCAATAGATACACTAGGTAGTCAGGGAACAGTTGTAGAAAATTCAAGCATAGTATAAATATCGACATGATAAGCACAGGGTTGATCATTATTTCTAGGTTGGATACTAGGTATGGATTCACATCATCAAGGAGAGATTGAAGGGTGAGGGAAATAAACTGGAGCCAATTTGTTATGGACCCTTCACTATCTTGGAGAAAAGAAGTACCAATGCTTTTCATCTGGATCTTCCACCTTATATCTAGATTTACTCAATTGTGAACATTGAGAACTTAAAACATTTTGAGCCTCCCATGATCATGGATCAAGATGAGGAAGTTTCAATACCATCAGTTGATGAGTTTGCACCTGAGTACTTGGATGAGCTATAGGAATATATCATCCTAGATAGGAGGGAAAGGACTTCATGAAGGGGTGATGTTGATTATGTTAGAGTAGGCTTAAAGGCACACATCCAAGCAAGGCAAAGTGGATCGAGAAGGGCAAAGTGAGGGGACTCTTCTGTCACTTACCAGTTGATTGATAAAATATTTTGGTGGTCCAAAAATACCTCAGTGGGAATGCGTGATCCAAAAAGTATCCAGAGAAGGCTAAGAATAAATCTAAACTCACAGAGGCAACTTAGAACACTTAGAATGGTTCCAGCAGACAGAGAAAGGACAAAAATGCAAATTTCCCAAAACTTGATTAAAATGGCATGATCATGAAGAGTGTGTTGCAATATTTATAACGGTGCAAACGAATTGTCAAACATAGTTACAGTTTGAAATATATCTATGGTCAAAGTTGTTGTCAAACATGGCCACTCAGTAGGTGTAATGTCCCCACTTTGAGACATCATCACAGGGCAGAGACAAATGGGTGTTAGAGTGAGTACAAGGGTATTTGAGAGGCATTGTGGGGTCCATATTGCATTGATGATCATATTTCATCATTATGAGCCATTCCGCACAGATTGGCTTTGGTTTCGTTGCATTCCGACGATTTCCATGATTTTGACTATTTTGAGCTATAACTCAATGGAATTCACTGAAGAGGTCATTTTGGGTACATTACTTGGAGGGACCTCTCAGTCTAATAGCTCATTGGAATTGGGAGGAGCAAAACTACAGGATGGAATGGATAGAAGTGAATTTAAGTGGCCAGGGAAGCCACAAGGAGAGATAAGGAGATTTTCAAAGGTAAAAAGGTTAATTAATTATTTAAAGTGATTTAATTAATTAATTAAATATTAATAAAACGAAAGTCACTTTGGAGGGACAAGGTGAGCCAAAAATTATAAAGGAAAGGCAAGGGCCTCTTCTCATTCATTCATGTATGATCTTATTTTGA
>ML781174.1:285207-296289 GCA_009831015.1 Picea engelmannii | reverse complement strand
TAGCAGCTCTTATCTATTGTCTATCTTCTTGGCCATCTGTTGAGCATTCCAAATCGACATCTTCATTGTAGCAGGTTTCTCTATTTTATGAATAAAGAAGAATTGAGATGTTTTGGCTTGTCTATCTTATTGCATATGGTTGATGTATGTTCCATGGTTATATCTTTCTATTATTTGCTGCATACACACATATAAACACATATAAAAGGTAGATCAACAAAGTGTTTGACGAAATACCTCACTCAGAAAAAGTTTTAAAAAGACACCAAAAAAGTGATGATCCTTGCATAATGGCTTGGGATCATTACAGTGGTATCAGAGCTTAGAATCCTACCAGCCTGAGGGATATTCCATAAGGGAATATGGGGTCTACAGATTTTTGTGGAATAGCTGTGAGTTGTGAAATAGAATATCATGTACTTTGTGAGAGACTTGGGCCTCTAATAATGCTCCAAAAGTTTATATCCATGAAAAACCCCAGTTGGAGCGAAGATGAGGTGACATATTGGACCGACATAGCAGAGGGAGGAAGAGCCAGAGCAACTAGATGGAAGGAAGCACAGAGAAACCCCACACCCATTAGGAGCATGCAACTTTGCTACAGTTGCAAGGTGCCTTGGGAACCAGATCATAGGTGTAGGGGTAAGGGTAAGAAGCATATCATTGAGGTACACTATGATAGTGATGATGAGGATTCAGAGAAATCTGGTGATGATAGTGACTCTTGCACAGAGGCTAGTGATAGTGACTCTACCTCAGAGGATAGCGATGATGACTCTTGCACAGAGGCTATGGATGCTTGCATGTTTGAGGAGGACGATGACCCTTGTCTAGTGGATAGGAAGCTGGATGGACAGGACGATAGCATCAGTGTCTCAGTAGACATGTCACATACCCTTGATGACCTTACGCCTCAACAGAGTAGTGACACTAGTGAGGAGTCACACGTGTTAGCACCTAGAGATGATGAGCTTCCTATGGGGGCTTTGACACATCTGTCACCTGTTCAGACACCCATGATAGCCATGTTGCATGAGTAGATCTGTGGCATGACAGGTATGATGGATGAGCTTAGTGTGAGGGATGCACACCATGGATAGGTAGACCCACAGGTCCAGGAGGAGGTACAGGATGTATAGGCAGGGGACCTTACACATACAGATCAACCTGAGGGCATTGAGTCACAGCTATTGGAGACTCCATTATTTGAGCAGATTGCAGAGGCTGACGGGTTGATGGAGCACTTATGTCCAGGATCAGTCTACATTGATGAGGATGCACCTTTTAGCAGTCAGGATGACTATAGAACATGTCTAGATACATCTCTATGGGATCCAGGTGCAGATGATAGTAGCAGTTTGAGTGCATAGGAGGATACAACTGCTCATAAAGGATACAGTGTGATTCAGGGGGAGATAGCATCTCGTGATGGGATGCAATGGCATACAGGAGTACCCAGTAGCATAGCAGGCGGTGGACAGTTCAACATGTCATCTTATGTAGATGATGTTTTTGGGGATTCCAGAGTTGACACTAGTAGTGAGGGCTCTAAGATGGCACCTCAACATGATCATGATCAGGAGTCACACCACTTAGCAGCACCGTTGAGAGTTAGTGATACTATGATCAGGACATCCACTAGACGTACTAATGATATGCATACAGTGATGATAGATTATTGCTGGAGAGCATCAGTGGCACATGGTAGTTCAGATGAGGAGATTGCCATGGAGGATTTTCATACTCTTAGGGAGAGTGTATCTGTTATGAGGACCGATCACCAGCAGTTGTTGACTGGCCAAGACTACCTATTGAGGATTAGAGATATGTATCATGAGGCTCTGAGGGAGCAGGAGCTGGAGATGGACCAACTCACTCAGGAGATGGAGAGAACTCGAGGATTCTTGAGAGGCACACAGACAACCCTTCAAGAATCAGAGTCTAGATCAAATGAGTCGCTTGAGGAGATTCGTCAGAGACCCACTTCATCTGTCTTAGTGGACCCTCAGATTTATCTTTCAGTCACATTGATAGAGGATGTTGGTGATCTAGCAGAGGAGCACCCGTTGATGGAGGTCACTTCCATTGGTGTTCTGAGAGTGGTTGACCTCCATGTAGAGGTTGATCCAGCAGTATGCCCAGGATCTATGATGCAGCATGAGTCTACGAGAGATGACATGAGTATGCCAGAGCATACAGTGATGAGTGATAGCTCACAGGTACATGCCAAGATGTATGGTGGCATTCAGAGGGGTATAGTGCCTTGCAGGGAGGAGACATACCTAGGGAAGCATGCAGATGCCACTCCTTTGCAGCAACACCTAGTTATGAGAGATCACCTTCACCATATTAGTAGTTGCATGGGAGATGAGAGATGGAGGTTGGTTGAGCAACAATTGGAGGAGTTACTTCCAGCTGTATTGGATGGTTGGGATTCGGTGGTGTCCACAGGAGAGTATTTATCATGGATACTGATGGACGAGCTTCTGGTCGAATCCTTGGGATTGACCCAAGCATGTGACACCTTCACGTCCTATAGTCAGCTGTAGATATGCCTTTTATCCTTCTTCGACACATTTACCATTGACAATAGCATGAAGAGGATAACAGATGAGCACAGAGGGCTTCTGACAGTGATCAATCTCACACATGAGTAGTTAGACGAGATTGGAAGTGGTAAACTTCCAAGTTTTCCATGGGATTCGGGAGTTCATTGGATGAGCTGGATGTTTCACTTCATGTGGACCTAGGTTGCACCCGAGAGCCACACACTCCACCTTGGTTTGGTTTGTAGTGGGTCTGCAGGTACTTGTCCTATGGGGAAAGACCTTTCCTCCTGCTTGGTTATCATGATAGGGCATGGGGATGTTTGGACAGGTACTTCTTCTACATTGGTGTCTATGCCGATACAGTTTCTGGGTAGCAGGTTCAGTGGTCACAAGTATTTCAGCTTGAGGATCCAGGCGAGGAGGATCCAACATGTATGCAGGGGATAGGCAGTCGTAGTCAGAGTAGTGCAGTGTCAGCATTAGGATCTTCGACAGAGGTTAGCATGGGACCCAGGGATTGCAAGATTGAGTTGTTCATTGACTGACAGGGGAGAGTGGACCATTGCAGGGGAAAGTTATTCTAACTTTCCATTCAGCTTCAGTGTTGAGAGGAGCACACCCCTTGCGGGTGTCTCATGGAGGTCTTGCAGTACCTCATTCTGGCATCAGCATATGCAGTTGATGGAGGCCATGTGGATCTTGGTAGAGATTTGGAGGATGGACTCATTCCAAGATGAGTCAATGTGTCATGTGCAGGAGGTTCACAGGGTTGATATCTTCCAGGACTGTTCTTCACAGAGTATTGTAGTTTACTTCCTGAAATGGGATCGAGGGGGTGGAGTGTGCTATTGTTCATCATTGGATAGGTTCTACTATGTATCCCACAGGTGGACATGGGATATTGGTATTTTACTTTGGGGGATTTGGGTATTGCTTGAGGACAAGCAATTTTCTAGCAGGGAGGACTGTAATGTCCCCACTTTGGGACATCATCACAGGGCAGAGATTTATGATGACCAGAGTAGCCAAATGGGTGCTAGAGCGAGTACAAGGATATTTGAGAGGCATTATGGGGTCCATCTTGCATTGATGATCATATTCCATCATTATGAGCCATTCTTCACAGATTGGCTTTGGTTTCGTTGCATTCTGACGATTTCCATGATTTTGAATATTTTGAGCTATAAGTCAATGGAATTCACTAAAGAGGTCATTTTGGGCACATTACTTGGAGGAACCTCTCAGTGTAATATCTCATTGGAATCGGAAGGAGCAAAACTATAGGATGGAATGGCTAGAAGTGACTTTCAATGGCTAGGGAAGCCACAAGGAGAGATAAGGAGCTTTTCAAAGGTAAAAAGGTTAATTAATTAATTAAAGTGATTTAATTAATTAATTAACTATTAATAAAATGAAATTCACTTTGGAGGGACAAGGTGAGCCAAAAAGTATAAAGGAAAGGCAAAGGCCTCTTCTCATTCATTCATGTATGATCTTATTTTGATTTTTGGCTTCTAGCTAGTGAGCCCAATATTGGGGGTTTTGAGGGTTTTGACATAACAAACCCTAGAGGACGATTTGGTGGTGAAAGATTCCACCTATCTTGTCCCAAGCTTGGTCTCAGAGATGCAATACTCTCCCACACCATTCTAGTTTCAGATCTACTCAGTTGCAGGAGGATTCTACATCAGTTTCATGTGCAGATAGAGAGAGGGCGCACCAGTTGAGGGATTCCAGCAAGAGGAGCGCATCATCTTTGGAAAAATATTTGTTGTAGGAGATTGGTAGGGCCGTTGAGGATTATATCACATGGGTTTTCATTGCAGGGCCTTGGACATTAGATCTAGTGATTTCTGAGATAGTTTTATGGCTCAGATTATTTCTTGAGCAGTGGGGTGAATTGAAGAGAAGGAGGGAATTTTTGAGATCCATATCTAGTCCATTTGGAGGGGTTACACTTCAGATATGACCCTGAGACTTTACGTAGTGACTTGCAGTGTCTCGATCTATATTTCTAGATATTTTCAAAGCATTTGGAGGCCTCCTTCAGTAGGGCCGAATTATCTAGGGTTTCAGTCATCGAGTGGGGCGCACCATTCAGTGGGGGATTTCAGATCTATAAAGATTGAGAGGGATCTTGGAGATTCGGTCACCTGGGTTGTTCTTACCATCACCCGATCTATCATTTGTCATATTTATTAGGGTTATTGGACACTTTTGGCAGCAGGGCTGAATTATCTAGGGTTTCAGTCATCCAGTTTCAGATCTACAGAGATTGAGAGGGATCTTGGAGATTCGGTCACCTGGGTTGTTCTTACCATCAGTCGATCTATCAGTTGGCATATTTATTAGGGTGAATGGACACTTTTGGCAGTAGGGCCGAGTTATTGAGGGTTTTATCCTTCTATTGGAGCATGGCATTCTTCAGCTGGAGAGTTTGGCATTCAGATCTTCTTGTATTGATCTTCATTTCTCATTCAGCCTTTCGAGGCATCTTTTGTATTAGCGGGAGAATTTTTTAGCAGCTCTTATCTATTGTCTATCTTCTTGGCCATCTATTGAGCATTCCAAATCAGCATCTTCATCATAGCAAGTTTCTCTATTTTAAGAATAAAGAAGAATTGAGATGTTTTGGCTTGTCTATCTTATTGCATATGGTTGATGTATGTTCCATGGTTATATCTTTTTGTTATTTGCTGTGTACACACATATAAACACATCTAAAAGGTAGATCAACAAAGTGTTTGACGAAATACCTCACTCGAAAAAAGTTTTAAAAAGACACCAAAACAGTGATGATCCTTGCATAATGGCTTGGGATCATTACAGTAGGGGGCCACATCATCATTCTTACTACTTACGAAAACATGACATCAACAACTAACATGGCAGGGTGACATCATCATATGATTTTCTGATGTCAACATGCCATGTGGCAGCACTAGAGGCTTCCAAGTTTCACCCTCCAATGGGATTTTCAGGGGTCCATGTGGACCAGTAGAAAAGTGCAACATGGCACCTCTAGGCGATGCCACTTGGAACCACCCAGGAAGCACCACGTGTTAGGTATGAAATTATGGGGAAGCGATGTCAGGAAACAAGTGGACTTATTAGTGGGTGCCATGTGGCCCAATCATTGAGAGACACGTGGCATTGCGTAAATGCCCAATATTAACCCTTGAATGAATTTCAAATTTTAAAAATGGTGGGTCTGCCAAATCTGGTAGACCACGCCAATTTTATTGACAAGTTACAAGGGTCTATAAACTCTGCTAAAGTTAGCAGGAGCATATATTACAATGTATATATATATATAAACAACCAACATTCCAAAATGGAGTCCAGCGGGATTCGACCCCAGAACCTTCGCACTGCCCCATGCCTTAACTACTCCACACATAACCAATGCGCCATGGGTACCACTTGCTATATCCTCTAGTGAAAATTACTTAAAAGGCACAATTCTATCAGATCCAGAAAAGTAGAGGTTCTGACCGTACAGATTTGCGGGGCATAGATTTTCAGACACAATTGTCATACCCATATTGGAGAAAACATACTTGAGGATTCTTAGTTGTTTTTCAAGATCATGAGGACTCCTTTCCATAAGAACAATATCATCAGCATGAAGAAGAATATTGATGACTATACTAGTGAGAGTAGGGCCGACAAAACCTTCTTTTTTTAAACAAATCTTCTAACTTGTCAATGTATATGCCAAAAAAGGTAGGGGACAAGGGAGAACCTCCTTTGAATCCGATATTGCAATTAATCTCTTTTGACTAGCCCTCATTATTTTTAAACTTAGCAATAATGTTCTCATACATCCTTATTGCAGAAGCCCTCAACTCAAGAGGAATTTGTATCTCTTCCAACCTATTCCAAAGGTTTTTCCTAAGAACCATGTCAAAATATTTTCTAAAGCCAAAAAAAAAAAAAAAAATTGGTTTTAGTATTGCAGAACTCCTTTGCAATGATCCTAAAGGTAACAAGATGATCCATAGTTTAATGATATTTCCTAAACCCGACCTGGCCTTTAGCTCTTTTACTATGACTTTCTAGCCAAAGGCTAATCTTCTTTTCCAAAATAATTCCATAAATCTTTGCTAAAATTAGGCTAATCATAATGGTCCTATAATTAGAGGGAATGTTTCTATCCCCATTTTTAAAAATAGGAACAATGAGGCTTTGCATCCAAGGTTTAGGGAATCCCTTCTTTACTGCTAAATTGAAGAGCTTGTGTATGTGAGGGACAAGGATTGGCCATCCGATTTTTTAAATTTCATCTTGGTAGCCTTCAACGTCCTTAACTTTCCCATTTGCAAGCCTCTTAACCCGAAAATATATGTCATCTAAAGAAAAACTTCTTCCTTTGTACAACTCATGGCATTAGGCAACTCGTAAATATTTTTAAGGTGGGAATTCGAGTCCCTTAAGGTAATTTTATTATTTTCTTTAGTATTGTGGCTTATAATTTGACTCCATAAATTCTCATGATCCAGCTTGTATAGTTGTGAAATTTTTTATTGCCTTTTATTAACATAGTACCTTTTTTTCCTTCTAATTAGGGATTTTTACGCATTGATCTTATCGAGTTTTAAGGACTTATCAGAAGCATCCTTAATGCCTTTCCTAGCAATTTTAAATTATTTATCATACCAAGAGTTGGTCATTCTATTATTCTTTTTATAGGACACCTCAAAAGATAACTTGTTAATAGAAGTGGAAAAAGTAGTTGTAAAATTATGATAGAGTTCTTCAATGTTGTCCTTGTAAGTTAGGAGATTTAA
Source organism: Picea engelmannii (assembly GCA_009831015.1). NCBI lineage: Eukaryota > Viridiplantae > Streptophyta > Pinopsida > Pinales > Pinaceae > Picea > Picea engelmannii. The sequence goes on along the minus strand of ML781174.1, from coordinate 288,950 downwards.
TTTACTATTTAAATATTTTAAGAAAATGTCAACTTTACTTTTGTCAAAGTGAAAATTTCTTTGATTATCAAAATTCTCTTCAATGACACTCCTATGAATGGAAAAGTTTAGAGTTAGGGTTAAAGGTTTGTAACGACCTTCCTCGTTACGACAACCATTCTAGTAACAGGTGCAAAATTTTTTATTTTTTATTTTTTAAAGGTGTGCGCGTGCGTGTAGAAGTAGCGACATATTGAACTGTACGACGCCACTTGACAAACAACAACAACCTATTCGACTCTGCGTCGCCACCCGACGACGAGTACGACGCAGCCAGGATGAACATAAGAAGATGACCAACAAGACGCAACCACGACAAAAGTAAAGTTGACCACCGCTCGTCACAAGAAGATCAAGCAACCAACTGAATAAAATCAAGTACAACATAAATAAGAAGTACGATTGCGCCCCCCTATGGAAGGCGCATGACAGAAGAACTCCGACAATGAATCCCAAGTTCAACATTAAACAATGACTCAACAACCCTCAACTGCTAACTCCGAGTAATTGACTGTACATCAATCCCAGACGTTCCACAAGGTGTGTCTCATCAATATCAAGAGATTACACTAACATCCCAATATGATAACCATATCATTCATCTCTAAATTTTAATAATACTGAAATAAATAAAGGTCACACATTCAACTCCAAACTTGCAATCTTGGTTATACGGTAAGAACAATACAATTTCAGATTTCAACAATACATTACAATTGTGAATCTATAAACAATAATTCCCCGACATTGGTATGCCATAACATTTTTCCTTCACCTAAAGCACTAAAATTATCATCAAAATTGAATATTCCATAAACCATCATAATTGCAAATAACAAGATACAACAATTACAATAATTAATGAGCCTATTTAAATAATAGTATAAAAAAACATAATAACATCTCATTGATATTGAATAATAACATCACATTGATATTGAATATATTCCAATAATAACATCACATTGATATTTGAATATATCAATAAATCATCTTATTTAGAAATGACCAGATATAGCAATTTCATTATTTAATGAGCTTATTTAAATAACAATATATAAAAAAACATAATGACATCACATTGATATTTGAGTAATAACATCACATTGATATTTGAATATATTCCAATAATAATATCACATTGAATATATGCATAAACCAACTTATTTAAAAATGACCGAATATAACAATTACAGTAATTAATGAGCCTATTTAAATAACAGTATTAAAACACAAAGTGAGCCCTAGATAAGATATTTAAATGTCAACTAAACTACAACACTTAAAGTAACACCAGTAACATCATAACTAATATCATGACCATACCATCACATGTTTTAGAAGGGCGAAAGGTAAAGATAACCGTATTAAAATGACGACAATTTAGAAGAGCATTCTTTACAAGAAAAATAATAAAATCAAAAGAAAGGAAATAAATAAGATACCAAGGATTAAAAGGTCGTTAAGTAGGAGGTCTTCTTATTGCCATGCAACGAAGACCCAATTGCCCTTTACATTACCAGGAATAATGAGGGTGTAAGGATTTAATCTACCAACAAACCGATGTCAAAGGTAAAAGGAATCGAAACAGATTAGCATAACAGAGAATGGAGAAACAAAACTACTCCTAAAACAACCTATAACCCGACAACTGTAGTAACCGTTTCATTTAAGGAATAATAATTGTCCAGATTATGGAAAAACGAGCAGATCTGGTTCAATAATGATACCAAATTAACTAAGACGACTGCCAGGTTATTAACCATAAGGGAAAAAGGGGCATTATAAATTTTTCTCTACCGTACCACGACACAAACAACAAAATTTCCTTATATAAAATTAGGTCATTTAAGTTCGCCACATAACACCAATTCGGCGGCTGACAACTGGCCACGCCAAGGACAGAAATTAGGAAACACAATTAAATTTGACAGCGATCATGGAGAAATTACCAGATCGACCATTACCTCGGCGACCATCAATGGCAATTACCATTACGGCCCACAACACCTGAAGAGGAAACTTCCATGCGTAGAAGTCGAGCAGACACAGCAGGGAAAATTTGCCAAAACTTATACGGGTAATAAACTCAAGGAGCAGCCCGTGACCAAGAAGCCTCATCCCAGATTAAAGGCATAAAAGAAAAAAAAGAAACAAGGCAATAAGAGACACAGTCAAGAATTCAACATGGAGAGGCTGTCTAACAGGAGCGCCTCATAACAGTAAAAACTCCGTGACAACCCAAACGAAACGCCAAGCAATTCTACAACGACGCAGTGAGAATTTCGCTCTGTTAGCATAGTTGATTGGTAGGCATGGACGATCAGACCCCGAGAAGAACCCTGAACTAGAACTGGATGATAAAAACTAAAGGAGGGGTTCAAGAATTAATCCTGAATTTACAGCTCGCTCAGGCAAGGTGGGAAAACTCGTTTTAAAAAGGAATTAAGGAACAACCGGACCCAGAAAGGGTCGAGCAAATAGAATGGTATCCGCGCAGACCTACGTTATTCAACTGGAAAAGGGTCTTGTGGCAATGGAACAAGGATTCAGAACAAAACACCTGCAATAGCCCTTGCGATTTTATTAAGAGAGGGAGGTTTCATTCGGATCTCAAGTTGAATCGCTCCAGAAAACAATTTGCAGGCCCAAGGCAATTAAAATAAGATAATAACGTAGAAATCAATCGAGCCAAGTGAAACATTGGCGAAACTCATTCACCCTCAAGCAGTCCCTAAAGAAAATCAACAGTCGACCATCAAGCGGAACGGAGGCACATGCCAACATAAGGATCCATAATCCTTAAAATGGCGGAGAAGGAATTGGAACACTCTACAGGGGCAAACAATCACATGAAGGAGAGGAACAACACACTGTCAGGGACCACACCAAGATAGTCGTACAAGGAACTAAATGTGATAGAAGCAGTATAATATGATTCTTGGTTCACCCATTTCTGAATTACAACAGTTAAGTCCACAACAAATTTTTCTTTTCATAATACAATTACGATTTCCGAAGTGAATAACACACATTTTATTTTACCAATAAAAGACCATACCTTTTCCTCTCGCCCGCCTTGACCGACGTCCCGTGCTCCGTGCCATGTACGCTATCCTCGCCTCTCTCGCTCGCTGACCACATAAATCTCACCGGTACCTCCCAGCCAAACACTAGGGGTACTCTGCTTCCCCCTTAGCCCCCCGAGCCGCAAAGGGGCCACACAAGAACCAGAGATAGACTAGCGTCTCAGCTCGCCTCCACGGCTGAGCTACCACTCCAACACAACTGAGATAAACCCAACTCCTCACAAGCAACCCGTCAAGCCAAAATTCGGCAGCGTAACATTACGCTAACCGTCTCCCCCCTTTCTTCCTTCCTTTCCCTTTCTTTTATAGCAATTTGAGACTAACCTAATTTCCTAGATCATTAATTAATTAATTTTTAATGAAAAACCTCTAAACATTTTCCGCCGTCCAGGTGTCAGTCATCCCTATGGTTCTCCAAAATTAATTTCTTTTTAATAATTAAAAGACTCAATTCCCTCACTCCCCCAAAAATCACTCCTTAAATTACTCCTTAAATTACTCCTTAATCACTCCTTAAATTTCTTAAATTTTATTATTTAATTCTCTCTTGTTATTTTATTTTTATTTTTTAAACCCCAAAAGATAAATGCGGTTTTTATTCTTTTCAATATATAT
>ML781174.1:240987-257037 GCA_009831015.1 Picea engelmannii | reverse complement strand
TCCAGCGGGCGAATGCTAAAAAAAAAAGACTGTAATCATTATGAACAACTGTAAATTGATTGCAAATTTAGTCTTTCTGTGGAATTATTGAGGAAAGGTGTCTAAATTTTCAAATTTAAATTGTCAAGCACAGTTGCAGTTTGGCCAAACCACATTGTCTAACCTTCCTTTCAAGAAGACCTAAAATTTTCGATTTGAGACTGTAGAATGTTCACCTTGAGCATTCAGATTGGATTAGATGCAACACCATGTATACAACGAGCCATCTTCAACCATAAGAATGCAATATTTTCCATTGGTAACTTGGACCTTTTGGAGTGTCCACCAAAATAAAGGCTTGGTGCACAGATTGCAGAAACCTCAAAACAAGCTTCCAATTCCCTCTGCATCGATTCACAAGCTCTGTCTGGCAAGACAATGACATCGCTGAGAAAATTCAATCCACAACATATGATTGAGACACTTCTAGCTCCAGCATGGACTTCAATCCTCCTCCTCCTCTATATGTCACAAACCCATGCCCATTCCCATATGATGCCTAAAACATATAGTAGGATGCCTCCAACCTTGCTAATTTTGTCGCCCTCAGTTGCCCATTGCTTAATATCTCTTGAAGAATATGGGTCAACAACTCTTCCAATGAATGCAAACCACTCTCCTCAACCATTGAGCTTTCGTCTTGACCTTATAATATTCCCTCCCACTTCCACTAAGAAACTAGTGTTGGGTTTTGGGATTTGGGTGTGAATTTTCACCGTGACACTAACACTGAGTTGTTTACAGAGAGAAAACAAGCACCTTCCCTACTTGAAGGTATCAAATTTATCAAATGATTTGAATTCGAAATGAATTGGGCATAATTGGATTTATAGGGTACGAAACTCCATTTCCTCAGTAATTTTCTAATTTTCTGTGGGTTGCATTGGTTATATAGCCACTTTGTTTTTGTCTCGAGGTCCTTCTGGAACCACCATTTTCAGAATCCTTTTAGTATCTTCGAAACAATTTTATTTTTCTTATAAATGCACACATAACTTGAATTTCCTTTTTCTCACTTAACTTCTAGGGTTTGAGGCTAAGGGCTTTCAAGGAAAACCATCAATGGAAAATAGCTCAGGAAATCTTATTAGATGCCTCCATGGCATACACAGGATGTCTTTCATGTCTCGAATGGCTTCTTCAATAAAGATTCCTGCTAAATCTGCTAATTGGAGCACCCACAAGCTCAGATAAGCCTTTGCCAAATACAACGGTGAATGGGTTAAATAGTATTAAATTTATTAGGCAATTTAGTGACCTCAACAACAACAGAGTGGGAGTTGTTGTGCAAAGACAATTTCATTCAACTCCCCATAGCCAGTACAGTCTTGGAAGTGCGGCCCAGATTAACCTATCGAAATTCACTGATATGGCATTGGAGGTGATTGTGGGTTCATTGGATGTAGCAAGGAAAACTAAGCAGCAAGTTATTGAAATAGAACACCTAATGAAAGCTCTACTTGAGCAAAAGAATGGACTTGCATGCAGGATTTTCACCAAAGTTGGATTAGATAATACATCTATTCTTCAAACTACATAACAATTTATTTCAGAGAAACCAAGGGTAATAGGTGATACAATTGGTCCCTTGGTAAGTCCTAATGTGACAAAACTACTAGATCAAGCCAGAAATCACAAAGAGGAGTTTGGGGATGACTTCTTGTCACTGGAGCATATGGTGCGAGCCTTTTTGAAAGATAAGTGTTTTGGAAAAAAATTACTTAAGGATCTTCAACTCACGGAAAAATATTTCAAGGATGTTGTGCAAGCTATAGGAGGACATCAGAAATTTACTGGACAGAATCCCGAAGGGAAAATTTGAATCTCTTGAAAAGTATGGGATGGATTTAACACAATTGGAAAGAGAAGGAAAACTTGACCCTGTTATAGGTTATGATGATGAGATTCAACGATGAACTCAAATCCTTTCAAGAAGAACAAAAATAATCCTTTTATTATTGGTGAGCCAGGGGTTAGTCTATGTTATGTTGTGATGCCCATATTATGCTTCTGTTATTTTCTCCACCCCAGTGAAGCCCACTATTCCTACTGTCATATTTCATGCTGATAGTAGGTGAACAGTCTTGAGTCTTTATTTTTTAGCTCATATACACCTCCTTCATCATTGTTTGCTCCTCTATTCACATTGAGGTTTGATACCTACTTCATCAGATTCACATATGTTTCTTGTTACTGAATCTTGTCAATTTTCTATGATATCGTCAGCATCAAAATCCATTTGAAAACTTTATTTTTATATATAATTTTTATCCATATTCTTCAGTACCCCTAGATGCATGTTTGAATGGTATAATATCTTTCTATTTCTGGTCTAAAGAAATTTTCAATAGATTATTTGCCATGATTTAGTTCGTAACAACCCAAATTGGATGCAGACCTTGCAGACCATATTGGCACAAACACAAAATACCAGTGTCGTGTGTGGTGAAGCCCAAGTTTTATTTTTGAAACTGGGCTCTGATACCATATGTAACACCCATCTACAGTATGCTAAGAAATTAATCATTTATTAAATACATACACAATAACAACTTTATTTTAACATAATTTCATTTCATTTACACAATTCTTCTACACTAGCTCAATGATAAATCTAAATAACATGATGAAATAAGTAATAGGTTAATTATAAGATTTCCAACTTAAAACAAAAGTATATACAAAACATCAACAACAATTACCATTGAAAAATACCTCTTCCTTAGTTTGTTCAAGCTCATCAATTGTCATGTAGTCCTAGGTGCTTCCAAGCATTCCTTTCCCACTTTCCCAGAGTGAAGCAACAGAATCCTCCCTGCCAACTAGGATCCTAGACAACTTCCTAGATCCAAGAAACCTTTCAGTTTCTTGGCCCTCCATGCCCGTGACTCCAAGAATGACAAAGCACAAATGCTCAAAGAAACTATCACAATAATTATATCTTCCAAGAATTTCACAACTTCTCATCATGCTCAAACCTCTCCGTCTTCTCCCTTCTCTTTACTCCTTCTCCCTATTTATCAAATTTCTGTACACACTTCCCCAAGTCTCCTCAACCACCCTCATTAATATCCATCAACCTCCCTTATCTAGATATTTTGGGGAAATATTAAGATAAAACTAAATATAAATGACTTGCATTAAACAACAATAAATAAAATGAAAAGTCTTTCTTCTCATGCTAGCTAATAAATGTTATTTGACAATTTTCCCCAAAATGTACATAACACCCCACCATGATCATTTAATTCATCATACCCACCATCTATCAAAGTCAATAAGGTATTTAATTCTTCTAGATATTTTGTATGCAATATAATTTTTATCGTCAATAAACATTCAATTAAATAGTTAATAGTTTACTTCAATAATTAATACATTAATTACTCATACTAGTGTATATGGGTAGGATATGTGTGCATAGCTAGCGGACATGTATCTCATGTATGTACCAACGATAAAAAATCATTGCCTCTAGTGAATAGTTCCTATATGATCACCAAGACATGTAGGACAACAGATCAAGTAATGCATCATTTAATAATCTTAACGAACTAAATTACACCAATTCATCAATAACTCATTGTCACACTTAAAATATCAATAGGAAATTAAAGAGAGTTTTAAACATGGTAGAAACCAAGTGAGTAAACAATAGTGGCATCTCTAATCCCCAATCAGTATTCTCAACTAACATCGAAGCATCCTTCCTTCCTAACCTACTTCCATCTTCCATCCTATCCTTTCCTCTGTTGAAATAAGTTGGAGCATCAACTATATTGACCTAATTCTAGATATAACCTGTAAGCAGAAGTGTCATACATCTCGACCAAACTTCCCCAACAGGAAACTAGCAGTCGTCATCACATGTCTAAGGGAGCATGACTTCACACAACCCTCCCATGACTCTAGGTTTCGAAGGATAAACGGTGGGAAATACCTCCACCCCTTCTCATAGAACTAGAGTCAACACCCTACGTCGAGCCATACTGTGGAACTACTATTCTTAGAGTCACATCATCAAACAACCACTCTGGGAAAGTTGTGTGTCTTGTCAAAACCACACTTACCACAAATCATAGCAACATTTTGATTCATAAATTTATAACTTATAACATACACTATCGTCTTGATGTCTACGACATACGTGTTACCTCGTCATTGTAGTTATTTGTCTATCACATATCTCATCAACCTGTAGGTTAGTTCAGCCATAACTCATATCTATGTATATACATCATAATTTTATAAAAGAATCCATATCTGCATTGGCGTTCAATTAAGAAATCTATGTTTATTTTTATCACGTCTTGCATCTATTATGCATTCATAACATAACTTTGAATCAATATCCATGTACCCAAATTCCACTTCTTAATTTGCATGTTTAAACAAATCAAAGAGTTATCATCATCATGAGCATATAACAATGAAAATAATAATATGAAACACATAAATAGGTGCAGATGTACACTTGTCACATGTCTATATCAACAATGTTGAGTCCAAATAGGTGTTAAGCAATGAATTACTAAGATGAGAAAAAATCACAGTTCTAACTACCTCAGGTCAAAATATGGGGTGTTACATACACCCACCCTTCAAGAAACTTTGTCCTGAAGTTATGATCATTCACAATATGAGGAGAATTTATGACACAAGTTTTATGTGTCTTTCCTCGTAGAAAATCTTGTGTGATATTGGTCATACTGAACCTTGACTTGATTAAAACATGTAGAGGCTATTAATATATTGATTGCAACTATGCCTCTTTAGCAGGAATCTAACTAAATCTTGACTATATGTTATTACTACTTGCAAGTTAATTAACTGTAACATCCCGCTCTGGTGCACTGAGTAAACTTATTTTTGAGGACACTTGCTCGCAAGTGATCTGGAATTTTATGATGTTAAAAAATTTATCCTTGATTATGATGCGTTATGATAGATGACTTGATGTTTTACTGCCTTGACATAGACAGGTGCTATTGACTCGGTTTTACTGAGTGTGTAGGGTTTTGGACCTTGAGGATGCCAAGGCATAGATGGAACCCCTTGGAATCTGGATTGAGTCAGAGAGTGTGCTATTTGGGTTGATGTATTTACTGTGATATTTCATGGATTTGATGATATGTTATGGACATGTTCTGACACGTTTGATGATGATGCAGGATGACGATAGCTTTCCGACCAGACTCACATATGGAGTAACGGGGCCACACACGATTTCCAGAGAGGTTGAGGGAGAGGTGTGGACAACAGCCTTGCCACAGCCTACTAGCACTCCCGCCGTGGCTCGAACTGTAGGTTAATGATTACCTAGTTCGAGAGGATCCATGATGCCATGAGGGAAAACTGTGACAGTCGCATACGATGATTCTAAGGGGAACGCAATAAGGCGGGGGTCTTATTCCTCACAGCCCTTAGTCTCCCACAAGTTCACCTAGCGGAGTATTGACTCTAGGGGTTATAGATGTCTACCAATCAGTCAAGTTGGCGAGTGGCACCCTTGGAGCACGTGGTGCATCCTGAAGGGCACGTCGTGCAAGGGAAACGAACGAGGCGAGTGGCACCCTTGGAGCACGTGGTGCATCCTAAAGGGCACGTCGCGCAAGGGAAACAAACGAGGCGAGTGGTACCCTTGGAGCACGTGGTGCATCCTGAAGGGCACGTCGCATTGATGTTGATGAAGGAAACAAACCTAAATATCCCTAAGACAATAATGCCTTAATAAATCCTTAAACAACTTCCCTAACCCAGTGTCGCCCAGTTCAAAATCTAAGTACTAAGTCTAAAACTTTTAGCGTAAAATTTTAGTCTAACCTTAAGAACAGACCCTGGAATAAAAATAACAATTTAAACAAAAACCCACCTAAGTAATAGTTGGGTCTTCATAAAATTCTTGGGGTGACGACGAGGGTAAGGTTTAAATTAAAACTAATGGTTTTAAAATTTTACAAAGAAGAAATTAATTCGTAACTTGTGGAAGAACAAAAGATATTAAATAAATAATAAATGAAAAGATTATCTAGCGCATTTACCTTTTTGGTTTTAAAACAAAAGAAGGGATTAATAAAAATAGGGAAACTAAGTAATAAAGGAAACATAGACAATTAATAAGTAATAAAATTATTTAACGTGTGGGAGTATATAAAGTTATGAATTTAAAAATAAAATGAAAAGATAAATTAGCGCATTTACCTTCTTGGTTTTAAAAAAAAAAAAAAGAAAGAAAGGGGATAATAAAAATAGGGAAATGAGCCTTTTAATAAATTTAAAGAAAATAATTTTGGAGAAACATGGGGGATGAGTGACAGTTGTAAGATAGAGAATTTTTAGAGGGTTTTCATTAAAACTTAAATTAAATGTGATTTAGGGCAAGGGGAGGGTCTCAAAACTGTATAAAAGAAAGGGAAGATGAGGAAGAAGGGGATCGACTATTAGCATATCACTATGCTGTCGAATTGTGACTTGACTGATTGCTTGTGAGGAGTTGGGATTTTCTCAGCTTGTATTGGAGAGGTAGCTTAGCCTTGCAAGGCAACCTAGGAAGCTAGGCATACCTTATGGATTTGTGTGGCCCCTTTGTGGCTCAGGGGGCTAAGGGGGAAGCAGAGTACCCCTAGCGATTGGCTGGGAGGTACCGGTGTAGTCTCTACGGTCGACGAGCGAGAGCGACGCGGAGCAGGAGCGACGCAGAGCGCGCAGACTTCATTCAAGGTAGGCAACAAGGCAAAGGTATGCGTGTTTATATTATTGAGTATAATGCATTAGAAATTATGCGGGGACTGTATGATGATTTTAATGGATAAGTTTTGTCTTAAGCTTCTGCCGCTCAATTGATTTCCTAATTTCATTGTGGTCAGCATGCTAGCTGGGTTCTATTGTTCCGTGGTTGGGACCTTTTGGTTTCTGCGTCACTCTTGTGCTGTATTTTCTCGGATGTGGTATAATCGCATCCAAATTTTTGTGGTATAAGTTTTACATTATGGGACAAGCACTGGTATAGTTACATTGCATGGTCGTATGTACTTAATGGTGGGTTATTATATAGTGATGTTACCTTGGTAACTTCTTAGATAATGCGTTGACATATGATGAGTTTTATTTGAGCTTAGCCCTTTGTCGTTGCTTCAACTATTCTGGTCTGCGTTTTCATTTATGAGATGTTGGGCTGTTAGAATTCTCGGTGCACATTGTAATGACCCTTCCCATTGTGTCCTTACCCCTTTTGTCCAGGTGTGAATCGAACCTAACAACCCCTTTTTCTTAGTTTAATAGTGCCTCCTCTTGCCTTTCTCCACATTCATTTTATCTCTATATTCAGGGGATATGTGGTATGGCGTTTTACTCATTGATTTAATGGCAACGAAGAAAATTCCTTCTCATATGATAGTAAAATGATTCTGTTGTTGATGCGCGTTGTTTCATCGTGTTTAAGCTCTACATCTTGGTCCTTTGTTGAAAAGGTTTAGCCGTGGAGGTTCTGTGCTGGGTGCTAACTTAACGCGTCCCTGGGAATCAACCGCTGTCGACAGTATATCTCCAAGCAAACATCTTTGTCAATGTTCTAGACAATCTGAATATGCATAAAATCTCATTTCATATGCTGACTTAATAGCTATTGTGTATTATGGCTACGATGGTGGTGCGAATGGTGGCTTTGCTGAGCTTGTTAAGTCTATAACCTGTGCATCTAGATCTTGGGACCGCACCCCTTTCTCCTGTGCGTCTGGCTGTTCCAGGCGGATCCCCTACGTACAGTGCGTTTACCATCACGAACAACGCATTTAACTCTGGAAGCAATTTAAATTTCTGAACCGCAAGCCATGTTGACACACTCGTAGCCTTAGCGTCCCTATGTATCTACTCTGTTGATAGATCCTTCCGGCAGTGGTGTTTTTAAGTTGTTTATCTCTACTCCTTTGAAGGCAAATTGAGATGGTGGTCTCTGGTGGAAAGGTTGGATGTGTTAATCTACGCCTTAAATGCTGCCTGTCTTAACTGGGGTGTCAGTGTGAATCCCTAGACTGTTGATTTTATTCTTTTACCTGCATTTAAACCCTAATAAAATTCAGGCATGCACGCATCGGTGGTCGCTTGGTCTGTGGCAGGCGCTCCCAACTGCTTTTTTCATTGCCTTGGCAATTCCAACAACGTTATTAATGCGTGTTGTTGGGTGACAGAATTGTTGTTTTTACTTTTCGTAAGGGTTTAGTTATTGCACCCTTTATTGATGATTTAGGTAGTGATTATTTGAAATTGTTGTAACATGTAAGGGTAGGGACTTTATTAATTTAAATTGCAATGCTAGCAGTTCAAAGGTATCGATATGGTTGGTTCCGGTCTCGTTGTTATAGTTCAATCATTTTTATAATAAATAAAAGTAAATTTCCTTGTTATTTAAATTGAAATGCTCCTATAATGTAGAAGGGATAATGCATCCTTAATGTTATTGATAATAATTAAAATGTTGGAAATTGTAATTTGTTGCAAGCTTTCGATCATGTTATGTTAATGTAATGAAAATGATGTCCATACAATTGATTACAGAACGCTTCTTCTCGAAGCTCTTATTGCATAGGAATTGTGAAGGTAATGAGATTACTGAAATACTATTGTTTATAGAATGCTTATTCTCAAAACTTTTATGGCTTATGAATGTTAATACAATGAAATTAATGTCAATGCTAATTTTCAGTGCAATTATTGGTTTTGGAATGTTAAGGTCATGTAATGTGATGCTACATGCTAGTAATTATAGTAATGCTAATTTTAAATACTATCATTGTCCATGGTAATGATAAGGTAGTATGATGTTTAGGTCAATGCTAATATCCATGGCAAGGTTAATGCTAATGTGGTCACCACTTTATGGTAATGAAATGTAATTGTTTTAGATAGCATATAAGGGGGAAGGTGATTGTCCCTTCAGGTATTTATGATGGTATAATTTGTAATGTGGTTGATGTTTGTGGTAGCGATGTTGAATATTTATTTTCAAAAAAAAATAATAAATAATAAATGGTAATTCTTGAGCAAGAACAATAAGTCTTTAGGATGTAGTAAATAGGGCTATGCAATTGATTACATGTACTCATTTGAGGTTGGGTTGGTAACTCATCGACTAATGGAAGTTAACGAAGTGATTGATTATTACTTGTCACCAACTGAGTCATAGGAATGTTGAGTCTTAACCATTGGGTGGTTACTGTCGGAATCCATTTGGACTTGCTCTTTCTGTCGCGGTCATGGTTTTTCTTTAATTATTATTGTACTTGGTTGTAATCATTTCATTGCTTGGTCTGCCTGTGTCGGGCGGGATGTAGACACCTCCTTGTAGTCTAGTATATAAGTCTGTGTGTGTGATTATTTTTGTGTAAAGAGTCCTGTGCTGTGTCAAGAGTCTCGGGCCCATTAAAGGTAGGGTTTCCACTCTTGCGACACACCTGATGGAGACTACTAGTTTCTGCCTGAGCAGTCGGCCAGGAGCCTATCTGACCTTCTCTCTCTCCGGAGCAGAGAACTAATATTAAACGCCCTGCTTTCCTATGCAGAAATAGTAAAACCTACTACTATGGATTCTTCCTTCTTTGTTCGTACTGTGCATAACCCAGTATGTCGTTAAATGTTTATGTTGTGTGCCTTATATCTATGATCGTTAATGCTTGCAGTTACTTGTTGAGTGCCTTGTGTCTTCTTGTTGTAATCATCATGGTTGCGTCTTTTTGGTCGTCGGGTGGCAACGTAGAGTCAAGTGTGTATGTTTCCCTTCTACACGCACGCACACACTTTTAAAACAAAAAAAAAATTGCACCTGTTATCAGAGTTGTGGTAGTAATGAGGGGGACGTTACATATGATATCAGAGCAGGTTCGACCCGTGGCTTGGGATTCAGCATGGCTTTCATTGACATAATTAGATTGATTATACTATTGCTTATCGAGATGATTGTGTGCATGCAGGTAATCATGGTTAGAGGACGCCATGGAGGCAGACGACGGGGTGCTAGGGGAGGAGGCGTGACGCCTCCAGTAGCATCCACACCTGAGGGGTCTAACCCCGAGGGAGGCGAGCAGGTTCTCGGATAGGATAAAATAGCGGTTGGCGATGTGGTTGGGATGATGAGATCCTTTTAGCGCATGTTCAAGGCTCCGATCAGCCAATTAGACAGAGACGAGGCCAGGGCGCCAGTACCCGCTAAGGTTCTGCCGCGTGCACCATTCGTTACAGGTAGCATTCACCGTGAACTCGAGAATGTTAAATTTCCCGAGTTCTTTGGTGTCCCGGACGGCAGAGCTGCTAAGGCATGGCTGGAGAATATGGCGATGTGCTTCGCACTTCGTGATTATACCTCCAACATGAAGGTCCGCATGGTGGTCTTCCAACTGAAGGGGAGTGGTCTACTATGGTGGAAGATGCTCCTGCCACAGTTGAACATGGTTGTTGAAGACATGTCATGGGAACTGTTCGAGGAACGGTTCCAAGAGAGGTACCTTTCAGAGGAATTCATTGAGCGTCATCTCAATGAGTTCAACGCATTATGATAGGGAGGTCGTACGGTGCCCAAGTACGAGGCACGTTTCATGGAGCTGCTCCGGTATGCACCGCACCTTAACACAGAGAAACTCAAGGTCAACCGGTTCGTGTTTGGCCTTAACGACAGCCTGCTTGCAAAGGTTAGGATCTTGATGCCTCAAACCTTGCATGATGCTGTCTAAAAGGCCCTCATAGCAGAGGAGGAGCTTATCAGTGGGGGTCAGACCATGACTCTAGTGAGACCAGCAGGGCAAGGTTCATCTGGTACACCGTAGCATTAGACACTAGTGAGACATATGTCAGGATATCGTGGCTTCCAGAGGGGATCCACTTTCACTACACCCCAGCGACTGCCACCTCAGCAGCGGACACCTTATTGGGGACCACAACACCAACAACAACGTCGCCCGTAGCAGCAACAGTTTAGGCCTGTTCAACAGAACAGACCTGGGTTCCAGGCCGGTGGGCCGTCATCTTCTACTTCGGGTACCAGGACTACTGGGCTGAAGAAGGGGTGTTGGACATGTGGGGAGCCACACTACCAGTGCGACTGTCCTATGGAGAGGACCAGAGCATCCAGATTAGTCGGACCCACTACAGTGGGAGATATGGGCAAGGCCCATCGGATACACGCAGCGGTGAATAACCGCCAGGCAGAGCACCAGTCAACTGTGCTTGAGATGACAGGTACTGTCACTGACCAGACCCTTAGTATTTTGATAGACCCAGGTGCTACTGAGAGTTTCATTTCTGGTGTAGTGCTAAAAAGGATTAAGGTAAAGGTAGTCGAACAAGACGAGTTTGGCTTCGTAGAGATGGATTCAAGAGCCTAACAGAAGGTTGGAGGAAAGGTTACGGACTGTGCCCTTAACCTAGGAGAGTTTGTCACAAGGGTCAACTTTTATGTCACAATATTAGGATCTTATGACATCGTGATTGGTATGGATTGGTTGGAATCGCATGAGGCGATACTCAACTGTAAGATGAAACGGTTGACTTTGGTCGATGATGAAGGGCAGAGACGTGTGATTGTAGGATAGAACCAGGGAGTATCCCCGAGTTCGTCTCTTCCTTACAGTTACGGAAGAGTATGCGCAAGGGGTGCAAGCTTTATGCGATCCTTGCGCTAAACGATAAGGGAGTAGCGAAAGGTCTAGAACACCTTCCAGTGGTGAAGGAGTTTACGAACGTATTTCCAGAGGAGTTACTTGGGATGCTTCTGTCCAGAGAGAATTGGAGTTTACTATAGACTTGAAACCAGGGACTGAATCGATAGCAAGAACGCCTTATCGGATGTCGACCCCGGAGTTGCAAGAGTTGAAAATGCAACTGAAGGAGGTGCTAGACCTGGGACTGATACGCCCTAGTGTGTCACCGTGGGGTGCACCAGTTATTTTCAAATGAAAGAAGGACGGATCGTGGAGGCTTTGCATTGACTACCATGAAATGAACAAGGCTACGATCAAGAATCCGTATCCCTTACCTAGAATTAATGATCTATTCGATCAAATGAAGGGTACGACGGTGTTCTCCAAGATTGATTTGCGATCAGGGTATCACCAATTATGGATCAAGGAGGATGACGTCCCTAAGACTGCCTTTAAGATGATATTTGGACATTACAAGTTTACTGTTTTACCGTTTGGACTGACAAATGCCCTAGGGGTATTCATGAGTTTGATGAATGGGGTGTTCCACGAGTACTTGGACAAGTTCATCCAAGTATTCATTGGCGATATCTTGATCTACTCTCAGACGACAAAGGAGCATGACGAGCACTTGCGCTTGGTACTACAATGTCTACGAGAGCACAAATCATATGGGAAGCTATCCAAATGCTCTTTTTATCAATCGAGGATTCACTACTTAGGGCATGTCATCTCCGGCAAAGGTATCACCATGGATCCAGCCAAGGTTGAGGCTATTATGGAATGGCCTGCACCGACGAATGTCACAGAAGTGTGTAGTTTTATGGGTCTAGCAGGATACTATCGATGGTTTGTCGAGGGATTTTCAAGGATAGAAAATCCAATCACGGGATTGTAGAAGAAAAACAAGAAGTTTGTTTGGACCGAGAAATGCGTAGAAGCATTTTGAAGTCTTAAGGAGTTGTTGACGACAACACCGATACTAAAGGTCCCTAACATGGATGCGAAATTCTTGGTATGCACTGATGCATCCAAGGAAGGTTTAGGCGGAGTCTTGATGCAAGATGGACGAGTGATTGCTTACATTTCGAGGAAGCTGAGAAGGCATGAGGAGAACTATACGATGCACGATTTGGAGTTATTAGCCATCGTATATGCCTTGAAAGTTTGGAGACACTACCTTGTTGGATGAAAATTTGAATTAAAGACTGATCATTGTGGACTACAACACATTTTTATGCAAAGTGAACTGAACGCGCGACAACGACGTTGGTCGGAATTACTTAGTGAGTACGAATTCGAGATTACTTACATAAAGGGAACAGTGAACCGAGTGGCTGATGCTTTGAGTCAGAGACCACGCATCTTTTCGGTGTTGCCACTTCACATGAATCTACGTGAGAAGATTCTCACTTTACAGCGTGATGATGACTGGTACAAAAAAGTCGAGGATTTTATTGGACAAAACACAATGATGGTACCGCGATATGAGGGATTTTCTTTTGATAGCGATGGGTTATTGAGGTTTAAAGGTTGGATTTACGTACCACCAAACGACGAGTTGAGGATGTTGATCCTGAGCGAGGCTCATAAAGCAGTTTACATGGCTCACCCAGGAGTCACGAAGAAGAGGGCAGACCTTAAACCCTTATTCTTCTGGAAGGGAATGAAGGCTGACATAGTCAACTATGTGGCCAAATGTCTAGAGTGTCAGTAGGTACAGGCTGAACATAGACACCCGGCATGATTACTTCAACCACATGCCATTCCGGAATCAAAATGGGAAGTTATTTCGATGGATTTTATTGTTGGATTTCCACTGACAGCAAGGAGACATGACTTGATTTTTGTAGTAGTAGACACTCTGACAAAGAGTGCTCACTTTATCCCTGTTCGTACGACGTATTAGGCACCTGACATAGCGAGAGTTTTCATCAGTGAGATTGTGAGGCTGCATGGCGTGCCTAAGAAGATTATATCCGATCGAGGATCGGTGTTTATTGGACGATTTTGGACGAGTTTCCAAGAGGCCTTGGGAACCCAACTTAATTTTACTACTGCGTATCACCCAGAGACTGACGGGCAAACCGAACGAACAAACCAAACCATGGAAGACATGTTGCGCATGTACGTGCTGGACCAACAAAAGCGTTGGGAGGAATTCTTGCCTCTAGTAGAGTTTGCTTACAACAACAGTTACCAGAGCACCATTAAGATGGTGCCTTTTGAGTTCCTTTATGGGTGACCGTGTCAGATGCCCTTGAGTTGGGATCGGCTTGAGGATAGGGTCCTGGTGGGACCAAAAGTGATCCAAGAAATGGAAGAGAAAATGCAAACCATAAGACAAAGGATTAAAGAAGCGCAAGATCGACAAAAGAGTTATGCCAATGCACACCGAGTCGACCGTAGTTACGAGGTCAGCGATCGTGTCTTCTTGCGGGTTAAACCACATAAGAGTTCGATCAAGACTGGAAAGGGAGATAAACTCTCTCCTAGGTTCGTCGGACCTTTCGAGATTGTGGAGAGAAAGGGGTCCGTGGCCTATCGACTAGCCTTTCCTAATTCTTTGAGGCATATGCACGATGTTTTTCATGTATTTGTTTTGAGACATTATATTAGTGATCCTACACACGTGATTGACATGAGTTCCTTGCAGGTATTGGATGAGGGAGCACTCACAACTAAGCCAGTCTGCATATTAGATCATCACGTTTGACAGTTATGACGTCGAATGGTAGATCAGGTCAAGGTCGTGTGGGACAGTTATAGTCAACACTCGGTGACCTAGGAGGACGCATATGATATGCGCCAGCAGTTTCCATTTTTGTTTGATAGATAGACTTATGACACTGTGATACTTTATTTCATCATTTATACTAAGAAACTTCGGGAAGAAGTTTAGACCAAGAGGGGGTGTATGTAACATCTCTCTCTGGCGCAATGAGTAAACTTATTTTTGAGGACACTTGCTCGCAAGTGATATGGAATTTTATGATGTTAAAACATTTATCGTTGATTATGATGCGTTATGATAGATGACTTGATGTTTCCCTGCCTTGACATAGACAGGTGCAATTGACTTGGTTTTACTAAGTGTGTAGGGTTTTGGACCTTGAGGATGTCGAGGCATCGATGGAACCCCTTGGACTCTGGATTGAGTCAAGGAGTGTGCTATTTGGGTTGATGTATTTACTGTGATATTTCATGGATTTGATGATATGTTATGGACATGTTCTGACACGTTTGTTGATGATGCAGGCTGACGATATCTTGCTGACCAGACTCACATATGGAGTAAAGGGGCCACACACGATTTCCAGAGAGGTTGAGGGAGAGGTGTGGACAACAGCCCTGCCACAGCCTACTAGCACTCCTTCCGTGGCTCAAACTTTATGTTAACGATTACCTAGTTCGAGAGGATACATGATGTCATGAGGGCAGACTGCGACAGTTTCTCACGATGATTCTAAGGGGCACACAATAAGGCTGGGGCCTTATTCATTAGAGCCCTTAGTCTCCCACAAGTTCACCTGGCGGAGTATTGACTCCAGGGATTATAGATGTCTACCAATCAGTCAAGTTGGCGAGTGGCACCCTTGGAGCACGTGGTGCATCCTAAAGGGCACGTCGCACAAAAGAAACACAAGAAGCAAGTGGCACCCTTGGAGCACGTGGTTCATCCTGAAGGGCACGTCACGCAAGGGAAATGAATGAGGCGAGTGGCACCCTTGGAGCACGTGGTGCATCCTGAAGGGCACGTCGCGCAAGGGAAATGAACGAGGCGAGTGGCACCCTTTGAGCACGTGGTGCATCCTGAAGGGCACGTCACATTGATGTTGATGAAGGAAACAAACCTAAATATCCCTAAGACAATAACACCTTAATAAATCCTTAAACAACTTCCCTAACCCAGTGTCGCCCAGTTCAGAATCTAAGTACTAAGTCTAAAACTTTTAGGGTAAAATTTTTGTCTAACCTTAAGAACAAACCCTGGAATAAAAATAACAATTTAAACAAAAACCCACCTAAGTAATAGTTGGGTCTTCATAAAATTCTTGGGGTGATGATGAGGGTAAGGTTTAAATTAAAAGTAATGGTTTTAAAATTTTACAAAGAAAAAATTAATTCCTAACTTGTGGAAGAACAAAAGATATTAAATAAATAATAAATGAAAAGATTATCTAGCGCATTTACCTTTTTGGTTTAAAAAAAAAAGAAGGGATTAACAAAAATAGGGAAACTAAGTAATAAAGGAAACATAGACAATTAATAAGTAATAAAATTATTTAACATGTGGGAGTATAAAAAGTTATGAATTTAAAAA
>ML781174.1:203231-240857 GCA_009831015.1 Picea engelmannii | reverse complement strand
TTAGCATATCGTTACGCTATCGAATTGTGACTTGACTGATTGCTTGTGAGGAGTTGGGATTTTCTCAGCTTGTATTGGAGAGGTAGCTCAGCCTTGCAAGGCGAGCTAGGAAGCTAGGCATACCCTATGGATTTGTGTGGCCCCTTTGCGGCTCGGAGGGCTAAGGGGGAAGCAGAGTACCCCTAGCAATTGGCTGGGAGGTATCAGTGTAGTCTCTACGGTCGGCAAGCGAGAGCGGTGCGGAGAAGGAGTGACGCAGAGCGTGCAGACTTCATTCGAGGCAGGCAACAAGGCAAAGGTATGCTTGTTTATATTATTGAGTATAATGCATTAGAAATTATGCGGGGACTGTATGATGATTTTAATGGATAAGTTTTGTCTTAAGCTTATGCCACTCAATTGATTTCCTAATTTCATTGTGGTCAGCGTGCTAGCTGGGTTCTATTGTTCCGTGGTTGGGACCTTTTGGTTTCTGCATCACTCTTGTGCTGTATTTTCCCGGATGTGGTATAATCGCATCCAAATTTTTGTGGTATAAGTTTTACATTCTGAGACAAGCACTAGTATAGTTACATTGCATGGTTGTATGTACTTAATGCTAGGTTATTATATAGTGATGTTACCTCGGTACACTGCTTAGATAATGCGTTGACATCTGATGAGTTTTATTTGAGCTTAGCCCTTTGTCGTTGCTTCAACTATTCTGGTCTGCGTTTTCATTTCTGAGATGTTGGGCTATTAGAATTCTCGGTGCACATTGTAATGACCCTTCCCATTGGGTCCTTACCCATTTTTTCCATGCGTGAATCAAACCTAACAACCCCTTTTTCTCAGTTTAATAGTGCCTCCTCTTGCCTTTCTCCACATTCGTTTTATCTCTATATTCAAGGGATATGTGGTACGGTGTTTTACTCATTGATTTAATCGCAACGAAGAAAATTCCTTCTCATATGATAGTAAAATGATTCTGTTGTTGATGCACGCTATTTCATCGTGTTTAAGCTCTGCATCTTGGTCCTTTGTTGAAAAGGTTTAGGCATGGAGGTTTTACGCTGGGTGCTAACTTAACGCGTCCCTGGGAAAAAACCGTTGTCGAAAGTATATCTCCAAGCAAACATCTTTGTCAATGTTCTAGCCAATCTGAATATCCATAAAATCTCATTTCATATGCTGACTTAATGGATGTTGTGTATTATGGATACGATGGTGGTGCGAATGGTGGCTTCGCCGAGCTTGGTAAGTCTATAACCTGTGCGTCTAGATCTTGGGACCGCACCCCTTTCTCCTGTGCGTCCGGCTGTTCCAAGCGGATCCCCTACGTACAGTGTGTTTACCATCACGAACAACACATTTAACTCTGGAATCAATTTAAATTTCTGAACCACAAGCCATGTTGACACCCGTAGCCTTAGCGTCCCTATGTATCTACTTTGTTGATAGATCATTCTGGCAACGGCGTTTTTAAGTTGTTTATCTCTGCCCCTTTGAAGGCGAATTGAGACGGTCGTCTCTGGTGGACAGATCAGCTGTGTTAATCTATGCCTTAAACACTTCCTATCTTAACTGGGGTGTCAGCGTGAATCCCTAGACTATTGATTTTATTCTTTTACCTGCATTTAAACCCTAATAAAATTCAGGCATGTGCGCATCAATGGCCGCTTGGTCTCTGGCAGGCGCTCCCAACTGTTTTTTTCATTGCCTTGGCAATTCCAACAGCGTTATTAAGGCATGTTGTTGGGTGACAAAATTGTTGTTTTTAGTTTTCGTAAGGGTTTAGTTATTGCACCCTTTATTGATGATTTAGGTAGTGATTATTTGAAATTGTTGTAACATGTAAGGGTAGGGACTTTGTTAATTTAAATTGCAATGCTACATGTTCAAAGGTATCGATATGGTTGGTTCCGGTCTGGTTGTTGTAGTTCAATCGTTTTTATAATAAATAAAAGTAAATTTCCTTGTTATTTAAATTGAAATGCTCCTGTAATATGGACGGGATAATACAGCCTTATTGTTATTGATAATAATTAAAATGTTGGAAATTGTAATTTGTTGCAAGATTTTGATCATGTTATGTTAATGTAATGAAAATGATGTCCATACAATTGATTACAGAACGCTTCTTCTCGAAGCTCTTATTGCATCGGAATTGTGAAGGTAATGAGATTACTACAATACTATTATTTATAGAATGCTTATTCTCAAAAAATTTATGGCTTATGAATGTTAATACAATGAAATTAATGCTAATGCTAATTTTCAATGCAATTATTGGTTTTGGAATGTTAAGGTCATGTAACGTCACGCTACATCCTAGTAATTATAGTAATGCTAATTTTAAATACTATCATTGTCCATGGTAATGATAAGGTAGTATGATGTTTAGGTCAATGCTAATATCCATGGCAAGGTTAATGCTAATGTGGTCACCACTTTATGGTAATGAAATATAACTATTTTAGATAGTATACAAGGGGGAAGGTGATTGTCCCTTCAGGTAGTTATGATGGTATAATTTGTAATGTGGTTGATGTTTGTGGTAGCGATGTTGAAGGTTTATTTTCAAAAAAAAATAAAATAAATAAATGGTAATTCTTGAGCAAGAACCATAAGTATTTAGGATGTAGTAAGTAGGGCTATGCAATTGATTACATGTACTCATTTGAGGTTGGGTTGGTAAATCATCGACTAACGGAAGTTAATGAAGTGATTGATCTGTACTCGTCGCCAACTGAGTCATAGGAATGTTGAGTCTTAACCATTGGGTGGTTATTGTCGGAGTCCATTTGGACTTGCTCTTTCTGTTGCGGTCATGGTTTTTCTTTAATTATTATTGTACTTGGTTGTAATCATTTCATTGCTTGGTCTGCCTATGTCGGGCGGGATGTAGACACCTCCTTGTAGCCTAGTATATAAGTTTGTGTGTGTGATTATTTTTGTGTAAAGAATCCTATGCTGTATCAAGAGTCTTGGGCCCTTTAAAGGTAGGGTTTCCACTCTTGAGACACACCTAACGGAGATTAATAGTTTCTGCTTGACCAGTTGACCAGTAGCCTATCTGACCTTCTCTCTCTCCGGAGCAGAGAACTAAGATTAAATGCCCTACTTTCCTGTGCAGAAATAGTAAAACCTACTACTATGGATTCTTCCTTCTGTGTTCGTACTATGCATAACCCAATATGTCATTAAATGTTTGTGTTGTGTGCCTTATATCTATGATTGTTAATGCTTGCAGTTACTTGTTGAGCGCCTTGTGTCTTCTTGTTGTGATCATCGTAGTTGCGTCTTTTTAATTGTCGGGTGGCGACGTAGAGTCAAGTGTGTTTGTTTTCCCTCTACACGTGCGCACACACTTTTAAAACAAAAAAAAAATTGCACTTGTTATCAGAGTTGTGGTAGTAACGAGGAGGACGTTACATTAACACAAAGACACACTTCTCTTATAGTTTTATTCATCTCAAGTTCCATATTTAAAGTATAATCTACTAGTTTGAAAACCAATTAGAATCTTATCTTATTATCGATTCTTTAGTTAATTCAATCTTACATTGAGTTCGATTATAAATTCCATTAATCCAATCATGTAATTCCACCTAGAATATATCTTAGTAATTATAATCAATTATCACTAACATGACTATCACCTTAACTCAAGTCATACAATACATACATCATCACAAAAGTTTCCCATGCATATTAACATTGATTAGGATACTGCTAAATTATTGTCATGTGATGTCCTCACTTCATAGTTTTGTCATTGTCCTCAATCACACTTTCTCTTAAGTCATATAAATTAGATATTGACCAATGTAAATGTTTAGTATAGGATTCGTTTCATCATAGTCGAATAAAATTATGCTTTCTACCAACAATTCACTATTACTAATGTGCCTATATGTAAAGAGTGCCATGTTGACACGTGATTTTGTGAACATTTCAATATCAAGAATAAGAATAAATGTAGTAAGGGTTCATTCCAAAATATTTAGTCACTTGTCCTTAAGGTCTTCTCTTTATACAATTATACTTTGTATTTCTCAAAATTATATTCTCTATAATTACCCAATACTTATTAACTCTCGCCTAGAAATATTTTCTTCTCCATCTCTAACACTTTTAATCCCCCCCCCCNCAATGAGAGGCGCGTTTTCATTATTCCTCATCTAATAAATGTTTTATTTTTATTTTTATTATATATATATATTTTATATTATTATTATTATTATTATTATTTAGAAGAGCTTCTTCACAGGGAAAAATCCTACTTAGTGAGTAAGTAATTGCTAGATGTATTAATGCATTTCAAGGTGTGAGCTCCCAATTATACACGTCACCCCTCTACGACACTCCAATGGAATTTCTACTACCAAATAAATTTATTGGTGAAAGTGATGGCATTTTCCCAAGGAATGCCCCTTTTTCTCAAAGTGTTCTTTCATTCATTTTTCTTAGTCAACTAGCGTTATCTAAGGTACTTGTCACTTATTATACTAAAGTTACCACTCCTTCACAAGATATAGATGAACTCCACTACTTTAGTATGATTAAGTCAACTCAACAATTAAACATGTTTTGACCTAACATCACATTGGTCGATAGAAACTAGTCGATATACCCCATCACACATTATGATATAAATAAACATATTGTCACAATATTTCACTTATCGTTCTAAACTTAAGTTCTAGGTTCATGTCATAGGCCCACTTACAATATCCCTTGAATGTTTGTATTAACATGGAACTAGCATAAGCACCCGCTGGAATGCTACATTGTCAATGTCGTCATCCTAATCTAAATAATAATTGACTATAATGTACAATATTGCTATGAAAAACTCAACACTACACCCTCTCTAGGATCAAGACTCTTTTCCAGTCACACTTAACTACATAGGCATCTCATTTGCATAAGTTGTACTCCTAAGCTAGCTAAACTTCCATATATTGCACCTCATATCATTTTCTTCAAAATTTTGGTAGTTTTCCCTTAAATTGACCCATAGTCATCCAACCTCCTGTCTTGGAAGAACAAATGGAGATGTATATACCACATATATTCTCATCTACAAAATATAATGTGTAATATACCAGATATACAAATTTATGCAGAACATAAATAAAATGCTAGAAATGGCAGAATAACAGTAATATAACTAGCATAATCTCCACAATAACATAGAAATGATATAAGAACAACAACATAAATAGCACTTTGATTCAGAAAGCAATGTTCACAGGCCTCTTCAAGGGGGCAACCTCCAGTCGAGGAGCACTTTGTTACAATAATCTCCAAGCTAGGGTTTTCATACCCTTGACCCTTATTTATACTTAATATGTCTATCAAGAGAAGCATCTAGAGGAAGATCCTTCTAGAAGCGGAAGCTTCTATTAGGTCTTCCTACATCTACCTTATTTTATTTTATTGAAAGGCCTTATTAATATTGATCTTTATTACATCCGAATATATTGATCTACCTATGTGCGGGTTAGGACCCTAACATGTCCGCCCCCTTAAAAACAACCTTCTCCTCAAGGCTTGAGATGTGTAAATTGTTGCAGAATGATAGTTGGTTCCCAAGTGGCATCTGCTGGAGTTGTATCTTTCCACTGGACAAGCACTTCCTTGATGGTTTTCTAACACAGGTGATGCTCACACTGGTCCAAAAATGCTTCTAGTTGTAGCCAAATGGATCCTTCTTCAACTAACTCGGGAAGGTTGGTTTGAATTTGGCACCTACTTCCAATCACCTTCTTTAAGCATGAGACATGCAAAATAAGATGTAGATTCGACTGACTAGGCAGAGCTAACTGATAAGCGACTTGTCCCACATGCTTGAAAACTATATAAGGACCATAAAATTTGGGTGCTAGCTTCTAACAATGCTCGGTCTTGAGGGAATTTTTCTTGTATGGTTGTAGTCATAGAAACACCTGATCCCCTTCTGAAAATTGACGTTCAAAGTGACCTTGATCTGCTTGTTGCTTCATGCGATTTTGTGCCATGACCAAGTTCTCTTTTACGATATGCAGAATATCCTCTCGAACTGTAAGTGTTTGGTCAATTGCTTGGACCTTCGAGGTACCTAGTAAGTATGAGAGAACTGAAGGTGGCTTCTATCCATATACTGCTTCAAAGGGAGTCATGCGTGTAGCTGTATGGTAGGAAGTGTTGTACCACCATTCAGCTAGGGGTAACCATTGAGCCCACTGATTTTTATTTTCATAGGAAAAACACCTTAGATATGTTTCCAAACACTTGTTGACAACTTCTGTTTGACCATCATTCTAGGGATGATAATTTGTGCTGAGATGCAATTGGGTGCCCTGTAGCTTGAACAGTTCTTGCCAAAAATTGCTTGTGAAAGTTGGGTCACAATAAAAAACAATAGAGTGCGACATGCCATGAAGCTTGAAGACTTGGTCCATGAAAATTTGAGCCACCATGGATGCAGTAAATGGGTGTTGAAGAGTGTAGAAATGAGCATACTTGGAAAGGCAATCCATAACCACCATTATGACTAATTTATTTCTCAATTTGGGTAAGCCAGTAATAAAGTCCATAGAAATATCCTTCCAAATAGCAGGTGGGATCGAAAGCAGTTGTAGTGTGCCTAGAGATTTGACTGTTTCTCCCTTGTTGCATTGACACACCTCACATTCAGCGACAAAATTATGGATGTTTTGTTTCATATCATCCCAGAAGAAAGAACGTTTTCCCCTGTCATAGGTTTTGGTGAACATAGAGTGGCCCGCTATGGGTGTAGCATGAAGCTTAGAAAGTATCGTGGATTTAAGATTTGAATGTTTACTTAAATAAAAACGAACTTTGTATCGAAGCTCATCCTGGAGCCAAGAGTACCCTGGGGGAGCTGGAGCATTGGTCTGTAATTGTTGGATCAGATGTGAACTTTTGGGATCTTGGAGCCATTCCTGGAGCACAACTTGGAGCCAATCTAGTACAATGAAGGAAAGAGAAAAAAGTGATCGTTCTTCATATTTTTGGGACAGTACATCCACCACCACACTATCTTTTCCCTTCCTATAAATGATCTCATAATCATATCCAAAGAGATTAGTCACCCATTTTTGTTGCTCTAGGAAGGAAATGCGTTGTTCCAGAAAGTACTTGAGGCTTTCATGGTCTGTCTTAATTTGGAAATGTTTCCCCAAGAGATAAGGGCGCCACAGATCAATGGCATGCAGAATAGCCAACATTTCCTTTTCATAGATGGGTTTACCTAGATTCCTTTCAAATAGTTTCCTGCTAGTGAAGGGCAAAGGTCGGCCCTCTTGCATAAGGAAAACATTGATTCCTTTCCCTAAGGCATCAAATTCCAACACAAAGGTCTTTGTGAAATTAGGAAGAGCCAGAACCGGAGTTGTGCACATGGCCATCTTCAAGGTTTGAAAATCTTGAGTAGCAGCTAGAGTCTAATTGAAAGAGTTATTTTTTAGGAGAGTCGTGAGAGGTGTTGTAATCCTGGCATAATTCTTAGCAAACTTGCGATAATACCCTGTTAAGCCCAAAAATCCATGCAAGATTTTCAGAGTCTTTGGGTGCGGCCAGTCTTGCATAGCTTCAATCTTTTTCAGATCCACCCTGACGCCATCCTTCCCAACTAGATGACCCAAGTATTCTACTTATGAGGCACCAAAAGCACATTTAGACTATTGCAGGAAAAGTTGGTGTTGAGAGAGTAGATGGAGAACTCGATCCACATGAGTAAGATGGTCTATCCGGGTTTTTCTATAGATGATGATATCATCAAAGAAAACTAATACAAAATGACAAAGAAAAGGATGGAAGACATGAGTCATGAGGCTTTGGAAGGTGGAGGGGGCATTACACAAGCCAAAGGGCATGACAAAAAACTCATTGTGGCCCTCATGAGTTTGAAAGGCTGTCTTGGGAATGTCTACCTCCTTCATATGTATCTGGTAATAGCCTGAGTGAAGATTGAGTTTAGTAAAGAATTGGGCGCCACTCAATTCATCCAGGAGGTCATCAATGACAAGAATGGGAAATTTGTCTTTAATGGTCAGTTTGTTGAGGGAACGGAAGTTAGGACACATTCTCCAAGAACCTGTTTTCTTCGGGACCATGACTATAGGATAAGAGTAATGGCTCGTACTAGGGTGGATAATGCCTACAGTAAGGAGTTCCTGGACCATTTTCTCAATTTCATTTTTTTGTGAAAAGGGGTGGCAATACGTATGGACATTGGGAGCAAGGCTTCTGGGTACAAGGGGAATGGAATGATCATGAACACCGTGGGAAGGAGGGAGTCCTTGGGGAGTGGAAAATACCATTTGGTGTTTAGAAAGGAAGGCTTGGAGGTTGTCCAACACCAGGGGTGTCTCTGTTTCTTGTATGGCATGGAGTTGGGCAATGACACCAGAATGACCTTTTTTGAGCAGTTTTTCCATGCGATGGGAACTAATGGCCTCATGTGAACTAGCAGTGGTGCCTTGGAATTTATATTGGTGGCCTTCCTGGTTGAATTTCATGGATAATGCCTTAAAATACATAAGGATGGGACCCAAAGTCCTTATCCAGTATGCACCCAACACAATGTGACAACTGCCCATGTCGATAGCAAACATATGGGATTTTAGGTGGTAGTCACCAATTTGGAGATGCACATTTTCACAGCACCCTCCACATTTCATGGAACCACCATTCGCAGTCATGATTTGGAAATTTTTGACGACATGGATGTAGCAATGACTTTCTTGGGCAATGTGGTGATGAATAAAATTATGGGTGCTTCCACTATCAACCAGAATGATGACCTTCCGATGCTTGATGTAACCGATTAACTTGAGGGTTTGGGGGGTGGAGAAGCCAGTGAGAGCATTGAGGGAAATGATCGGTTCCACTTTGGGAGGGTCTGAGGGAGGGGTTATGTCAGTGATTTTAGGTGACTCAGGCACAAGGGGAGTTTCAACATCCTCTTCTGAAATATCCTCAGAGATGGCCATAAAAATATTTTTTTCCTTACACTTGTGGCTCGAGAAATATTTTTCATCACAATTATAACAAAGGCCTTTGAGTTGGCATTCAACCATTTCATCCCTGGTCAATTTTTGGATCTTTAATGGGGCAGAGGGAGTAGTGGGATTTACGAGTTTAGGGAGAGGGATAAAGGAGGGTTTATCGTTTTGAGAGGATACCACCTGTTATGCTTCTTTAGATTTTTTAGTAGCCTCCACCCAACTCGAAGGTCGAGCCATGAGGATGTGGGCCCAAATCTCCTCCTTGAGGCCACTGATAAAACACTCTCAAAAGAAAGCATCATTCATGCCCTTTGTTCGAAAATCTAGGTGCTCAAAGGCAGCTATGAAGTCTTCTACTATTCCTGATAGTTTCAACTTTGTCAAATGACCCAAATGGTTGGTGTCAGTGTCAAAGCATTCATTAAGCTCAGTCACAAATTGGGTCCAAGTAATATACCCTTGACGGGAAGTTTTTCTCCATTGAAACCATTGCCAACGTTCTTGATCTAGATGGAGAACACCATATCAGAGTTTGGCCAAGTCATCTGTAATGTCGTATAAAGAGAAATAATGTTCCATTTGGGTGGCCCAACTAGTGGGGTCCGAGCCATCAAATTTGGTCACATACACTCACGGAAGGTGTAGGTCATGTTGAAAGTGATGGGGTTGAAAGGTATGGGAATGGGAGGAATGTTCACCTTCAGTATTTGGAGGTGCATCAAAGAAAGGGTCATTTGTAGGGATCTTCAGTTTGGTGGAGAGTAATGCAAAGACATATTCAAGTTGGGTGGTAATTTCTTGTTTGAATTCCCCCATTGAGGACTGCATGGTTGTATTTATGGTTGTATTGATGGATGAATAGATGGAGGAAACAATAACACTGAGTTGTTTCACTTCTTTTTGGGTCTCAAGGAAACCAAATTGCAAGGTGTTGAAGCGAGTTTCCAGGTCTTGGCTATGGGTATGGGCCATGAGGATGGGTGAACTGAAAAGGGGTGGGCAGGGTAAAAATTTTTTCGGAAAAATGACATGGATGAATGTGATAAGGGCAAAGAGATGAATCCATTGGAATAGGTCTCAAATAATGGTGAAACAATTTCTAGAATTTTTTTTTTTATTTGTTTTTTTAAACACTTGCGGAGTTATACTCCGGCCTAAAGAATACTGCGGCAATGAAATCCCCAAACGCTTAACCAGAAATAAATGTGTATTTACTTGGCAACTTGAACATAGTTGCACGACAATAGATCTTGTTTGTTTTAATTTGTTTATGTTTCTATCCCCCAAAGGTTAGGTATTCAAGGGTCCTACAGACAAGGGTTTTCCCTATGCTATAGCTCTCTGATATATGTGTGGGGTCCAACAGTAGTACTCGACACAATATCTTAGGGAACTAACTAAGGAGGATAGATCGTACCCTTAGCTGTACTATCCAACTACCCATGTACTAGAGAGTATCTTCTTGAGTGTCGTTCTCGGTGGCACTATAGCAGTCAGACGACTGATCGGTTTATCTAAAGAGAGATTTAAGAAATCTAGGTTGATTTGTACACAAGTGTTGTCTGATGCACTACCACTCGAAGGGGTACCAATAGGGGTTACAAGGGTGGCCAACAGATGTGCGCTTAAAAACCACTTGTATTTCCTCCGTGTATGAATCCCTCAACTACGGGTTTATGCATGTAACGACAGATCTCTATGGCTTAAAGATGTCGGAATACGTCTCTACCCTGAAAAACAATTTCCCACAATTTCTACCAAGGAAAGTGCTCTGATACCACTTGTAATATACCAGATATAAAAAGTTATGAAGAACAGAAATAAAATGCTAGAAATGGTAGAATAATAGTAATATAACCAGCATAATCTTCACAATAACACAGAAATGATATAAGAACAACAACAAAAATAACACTTTGATTCAGAAAGCAATTTTTATGGGCCTCTTCGAGGGGGCAACCTCCAGTTGAGTAGCGCTCTATTACAATAATCTCCAAGCTAGGGTTTTCATACCCTCAACCCTTATTTATACGAAATATGTCTATCAAGAGAAGCATCTAGAGGAAGATCCTTCTAGAAGTGGAAGCTTCTATTAGGTCTTCTTACATCCGCCTTATTCTATTTTATTGAAAGACCTTATTAATATTGACCTTTATTACATCCGAATATATTGATCTACCTATGTGCAAGTTAGGACCCTAACATAACACATAATTGTTATGTGGGGGAACCATCATTGGTATCCACTTATAACAAAAGAACACCAAGATAACATACAACTGGTTGACCTCCTTATGAAATCAACCCTTTCATAACTCACAAGTAATTAATATACCTCTTACAATATTCAAAAAATATATATATATATATATATATATATATATTTGTTTTTACTACTCTCCTTAAGTAAAATCACTTGTATCAAATTTAAAGATACTTAAATAATAAGAGATATCATTATTGTGACCTAGCCTTTTATTTTGTTTGCCTATAATTGATGTTTCATGTTGAAAACTTCAAAGCATTATATATATATATATATATATATATACCCACTACACTTAGCTTCTCTCTATCACTTATTATAAATTTTTCCCTTCTCATTATGACTTATCCACATAAGACATATGTCATGTGTCATTACACTATTTATTTTCACTAAAATGTAAGTACTCAAATTTTATTAAATTTGTATTAGGTGTAAAATTGCTATTATTATTATTTTACAATAAGTAAAAAAATTACTTGTAACCATTTTATTAAAAATCAAAAACTAAATCTACTAACTATTATGTTATAATAATATCAAAACTAAACGGTATGATCTCAATTAAACCAGAAAGTGGAGATATTATAAAATGAGATTATACTTACATAATTGTTTTAATCTCCTACAAACTGATGCAACACTCCCCACTCCTCGGGGAATGATCGCTCTCACCCGGACTCCTCTAAGTTTGGCCCGAAGAGCTAAATTTCCCTTCCACTCCCCTGTCGGAAGTTCTTACCCACAACAACTCTCCACTGATCCCCCTTCTGAATCGGGAAACCGGACTTCGTGATTTCGCAAGTCCTATGGTCGCGTGATTCTCACCTCACGATTCCCCGAAGTCCGATGCGAGTCAACGCTGACTCATCTCCGCTATCGGAACTTCTCTCCGTCGGGATATCGCTACTCGCGATGTCAACAAATCGAAACCCCAACCTCTGAATCTCGATATGCCAATTTTTCGAGATACGTGTGGACTCAACTCCTCCACCTTTTACCTTTCTATCGGGATTTCGGAACACGTGGAATCGCGAGTCCTGACGTTGATGAACTCGGGACTTACCTTTCCCCAAACTTCGATACAGTGCCACCTGTACTCCACTAATCCTCGTGGTCCCACAATACCACGTCACCTCGGGATATCGCGTATCACGAATCCGACCTGCGAGTGTTCTCTGCTATCAAGAACCCCGATTCTCCGAACCCTGATTCTCTGGGATCGTTCGACACGCGTCCCCACGATCAACGGTTATGATTTTTTTGGGATATCATGTATCGTGATATCGCCACTTCTGCTCCACCACTTTGGTATTCCAACTCACAATATGCCGATATGCGATGTCACGTACAGTTCTAACGATCCTGATGAACCCAGATCAATGGCACCGCTTCCTCCTGAGTTCCGAACTTCTAAAAGCTCGCATTGTAACCCTCTTGCACCTTGGCAAGATCTGACGGTCCTCGGGTTCTCGTGAAATATTTCCCGGGGATTTCAACCATCCATCCTTCCTTTGCTATTTCTGTGGAATGAATTAAACGCTTCCTCTGTGAAAGCTTGTTCAACCACTCCTTATCTGTGGAACTTCTTTCGGATTTTCCACATCACTTCTGCAATTCTACTTCAATGAACTGTAGACCTCTCCCTCCTTAGCTTATCCTCACTTCACAAGACTTGTGAGGACTTGTTACACGCACTCCTTGCGGCAAAGCTTCGAATACGACCAAGTATTGGAACTCTTCAGTTCTGCGCACTCCTACAGCAAAAAAATTCCACTCCCTTAGCTCAGAATCGCAACCCTGAGTCTTCATCTAACACGACTCTGGTGCTAAATCTGCACTTCTGAGATGAGAACAAAAGTTATCCCTAAGTAAACCCTGTAGTCACGCACTCCTTGTGGACAAATTCAACTGCACTCCTTGCAGGAATTCTCTGGATTGCTTAGAGAAACAATTGAAACTCATCCACTCCTTCTCTCGGGTTTCAAATCAACCATGAAATCACATACACAGCATATAAAAGAAAGTGCATGACAGGAAGCCAATACTCATGAGCATAACATCAACACACACAGAGAAATAACACATAACCATGGAATTGAATCAAAGCTTTCTTCTATTAATTCAATCTCTGTACATGGGTGTTCTTCAGACAATTCTCTGCTTTGCTCTCCTTTTCTTGCTCATGTTCCTCAATATGTTACAATGTACAAAGGAGGGTGTCTATATCCCATTTCCCTCTTGAATTCTACAACTATCAAATCTACAATTAAAATTCTATCTAACAGCATTAAATCTATTAAATGCCTTCCTATCTACTAAGGATGAGAGCTTAAAGGTTCAAGGTCCCCTTTACAATACAAGTGCGCTTCTTTATGACTGACTTCAATAAAGATCGGTGCAACAACATTTCAAGTATTTCAAAATGCGTAGGCGCTATCCAGCTGTCCTTCCTACTCGATGTGCTGGCTCACTTGATATGCTGGCGATGCTCCTACATCACAAATAGTGAAAAAGAAATTTTACAATGGCCATATATTATTATATTATGGCCTTAAATTTTATGTTTTCAAAATTTTAAGAAGTATCAATGAAAAGTTTAAAATTTAAGAATAGGTACCAATGATAATTTAAAACCATTAAATACTTGTCGGTTTCAAAATAATTCCTATACTACATCAATGCAAAGGCTAGAAGTCCACACATAAATAGATTAATAAATCTTAAGTTGGAATGACGAGTTAAGAACCGATGTGCTTCATTGACAAAATCCATTAAAACCAAAGAAATTCTTCCACACATATATATAGTTGTGAAAATTTAATGATAGTGATAATAACTGTTTGGGATGTCAAGAAATGTATTAGAAAGGGATGTCAAGTTTACACCATCCAAGTGACGAATCTATTAGAAAAAGAAGATAAGTCCAAGTTAGAAGACTTTGCTATCCTACGTGAATTCAGAGACATGTTTGTTGATGAGATACCTAAATTGCCTCCTAGGAGAGAAATAGATTTCTCCATAGACTTACTACCCGAATCAGCCCCCATTTGAAAAGAACCCTACCGAATGAGTCTACTAGAACTGACAGAATTAAAAATACAATTACAGGAATTGCTGGACAAAGAGTATATCAGACCAAGCGTCTCGCCATGGGGAGCACCAGTCCTCTTTTTGAAAAAGAAAGACAGTACTCTAAGACTATGTATAGATTATATACGATTGAACAAAGTGACAATTAAGAACAAATACCCCTTACCTAGAATAAATGATATGTTCGATCAAGTTGGTGGGGCCAAGATCTTCTCAAAATTGGATTTATGATCTGGTTATCATCAAGTTAGGATAAAGGACCAGGACATAAACAAAACAACTTTTTGAACAATATATGGACACTATGAGTTTGTAGTCATACCTTTCAGACTCACTAATGCACCAACCACATTTATGTGCTTGATGAACAACATTTTCATCCAGTACTTAGACAAGTTCGTAGTAGTATTAATCGATGATATTCTGGTCTACTCTAAAATGGAGGAGGAACATGATGAACACTTAAGAATAGTTCTACAAACACTAAGGAAACACAAACTATACGTAAAATTCGAAAAATGTTATTTTTATCCAAAAAAAAATACAATATTTAGGACATGTCATTTCCTTGGAAGGTATTTTCGTAGACCCGAAAAAGATAAAATTCATTATGGAATGGTCAGTGCCTAAGGATGTGGTAGATATTAGGTCATTCATGGGAATCATCAGATATTATCGCATATTTATAGAAGGGTTCTCCAAGATAGCCTACCCTATCACGTCATTACAAAAGAAAGGGACCAAGTTTAACTGGTTGCAAAAGTGTCAAGACAGTTTTAACAAGTTAAAAGAATTATTGACATCAGCGCCCATTTAGAAGGTATCCGACCCAGATAAAGACTTGACAGTATCTGTTGATGCAAGTAAAAAGGGACTAGGTGGTGTTCTAACTCAGGAAGGGCACGTGATTTGTTATGAGTTCCGGATATTAAAGGAACACAAGAAAAACTATGTCACTCATGACTTATAATTAGCGGCAATAATACATGCCTTAAAAGTGTGGTGACACTATATAATGGGTAGAAAATTCTTACTATTGATGGATAATAGAGGAGTGAAATATCTGTTTAACCAACCAGACCTTAATGCAAGACAAGAAAGTTTTCTAGGCTTCTTGAGCGAATTCAACTTCGAGGTCAGACATATAAAGGGTAAGGAAAATAAAGTAGCAGATGCGTTAAGAAGAAGAGTCCATGGTTTATTTGAGATAAACATCAGCAGGGCAGAAAGTGAACTAGAACAAAGAATAAGGACGGTAGGTATCAATGATGGAAATTACACTAAGATAATGGAAGAATTTCAAAATAGTATCGCAAACTCAGATAAATAGATATAAGTATCGACAAGAAGGGACTATTCATATTTAAAAACAAACGTTACATACCAAATTCAACAGAGCTAAAATTATCTATTTTAGTTGAAGTGCATAAGAAACTGTATTCTGGCTAGCCAAGTTACCAGAAAACAATAACAACACTCAGAAAACTATTTTACTGGACTAATATGAAGGGCGAAACAATAGAGTACTTTGCTAGGTGTCAAGATTTTCAGGAGTTTAAGGCTAAACACGAGCATCCAGCCGACCTATTACAGCCATTGCCAGTACAAGAATGGAAATGGTAGACCATATCGTTGGACTTTATAACAAGTTTACCTAAAACTCAGAAACAAAATGATTCAATCATGGTTGTAATCGATAAACTCAGTAAGTCCGCACACTTTATTACTATAAAGTCTACTTTTAAAGCTATTAATATTGCTGAAATATTCATGAAAGAAATTTTTAGACTGCATGGTATTCTTAAAATGGTGATTTCAGATAGAGACATAAAATTCACATCCGCCTTTTGGAAGGAATTGTTTGAAGGGATAAATACTAATTTGAATTTTAGTACGATTTATAATCCACGAACATATGGATAGACTGAAAGGACAAATGAAATCATAGAGGATATGCTCCACATGTATGTAAGAACAAAGCTGAAGAAATGGGAAGACTACCTACACTTGGTAGAATTTCCCTATAACAATGGGTACCAAACTTCGGCTAAGTTGAGCCCTTTCGAAATACTGTATGACAGAAAGTGTACAACTCTAGTTAACTGGGATAACCCAGCTAAAAAACTCATGGTTGGACCAGAGATGCTCCAAGAAATGGAGAACATGCTAAGGAAGGTACAATAGAACTTGAAAGAAGCACAGGACAGATAAAAGAGCTATGCAGATCAGAAAACAAGACACTTGGAATTTCAAGTGGGAGACCATGTTTACTTGAAGGTCAAAGCCCAAAAAATCTCGCTGAAGTTGGGGAACTGTGCCAATATGGCACCCAGGTTTTGTGGGCCCATCGAAATACTAGCTCAAATTGGACCCATAGCATATCAGCTTGCACTTCTAGCTAATCTAAGAATTTATAATGTATTGCATGTCTTTGTTGAAAAAGTATATTCATGACGCTAGTCATATGATTGATTGGAACTTGGTGCAGGTGGAACCTGAAGGCGAGTTCCAGGTGGAATCCTTGTGCATTCTGGACTGGCGAGAAATAACACTTCGGAACATAGTCGTCACTTAGGTGAAGGTGCAATGGAAGCACTTTAGTCCTGAGGAGGCCACTTGGGAATTGGAGGGAGATTTGTGGAAATCTCATCCAATCCTGGTCCAGGAAAGGAACAAACACTGAGGACAGTGTTTTACTGAAGGGGGAGAGGATGTGACATCCCCCAAAAATAAAATATTTTTTTATTTTTGAAATGTTCTCGAAATTTATTTTCGTTTTTGGCAAATTCGAATCTGGAATTTTTTTTCCATTTATGGCAATTCAAAATTTCGAATTTAATAATTGTAATTAATTATTGTGATTGTTGGGCAAAGATTTGATCTGACTCAACTAACTATTTGACTATGACACTTGTATCACAACAAAATATTTATATTAATTGCAGGAGGACAAATGGAACAACCATGTTAAAATCAACTGACCATGACTGCATGAGTGGGGAACATGTTGGAACTTTCTATGGGCTAATTATTACAAGTGGAAAATCATGGATTTGGCCACTGGCAGCCCCTAAAAATCAAGAATTAAGAAAAGCTGCGAAAATCCCCAAAGGAGGGAAAAAGACCCGGGCAAAAATTGATAAATAACATATGCAAGGAGGCAGGACACTGCCAAGTATGTTGGGAAAGGATTGTGATTCCTCTTGCTACTATGAGCACTTCCGAACAAATGTGATGCAAGGGGATAGCTACTGAAAAAAAATTGGAATATTGTTGAGGAGTCTCCAAGTTTTCCCTCATGGATTCATGGTCAGGCTAGCGGGTGAACTGGGCAAGTGATTTGGCTGCCCTATTCTACAGTTGGGAGGAATGTGGATATTCCCTTTGTCTTCCTGCGGATTGGATTCAGATATGTTGATCTACCCTTCTCTATTTTGAATGGATATGTTTGATTGATGTCCGATATCTGTTGAGTGATTATATCTAATTGTGTTAATGTAAACCTTTCCCTCTCTGTTCTCGGATGTTTTGTGTGTAACTGATATTTTGCATCTAATTGTTCTAAATTTGAAATAATTCTTTCAATGGATGACATCTATCATGGTATTAAATTTACAATCATAGTCTAAATTCTGGAGTGGTCCCTCCCGACATCTGGAAGTACTAGGAAAATTCCTTTTTTTTATACAAGTTGAGTTTAAGAATTCTGATCCATCTACGAGTTAGGTTTAATCTGAAGTTGAGATGCTAGGATACTCTATGTGTGTGAAGAAGACCAATCTGTGTAGATATAGGTTTATTTCTGTGTCTAAAGTATTAAACAGATCTAAAACTGAGCAAATCGGAATTGAGTAAATTTGTGCCGAAAGGAAACAGGTAGATGCATCATTAAATTTCTAAACAATCTTGCCCCTTAAAGAGATTTCCTATTTCTTACATTAAAAATTGAAGAGAAATATGAAATATAAAGAACCTTAAGGATCACAGGGATACTCATATAATTACCTACTTATACGTCTTTCACTATTTTGTATGAATTTGTTTGCATGCACTAACGACATGCAAACAAAGTACTAGATCTGTATAGAATGACAAAATTCGGAAGGTTAATGAAGTATGGAAACCCCTTTTTTTTTAGATGTTGAACAATCATGAGGATCGATGCCTATTAGAGGATTTTTATGCTTTCTTTGTTGAGAATGGTCTACCCCTTTTCATAGTTGAGGTCTATGGCGAATTTGGAAATTACCTTACAAAAAACTGTTACCCTGGTGTACCCTTTTATAGAGTCTATACGTTTAAAACCCAAAAGTTTGGACTTTCTAAACTCTGATGGATATTGAATCCTTCTACACCTACTGTCTCACAGAATGAAAGAAAAAACACCAATAAAGGACAAAGATCATGAAATTTTGAGATAATGTGAAAATTTCAGTAGAAGTAGAGTACTCTCTTCCTTTGCGTTTTGAATGATTTATCAACTTAGTTTTTCAACATAAGATATTGCAATCTTCTAATCCAACCTTTCCACTTTTTGCATTTTAGGAAGTTTATTACACAAGAGGTTTGGAACACTTCAACTCACGAAGTTCTGAACCGCAAAACCCCTAAGCGCTAGTCCAACCTTTTCTTTCTTCATTTCGAAGGTTTTTTACATGAGATGTTGGGGCACTTGAACTCGCGAAGTCCCGAACCCTGAAAACTCCAAAGTGTTTATCCCACTTACCTTTTTCGCAATTTTGGGAGTTGTTGTGAGTGGATGTTTGACTTTGTACTTGAAAAATATCGAACTTCGAAATCTCGAAATGCTGGTCACTTTTCGCAATTTCAGAAGTTGTCGTGTGTTGATGTTTGGCTTTGTACTCGCGAAATTCTAAATGACGAAATCCCGAAATGCTGGTCACTTTTAGCAATTTCACAAGTTGTCATGTATTGATGTTTGGATTTGTACTCGTGAAATCCTGAAATGTTGGTCACTTTTCACAATTTCGGGAGTTATCGTGTGTTCATGTTTGACTTTGTACTCACGAAAATCCCAAACTCTGAAATCATGAAATGTTGGTCACTTTTCACAATTTTGGAAGTTGTCATGTGTTGATGATTGGCTTTGTACTTGCAAAATCCCGAATGCTGAAATCCTAAAATATTGGTCACCTTTCACAATTTTGGGAGTTGTTGTGTGTTGATGTTTGGCTTCTGTACTCGCAAAACCCTGAAACCCCCAAGTGCTAGGCCCATAGTCTTTCCGTATTTCAGATTTTCGGAAAACAACAGGATTTGTGGTTTTGTTCGGCACTTGTAATCAACTGAAACCCAATTAAAAGTTGTATTTTTCCCAAATGGTAAGAACATAGTAGGAATCATTGTCAGGGGAGCGACTCTAGTATGATAATGTTTGGATTGGTAGGAAACATTGGAAAATCGTTGAAAACCCGTTTGAGCACTATCTTTCACAAAAAAAATTGTAGGAGCATAGCAAGAATTA
The DNA here is from genome assembly GCA_009831015.1 of Picea engelmannii. Lineage (NCBI taxonomy): Eukaryota > Viridiplantae > Streptophyta > Pinopsida > Pinales > Pinaceae > Picea > Picea engelmannii. Next base: position 221,014 of record ML781174.1, on the reverse strand, counting down.
TTGGTTATATGAATAAATCTCTAACACGATAAGGAATGGACTGGTAGAATCGATGGGGAATTTTCATCCAAGACAGAGGTAGGATAAAAGATAATAGATAACATTATGGGTCACTGTGTACAGGGCGTGGCAAGTACAAAATTTGTGGTATTGGAAGGTTTTCATCTAGTTAAACCAATGTTTATTGTGATGTTTGTTTTTAGTTATACTTGCCATGGAAACATGCACCTAAGTATTCAAATTTTTCATAATGAGACTGTTGTTTAATGTCATTATGGACAAAATTAAATCTTACCTTCTCTTATACTCTGAGATTAAACACAATGGAGTTTCATCATAGATTTTTTTTTTTGTGTGTGTGATTATGAGGTTCATTACAGTGTACTATGGGTCTATTGACTAAGCACATGTTCCCTCTATTATGGGTTAGAGTGCACGTCAAGTAATCTACTTAAAGTTTCCACGTTTTAGTGTAAAGGAAGGAGGAGTACATACGTCAATCATTTAAGAGAGTTGATATACCTCAATCATTTAAGAGAGTCTTTTTAGAATAGTGCCTAAAGAAATCTACATCCAAGTAATTATGGATGCCTATCTATGGCACGAACATCACTTCCTTTCCTAGGAATGGGATATTGAAAACAGGTTACGTGCCACTCCTTTTTGGTAATGTATAAGAGCTTCCTTTTCCTTTGACCATATGTTTTGGCTAACTCGAGGCTTACTTGATGTCAATGCAAAGGCTCTATACTATGTTGGTATCAAAATAAGTCCTTTGACCGTCTGAGCTCATCAAATCTAAATAAAAAAGGATAATAAAAAAAACATGCTTACTATGTAATGATGTGTAAACTGTCATTGATATTCCACTAGAATAACTTATCACAACAGAACTTATAATATTATGAAATCTTAGACTATGTGTTAGCACTAAAAGTCACACCTTGACTGCTAAAGTGTAAGCTCATCACCCATCAGAATGTAAAATATAACTTTGGTTTTGAATAGGTGGATCAACAAGATGGATAAAGAAAGAGAGAGGGCAACAAACTATAGATCAGTAGTCTACACCAATGGGCAATGGAGTCACAAACATCCCACTCACCTAAGGCACAAAAGCTACTTAACATAAAACAAGATTATATGCTGATAGGTGGAAGAAATGAAGAAGGAAAGCATAAGATAGAATGTTCAGTAAATAAATATCCTCTCAATTTAATGAATCAACAAATACTTGAATATAAACAATGACTGATGGGAAAAATACAGCAGATCCTCTGCTGCTTAAGGATCCATAAATCATTGACAACCTTTGATCCTCAAATATACAATATATTCAAATAAGAAGAAATATAGATAGAAGAGTTACAATCTAAAATCACAGCTCTCATGAGTCTCCAATAGAAGTAATGCTTACAATCCTAAAAATTCCCACAGGCTTACAAATAAACACACATAGGAAAATTGCCTGCTACATCTTTTTCTAGCCTCTCTTAGCTCATTAATCCCCATTCTCCAAGAGATTTATCCCTCTTTAAATAGAAAATAACATCCAAATAACCTAAGGAGGTCAAATCCCATCTCCTCCATTGGATTCTAAGCTTTGGATATAGGTGGCAACAATCAAAGAGAAAAAAATCCAACAAACTGCTAATTTTCAGGAATTTGTTGGAAGTCATTAATAAATTGTTTCCACCTCACGCATGAGGCCTTTGCTGGAGATAAATATTAGGTTCAGGTGTCCCTTGACATCTAACTAATCCTTGATAATTTATTTGAACCCTCCTTGACATGTGGCAACCTCCCAACAAGGCGAATATCAAAACCGTGACCGCTATAGGAAATTAGTACGCAACGCCACTGTGAAAAGTACGCAATGCCTACTTCTATATCCAATATATCTAAAAAAAAAACATTTTGAAAAACTGAGAGAGGTTTTTGTTATTTGGAATGTTATGAACAAAAACCTTCTCCAGTTTTCAAAAATACATCCTCAACTGCTCATAACCCAAGTTTTGAAATTAGTGACTCAAAACTGACAGAATAACTCTGCACAATTTATCCTCTGCCAGAATATTCCGTAATGCCTATAGGTATCTCCTGACTATGCTTATGCATGAAATTTGGTAGCATAAATCCGTGGGTGATTTGATTCTTGAACTTGGATATTGGGAATAACTCAACATAATTTCAATTTTCCCCAAAACAAATAAAAATCCCATAACAATTGTATTCATTTTCCAAAATGAATAATGAAATGTAGATTATGTTCTCTGTGAAATATTAGGTAGCGACTATAGGTAGTGGAACTTATGCAATGCTGAGGCATAAAACAATCTTGTGCTAACATAGGCTCCATGAGGGATAGATTCCTCCCTCTGAGGCTCTAATAACTCTTGTAGTTTCAGTGCCTTATCCTTTGGGCTTGTGGAGTCATGCTCTCAACCTTTAACCTTCAGCTGAAAGTAAATGAAAATGAAAACTAAAACTGACAAAATGATGAAAACGATGCTTTTCAAGCAAGATTATTGCACACACCTACTCTAATTATTGGGAAACTGAAGTGTTCAAGTTACATGAAACAGCCAATGGAGCCATTTCATCATTTTTTCAACTGTTTGAAGTTTTGAAATGTGCTTCCTTAAGCACTAGAGATAATTCTTACTTGAAGGCACACCAAAGAAACATTTGGAAATACACTTTCAATTAAAGAAATCAATGAGACTAGGCCCATTTTATTCTTGCAAACAGGTTGCAAATGGATCTTGGAAAACATCATCAATACTTTCCCCTGCAACATTGCTTTCTGTAAAAAGGAAAACTATTGCATTAGGTCCTTCGTCCACTGTTCTTGGTTGTTGTATGACTTGTTGATTCTCTAATTCATCCTCAATTCATATGGCCTTGGTCCACTCCTGGTCATGAGGTGTATTATAAAAAAGGCTTATTGATTTTTGTCTTTCTTTAATTTCAACCTTTCTCATCAGATCACGTGGCATTTGATCTTGGTTTCTTGATGAAACTAAGCTTGTGTCTTCAAGAGGAATAGGGGGTTGATACGGAATTTCATCACAATTAGAAGTGCTTGGGAAACTAAATTATTCTATCTTATCTTCTTATTGTGAGGGATATTCATCATAGCTTGGCTTATGGTCCCAATTTCTCAGTTTTTCACCCTCTAAAATTAGATTATCATATTTTTCTTCTTTTTCAACAACAAAAATATGACATGAGTGTTGAAACAAGATATTGTTGCTTTGATGGGAAGGGTACTTTTCTGATATTAGGTCTTCAACATATTGTTCATGGAAATCATATTCATAAGCATCATACAAAGGTGAATCAATGACCATTTTACTATTAATGGCTGAGGGGATTAGTACAATAGATGGGACACTTGGTTGCTCAGGGAAAACATCCTCATAGTCATCAAAATTTGGAAAATCATGGCACATTGGTTCATTAGCAATAGAAGGGATTGATAAGCTATGAATTTGGTCATGACAAGCTGCAACACTATTTTCATGATAAAATAAATCTGAATCTAAGATGACCTCTTGACTTAAAGAATCAAGAAAATGAGGAGACAAGGAAATGATGTATTGTCCATATTGATCTTTCTCTTAGGGACCTAGATTTTGACATGAATGATGCATTTGTTCTTCAAATTTAGGAAAATTATTATGAAACTCATCATCTAAGTCTTGCTTTCTACAATCAGCCCCTTCATCATCATTGTTAGATGAATCACTTGTTGAATCTTGAATATATGATGCATACCCCTCACAACAATTCTCAAAAAGTCTTTCAGTTGGATAAATTTTCTTGCAATGAGAATAAAAAACATCATGAAAGTCCTTCAAAGAGTAAATACTAGAAGCAGGGAGTGTTCTATACCATTGCGTCACATTGCCTTCCAATGAATACATGAACATTTTCATCAATATATCTTCATGATGAATGTCAAGCTACTGTATCAAAACATAAAATTCATGAACATGCTCAATACGATTGTCATTCTCACCTTCATAAAATATGGGAAGTAGACCTTTCCATTCATCAATTTGAGGCACAGGATGTGGATAAACATCTATGGCTGAGAAATCGAGTGCAGAAAACCTCCTGGCCAGGATAGCCTTCATAGCCATTTGATTTGCCTCATCCCCAGTGGAGTCACCAACATATTCTGAACAATGCAGTTGCCATGGTGAATGTGAAGTATTAAAGGTGTCCAACTCCAGTCACCATCTAAAGCTGGAGTTGTGCAGTGTCGTTCTTCCCAGGGAGATTTTCAATCTGCTCAAATCCGTCCCCGACAACGGCACCAAAAATGTTATCACTGAAAGTCACACTTTGATTGCTAAAGTGTAAGCTCAACACCCATCATAATGTAAAAGATAAATTGCGTTTTGAATAGGTGGATCAACAATATGGATAAAGAAAGAGAGAGGGAAACAAGCTGCAGATCAGTAGGCTACACCAATGGGAAATGGAGTCACAAACATCCCACTCATCTAAGGCACAAAAGCTGCTTAATAGAAAACAAGATTATATGCCGATAGGTGGAAGAAATGAAGAAGGAAAGCATAATATAGAATGTTCAGTAAATAAAGATACTCTCAATTTAATGAATCATAAAATACTTGAATATAAACAATGACTGATGGGAAAAATACAACATATCCTATGTTGCTTAGGGATCCATAAATCATTGAAAACCTTTGATCCTCAAATTTGCAATATATTCAAATAAGAAGAAATATAGATAGAAGAGTTACATCGAAATCACTCTCTCATGAGTCTCTAATAGCAGTAATGCTTACAGTCCTAAAAATGCCCATAGGCTTACAAATGAACACACAGAGGAAAACTTCCTATTCCTACTCTCTCTACCCTCTCTTGGCTCATCAATCCCCATTCTCCAAGAGATATCTCCCTCTTTAAATATAAAATAGCATCCAAATAACCTAAGGAGATCAAATCCCTTCTCCTCCATTGGATTCTAAGCTTTGGAGATAGGTGGCAACAGTCAAAGAGACAAAAATCCAACAAACTGTTGATTTTCAGGAATTTGTTGGAAGTCATTAATAAATTGTTTCCACCTCATGCATGAGGCCTTTGTTGGAGTTAAATATTAGGTGTAGGTTTACCTTGACATCTAAATAATATTTAAGAAGTCATTAGAACCCTCCTTGACATGTGGCAACCTCCCAACAAGGCGAATATCAAAACCGTGACTGCTATAGGAAATTAGTACGCAGTGCCACTGTGTAAAGTACGCAACGCCTACTTCTGTATCCAATATATCTCAAATCAAAAAATATTTTGAAACAGTGAGAGAGGTTTTTGTTAGTTGGAATTTTAGGAACAAAAACCTCCTCCAGTTTTAAAAAATACATCCTCAAATGCTCATAACCCAAGTTTTAAATTAGTGACTCAAAACTGGCATAATAACTATGTACAATTTATCCTCTGCCAGAATATTACGCAGTTCCTGTAGGTAGCACCCGACTGTGTTTCTGCATGCAATTTGGTAGCATAAATTCGTGGGTGCTTTGATTCTTGAACTTGGATATTGGGAATAACTCAATATAATATCAATTTTCCCCAAAACAAATAAAAATCCCATAACAATTGTATTCATTTGCCAAAATGAATAATGAAATGAAAATTATGTTCTCTGTGAAATATTAGGTAGCGCCTATTCGGTAGCGCCACTTATGCAATGCCGAGGCATAAACCAATCTTTTGCTAACACTATGCAGACTAAATTTCCTTAGATTCTAGATTAATTAATTACTAGGTTTGCTTGAATTTATGAAAATAACATAATATGAAATTGAATGAACAAGTTAAAATATACACACTGCACCATCTAGACAATTGAATAGAAGATGTATCTTGGGAAACCTAATAAGGGAGAAAACACATATAGAAGGTGAGGCCTATTCTTTTCTCTCTTTTCTTTAGTTATGGAAAGTAAGTAAAAAAAAAGAGGAACTCACTATGGATTTTCATTTGACATTGTGGTCTATATGGCTATTATATAATCTCTCCTTGTCTATTATTGACGACCATAAGGAAACCTTGACCAAAAGAAACAAAAAGTAAGGCTAAAATGATAGTTTCAGGTTCTCTACCATCACGATTTCTTCGTGGATATGAGGCAGGTTACCATGAATGCAATTTTATTGTCTTAAATGCATTTGACCCAGATAATTAAGGCCCCTCTGAAATTTTTTTCCTAAAATAAAGTGCCCCACTAAAACACACCACCTTTCCCTAACCCTGGCGTTTAGGTACCGACCATCATTGATCAACATTTAGACTAGCTGACGGAGTTCCACAGATTATTATCGCTTTCCAATGGATATTGGCTTTGTGTGTATTTCCAGTGACTGTATTCCCAAGTACTCTGGTTAATACTCCTTTCTCGACATAACCCCATGTGACAACCCCAAAAAAATAAAGTATTTTTGAAATTTAAATTTGTTGGAAATTATTCCGTTTTTAGTAAATTCGAATTTGGAAAACTTTTTCCATTTATGGAAATTCCGAATTTCAAATTTGATAATTGTAATTAATTATTATGACTGTTGGGTAGAGCCCTGATTTGACCCAACTAAATATTTGACTATGACATTTGCATGAAAACATAATATTTTATATTGATTGCAGGAGGACAAATGGAACAACCATGTTAAATTTAGCTGACCATGAATCCATGAGTGGGGAACATGTTGGAACTACCTCTAGGATGATAATTACAATGGGGAAATCAATGATTTGGCCATTGGTAGCCCCTAAAAATCAAGGATTTAGAAAGATGCAAAAATTCCCAAGGGAGGGAAAAGACCTAGGAAAATTGATAAATAACATATGTGAGGAGGCGGGATGTTGCCAAGTATGTTGGAGAAAAAGACTATTGAGTTTCTTGCTATTATGAACACTATTGTTTGAGTGTGAGGCAAGAGGAACCTACTGGAATTGCAGGACATTGCTGAGAAGTAGTTTTTTTTCCAAGTTCGCCCTCATGGACTCATGGTCAGGCTAGGAGGTGAATCATGCAAGTGTTTTAGCTACCTTATTCTACGGTTGGGAGGAACGTGGTTGTTCCCCTTGTTTTCCCGCAAGCTGGTTCAGATATGTAAACCCTTCCCTACTCTATTCTTGGATGTTTTGTGTGTAACTGATATTATGCAACTAATTGTTCTATATTGAAATAATTCTTTCAATGGATGACATCTATCGTGGTATTAAATTTACAATCACGGTCTAAATTCTGGAGTGGTCCCTCCCAAAATCTGTAATACTAGGCAAATTTATTTATATACAATTTGAGTTTAAGAGAGAAGATCCATCTACAGGTTAGGTTTAATCTGAAGTCGAAATGCTAGGATACTCTGTGTTCTTGAAGAGAACCAATTTGTATAGATATAGGTTTATTTCTTTGACTGAAGTATTAAACAGTTCTAAATTTGAGCAATCGGAGTTGAGTAAATTTGTGCCAAAAGGAAACGTTTAAATGTATGGCTAGAATTAAAATTCAGAACAATTATAGGAAACATTTAGATGCACCACTAGAGTCAAATTTCCAAACATTCATGCCCCTTAAAGAGACTTCTTTTCTATTACATTTAAGAATTGAAGAGAGATACGAAACAACAAGAACCTTATGGATCACCTGGGCACTCATATATTATACATATATATACGTATTCGAAAAAACACAAACTGGATGTAATCTATCTACATCAGAAAGGTTGATATGATATACGTCTTTTCTTGCATTGTATGATTTTTTTGTATGCACCAACAACATGCAAATAGAATACTAGATGTGTATAGAATGACAAAATTTGGAAAAGTTACAGAAATCCGGAAAACCCCTTTTGTTTATCGGAAGATTTTCTTTAGAGCAGTCTACCCTTTCCACAATCAAAGTCTGTGATGAATTTAGAAATTTGTGAAACCCTTAATGAGATTTGGAACAATAAAACAATCATGGGAATTGACGCCTATCAGAAGGATTTTAGAGAGGTCTACACTTTCCACAGTCAAAGTCTCTGACAAATTTAGAAATTTGTGAAACACTTAAGTAGATTCATAACAATTTTTTTGGAGTATTAGATTCTTTTGGGTAGTAAAGTTGTTACACGTCAAAATTACTCAGTTGGATAAGTGTCACATGTTCCTCTCAATTGTCGTAAGTGTCGCATCTTCCTTACAAATTTCGCAAGTGTCGTAAGTTGGTTACAAGTGTCGCAAATGATGTTCGGACATACTGCCATGTCGACGACACTAAGGAGACACTTATAGCATCTCATATGCTTGATTTGAAGAAGGAGAACTGGTTTACTAAAGACAAATAACTCTTGACACCTAAAGAGGGTTATGAAACAAAGGTTTTGAAGAGGAGTGCTCCCCTATATCAGCCCTAGAAGCAATGGCGCTCCCCTACAAGGCTTCAGGAAGCGTTATAACACTCCCCTGCCCCCTCTGAAGGAGCGCTTCTCATCTTGAAAGCATTGGCGCCCTCCTAAAGCTTACCAGGGAGTGCTACAGCACTCTGATGCCCCTTTTAAGGGAGCAATGCCTAATCTGAGGCAGTAGTTAGCCCGTTGAGGAGAATAAGGGGAGGATCTTTCAAGATTAGGAGGCAGTTGTATCCGAATTCTTGGTTTCATCAAGAGATCCCTGATCTAAGGAGAAGGTTCCCAACTTGTTCTAAAAATAACTCAAGAGGTTAAGCTCCTCTTAACCTATATAAACAGGCTCTAAGATGGTGGAAAGGGGGAAGAACTGCTGATATGAAACTTATGATCTTGGAGGAAACACACAGTCAGCCGAAGGAGAGTGATCAGTGAAGTTGTTGTTATCCAGGTTGTAGATCTTTCAGGCAAGGGTTAGACGAAGGGGACTTGACGAAGTTGTCGCATTCGCATCTACGATTGTAAGTACTGTTGTTGTTATTCTCATTAATATGACACACTTGGCCTGTTTCTTTCTAGTTTGTGTCTAATGTCGCATGAACTTATCATTAGTTGATAGATCTGTTTTCAAGCTAATATTAATAGAGTAGGAAGTGGTTGTATCTTGTTTGTCTGCAAAACTCAATGAGGAGCAAAGGATTGGAGCGCAACTTGGAGCATGCAGGGACAAACATCGATAAGAAGGTACTTCTGTCATCCTTCATTCTCATGTGTTAGTTTAGATAGATTTGAAAGGAAGTCAGTGTCCATGTTAAGCACTTTCTGTCTAGAGTTAGGGTCAAGCTCTTAGAGGCGATCTACCTGTCCGCAGGGAGATTTTCCTACAACAGAAACTGGCGACTCCATTGGGGAGATAGCCTCAAATCGAAACTTCTTGTTTTGATTTCTCCTCATTGAACTTGTTCTATCCCTTGATTTTTTCAGACCTAGTTCACTCCTCTTTTGATTGGTTTCATGAGCTGATTGGCTCCCTACCCTGTCACACTCAGCATAATTGTCAGAATTGAATTGCAATTTTTTGATTTTTTGACACTTTTGGGGGTTTTAGACCCTGGCGCCCCTGTCCTAGTGTTAACAGATGTCAGCGCTCCCCCATAGTCTTGCACAGAGTGCTATAATTCTCCTTGCCTTTGGAAATAGAGCACCAGCCCTCTTTGGCCCAAAAAGCCTTCCAGAATTGCTTTGTCAAGGTTTTGCCTCTGTGTCTCCTCTGCTGAGTGACCTTGTGAGTCAATGTTTCTTCCTTTTCAGCCTTGACATTTGTCTTTGTTGAAGAACAAACATCTTACTGGTTGGATTTTGTAGCCTTCTTCACTATTTTTATTGAGTTTTTTTCTGTTGAGTGAAGTTTGAAACCCATGCATTGTTTTCCTCTCCTCATCAGCTGAGTAAAAACACTGGTGAAGGTCATCAAAGGCCTACAGACCTCTTTATATCGATTTCGGTCAAGATCATTGTTCTTCAACTTGTGCTTTTGGGTGTGAAGTTTGTTTTTCTCTTTGATTGTCTCTTTTCTTTCGCTTTTCATTTTGATTGGAACGAAAGGGTGTATTGTTTGTATGACTTTTGCTTGTGCTAGTTTGATTTTCATTCATACAAGAAAGATAATTAGCAACACGAGCATTATGTTGAATTGGTCATCATTCATACACAAACAATAAAAGACATATTTATAATTGATTGTGCATATTAGAAGGTATCTAATTTTTTTTTATCATTACATCAGGATTTGATTGAGAAAAAGAATCATTTGAGGACACTCTGTATCTGTGCTTGTTAGTGAAAAGAACTTTCTCTCTCCCTTAGATAGATGTTCACTGAAAACAAATGACTGCTTATCATATTCAATGCATTCTTTGGGTCTGAGTCATAATCCCATTTGTTTCACTTCCATGCACCCCTTTGCGTAAAGAAGAGCCATAAAATCAACGCTAATTAAAAGTTATTTAGAACTTTTTCTTTTCTGGGATCCTCCACCAACAATAGACTAGGCTTAGTACTTTGGATTAGGGTTGTGAGCATAACTCTCCAAAGTTTCCAAAACAAACACTAGCATCCTGAGTTAGGGAGAGTCAAATCCAGTTATCGTATAAATCTTCCTAGGATCCCCCTCTCACACAGGGGTTACGCACGAGGTCACATTCGGGTAAGCTACGGGGACTAACCCTCCATGGTTTAACTGATTGTGGTGGTCAGATCATATTATGGGGTTCACTTTGAGGTAAATCCACAATTACTGCATGGAAGCCTTTTAGTTGGTTTCGGGCTTGATACCCTACCTGTACATTCGGATCGGACTGTCGATTGTTCCCGCCCAGGGGATGACTACAAATTGGTAACCTTAGTGGCCATAATCTTTAGGGTCTTACACAAGGTGACGGTGATGGGAAGTCTCACTGTACGTGGAGCAGACATTGGTCAAACTCACTCGGGCTCCTTAGAGGGTAAATCCACAATTACTGCATGGAAGCTTGCACCAAGGCGTAAGTATGTTAAGCAGGTCACCATTGCAACTGTTCCACCCTATCCCTGCCCCTTCTGGACTTGATGACGTGACATTAGATTTCATCACCAACTAGTACGGTCATCAAAAGAAGGTCTTGTTTGCTTGGTTGTGATTCTTAGATTTTTTTAGCGTGTGTTGTTTCTTTTCTTTAGTTGGCCACAAATTTCTTTCGCCGACTCTTTTCTACCAACATCAACCCTCCACACCGCTCACGGAGGCTACAGGGACTTCCTTCAGAAAATATGGAAGGAAACACCCCTTTACCCCCTCATTCTACGGAGGAATCTCCTCAACAAAGCGAGGTTCATAATACTACAACTTCCCAGGAAGAAGTTCCCATTCCTTTAGAGAATTTTCGGATTTTCTCATAATCTCCGGAAGCTTACCGCATTCTGGAGGGATACGAACGACAGATACTCCACCTGAATTTCGCTGGAGAATTTGTTGTCATCAATCCTTTTGACATTCTGGTTGGGTCTTCTCAAAACCCTTTAGCCAATGACCCCTTTTGGACTGCAGACGTTGTTCGAAGTCCACCACGCTTGGTGCGAGATCTTTATGGAACAGGGGAAGGTGTCGATGCATCTTTTTCCTAAACAGTACCCCCAAATCACTTCATCGGTACTACCACTTTTACAGCCACACCAACCATTGATCTGAACATACCATCTGTTGGCCCAAGGTCTACTATTCCCCTCCAGATGGCCCATTCGACAATGGCCCCACAAATTTCGACTATCCCCGCCGGTAACGCGGTAGTCAGTCAAGCCTTGATTGGCACACATGCAACACTAAGACCTACACTCCCTTTTGGATTCAGGGCACTGAATGCTTCCGCTGCCACCACTGCCCAAACCACTGCCCAAATTATACCAGGAAGTTCCATACCTATCCAACAACCCAGAGGGACTGATCTTGGTGGTCCCAATCCACTCGACAACACCGGTCAGTCATTGATGTCTGGCTTTCAGATCCGGGGAACTCTACCTCAAACTGGGGGGCATCCTCCCACCGGAGGACAAATTCCATTCGAGGGGCACCCTCATGCTGGGGGGAAGCCTCAATCCAGAGTATACCATCAACCAGAAGTACAAAATGTGTCTGCCACACCCAATCCGTGGAGCATCCCTTTTCAAGGAAACCCACATGCCTCCATGGGACAAAATGTTCAAACTCCGCAACAACCCCCTCATGGACAAATGCCAAACCCACCCTATAATCCCCAAAACCCATCCGGTTATCCTCCGCTCACACATACTTCTCAAAACATCTCAAATCCTATGTACCTTGGCCAAAACCAACCTCACATGAGAGGGCCCACGAGTTATAACTATCCACATAACCCAGTAATTGGCCCCACTGGTGTCCCTCTGCCACACCAACATTACCCATAGGTTAACCGACAACTACCTTTTCTAGCCACCCTAGACCTTCCAGACTTGTCTCAGTTAACGAATGATCCTATCTATCATTCTCCGGTTTGGCCAGCTATTCCAGCTAAACTTCCTTCTGATATCCCAAAATTCAACGGAAAGTCTGGAGAAGACCCAAACAACCACGTGATGACCTTCCATTTGTGGTGTTCATCCAACTCCCTCACCGATGATTCGATTCGTTTGCGTCTTTTCCAATGAACACTTACGGGTTCTGCAGTGAAATGGTATATTGAGTTACCATGCGCATCTTTTCACGATTTCAACTCCCTCTCCATGTCCTTCCTCACACATTTCCAACTACCCATTCGATACAAGACGGGTACTAAACTATTAACCTCCCTTCGTCAGAAAACTTCCATACATATCTCCGACCACATTCATGAATGGAGACGACAACGAAGGCTAATCAAAGTGGTCATTCCTGACCAATTGTTAGCAGAATGGTTCACTAAATTGTTGTTACCCCAGATTGCTCATGACGTTGCCATGGGTGGTGTAGTCACCGAGGAAGAAGCCATTTCCCAAGCTCAATACTTAGAATTAGTCTATTCACAATCCGATACTCTATATGAGTTGATACTAAACGCTACCCGTGCCACTAACGATCCATCCAAACCATCGACTACTTCGCATGCGAATGGAGTTATTGGCTCTGTCAAAACTCAATCTACTACCCAGTCTACTGGAATAATCCAGTGGCCTGCTTCCACAGCTGCTCCCAGTTCGAATGCACCCTCTTTGACCCCCCCTCAAACTCAGGTCTCTGATGTGAATTCGGTCTATTCAACCCCTTCACAACAACTTGGGGTCAAGAAGAAAGTGAGGAACAAACCAAAGAAGAACAACAACAATGAACAACCCAAGACCTAACCACAAACACCTACTACCAGAAAACAACCACAACGAAAATCGAAATTCCCATGTCTCATTTGTGGTGAATATCACTACACCCGAGACTGCCCACATTGCGATGAAGTGGCCAAACTTTTCAAAGGAAATTCACAACCCGCTGTGCTCACTCAGCCTTTCCCGCAACAACAATCTTTGGTTGCACAAACCCACACGCCGGGGGGCAGTTACAACCAACCCCATGATGAGGCCTCGACAAGTGCCCACATTTACATGTTTAACGGACTTAATCTAAGAAATCGCTCCGCGACATATGACATGCCAGTTAAACTTTATAAACCGAAGATCGGTAACGGTTCTCCATCAGACCCGTTACCATCCTTCGTCAATCCTCCATCTGTTAGCCCTCCATCTGGGCCAAACTTTCGCCTACCGAAAGCTACCTTTTGGCCTTAAAAATGATGGAGCCACTTTCTAGTGAGCCATGTCATATGATTTTCATGACATCAAACATATAGTAGAACTGTATCTCGACGATTTACCCACACATTCACTAAATCGATCTGATCACATTGATCATTTACGCGCGATTTTTCTGCGATGTAGGTTTTACCGTATTCGTCTGAACCCACACAAATGAATTTTTGCTGTCGAATCCGGTCAACTCCTCGGTTTCAATGTCTCCAAATATGGGATCAGGGTGGATCCATTAAAGATCAAGGCCATCTTAGCCTTACCTCAACCTACCAATTTAACCCAACTTCAAAGTTTGCAAGGCAAAGCAAACTTTCTTCACCACTTCATCTGCAATTATGACGAGATCACTAAAGGATTTATACAGTTACTGCAAAAGAACGTCCCTTTCATCTGGGATGATGTCGCTCAATGGTCATTCGATGCTCTCAAGCACGCTTTGACCCATGCACCTTTGTTACATCCCCCTGAATATACAAAGGATTATATCCTTTACTTGGTCGCTTCTACTTCCACCATCGCAATGGTGTTAGTCCAAGAAGACCCCAGTGGCGAAGAAAATGTGATTTATTATCTGAGAAAGAGTTTATCTGGACCCAAACTCAGATATTCGCATGTTGAGAAACTGGCTCTGGCAGCCATCATTGCTGTCCAAAGGTTCTGCCACTACATCTTATTACGCACCACCACGGTAATCGCAGACTCCAACCCCATGTACCACGTCTTGACACATCAAGCACTTGGGGGAAAATATTCAAAATGGATCGTTATTCTTCAAGAATTTGATCTCGAGTTTACGAAAGCTAAAGCCAAAAATTCCTTGGTGTTTTCCTAGCTCATCTGTGCTCTCCCTCGTGCCGATGAAAACATCGAACCTAGAGATTCTCTCCCCGATGAATCTCTCTTCCTCATCAGCACCTCTGATCCTTGGTACAGAGACATTCTCCTCTACCTTCAAACACAACGTTTTCATCCCAACATCTCTCGCGAAGAGCGTCAACGCATTCGTCACCACTCTCACTGTTACATCATCCTTGGAGACACTTTGTATCGCCGTGGTATCGAAACCATCCTTCGGCAATGTCTGACTCACGAGGAGGATGAGCGCGTTTTGAATGATTGTCACCTTGGCGCCTGTGGTAGTCACCTCTCCGAGATGGCCACAGCCCAAAAAATCCTACTTGCCGGCTACTTTTGGCCCTGGATTTTCAAAGATTGTATCGAGGCTGTCAAAAAATGCCCACCCTACCAAATCTTTAACAAGAAGGCATGCATCCCATTATCTCCATCGGCCCCTTTGCCAAATGGGGCATCGATTTCATGCAGTGTAAGCCTACCTCAGCCGTGGGGCATGGTTACATCATCGTCGTCGTCTACTACTTCACCAAATGGGCTGAGGCTATGCCTACCTTCCTAAACGATGGTCGTACTGCAGCTCTATTCCTCTTCAACCACATCATAACTCATTTTGGCATACCACGTGCCATTGTCACTGACCATGGTGCACACTTCAAAAACCAGATGATGAGTGAGTTACATGTCAAATTGGGTTTTCTCCATGAAAACTCATCCCCTTACTACCCTCAAGCAAACGGACAAGTCCTAAAAACCATGATCCAATGCATGGTACGGGAAAACAAAACATCATGGTATTTACAACTGTTCTCTGCTCTCTGGGCCTATCGCACCTCTGTGAAAACTTCAACTGGATTCACTCCTTTCCAGTTGGTCTATGTCATTGAAGTCGTCCTACCGATCAAGTGTGAGATTCCATCACTCAAACTAAAAGTAGAACTCCTGCCCCATACTTATGCTGAAGACGAATGATTTTTGTATCTATCCAAACTGGACAAAATGCATCGCGATGCTGCTCTCGCCAATGAGGAACATCAAAAACGAATAAAAAGTCAATATGACAAATCCATCCACCCTCGGACTTTCACGGAAGGAGATTTAGTCCTTGTTTATGACCAAGCTCACGATAAATTGGGGACAGGAAAGTTAGAACCCATGTGGCACGGTCCCTACATCGTGAAACATGTCCTACATAAAGGTGCCTACGAATTAGTTGATCACGATGGAATTTCCTTGGGAGAGCCCCGAAACGGGATTTACCTTAAGAAGTACTATGCCTAGATCACCTAGCATTTGTGCTTTGTACATTATTGTATTTAGTTTTGGTGTGTCTATTTCTTTCGCGTTCTCGAGTCTTTACCGTTGCCACTCATGAGTATGCCTATGTTTTCATGCGTAGATGACATCTTCCTTTCCTATTTTTTTTGGGTTCGTGGATGGCGCTAGCCGACATACATGGAACATTGCTTCAACAACTTGGGTTATTTACCAATTTGACCAGGTGGTGAGTTCAGGAGGCATCTGTTTAGGACCACCAACCAACAATATGGCAGAATATCACACTGTCATTGGACTGTTGACCCAAGCCTCCTCCCTAGGTATCTCTCGCATCATTATTTACTTAGACTCCCAACTTGTGGTTTATCAACTCAACTGCATCTATGCTATCCGTAGTCCTATCCTGCTACGCCTACACTTGCAAGTTCGTCGTCTCAAACGAATGTTCAATTACATCAAATATAGACACATTCCGAGAGAACTTAATAGTGTTTCGGATTCACTAGCTAATTATATCATGGATCGATATCTTTCCCACATATAAGATTCAAGTAAAGCAAAACTATACATTACATGTAAATTAAAATACATCACAAGCATCATCATGTACAAATCATCGGCATCGTAAAAACTCGAAACTGTATATATATATATGGCGTGACTGAAATGTTTGTATTACATCAAAAAGTATGTAGAAGAGAAAAATATTGGGTCTTTCCACCCATACAACATTGCCTGACAAGGCGTACAAAAAAATATGATCACCGGAGAGACTCTAATCTCCCCGCATTGCATTGTACTGTGAGTAACACACTACTGCGTGCACTACACACCTCAACAGAGAATTGATATTCTTCGGTACTCCTACAATGTGCCACTGCAGATGTAAAGGCACTTACCCCCTCCGCAAAGGAGGGATGCCCATCGTAAGGCCTTGGAGGTTTCTCTCAACCTCCCGGAGACCCACCACTGGTACTACCGGATCTGCTACAACCGGGATGCCTCTGTAACGTCCTAGTACCGGTATATTATCCGAGCACACTGCTCCCTTGTCTGCATGTTGAAAACAATACATCTATTTGAACTCTTTTACATACCCCCCAAAAATATATACATCAAAAAAATTTAAAAACCGAAACTAGACAAGGTATGGCTCAGTCCTTTACCTGACTCATCCCAGTCTTCCCCTGTGGGCAAAATCAATTCCATACTCCTGTGGAAATATACATCACCATAAGGGAAGTCCTCTATCCAGAGGTATTGTCGTCTCATCCAGGCAAAGAAATCACCAGTAAAATGGAACTCTGACTCCGACACTGGCCTTGGAGATAGACTCGTCCACCTTTCCATCCTAGGTTCATCCACTGGTCATACTGCCAGTGCTATCTAAGGCTGCATCTGAGGGATGCGCTCTAGAAAAAATGAGACCAAAAACGAGCCATAACCGAACTACTTCTGACCAGTCCTGCACCATGAGATCTGTTCCTTCACATTCCGAAGGAACGCTGCACTCCAGTTGAATAGTGTGTAACATCCCGCTCTGGCGCACTGAGGACACTTATTCTTTGAGGACACTTGCTCGCAAGTGATCTGGACCCTTTTTGATGTTGGACCTTATATATTTGATCATGATGCGATTGACAGATGATATGATGTGTTACTATTCATGTAGACAGGTGCTATTGACTCAGTTTATTGAGTGTGCAGGTTTGTGACCTTGAGGATGCGGAGGCATCGGTAGACCCCCTTCGACTCCAGACTGAGTCAGGGAGTGTGCTTTTGGGTTGATTTGTTTATTATGATGTTGATTTGATGTGATGATTTGATGACGACATTCTGACATGATTATTGGTGATGCAGGCTGACGATAGCTTGCCGACTTGACTCACATAT
>ML781174.1:179286-197701 GCA_009831015.1 Picea engelmannii | reverse complement strand
TCCACTACTGCGACTCTACTGACGGATTCTTTCGAGTCGGTGACAGTATTGTGCCTAACCCCTGGTGTCTGTCTCTGCCTATCGCCAATAGTTGCCCGCCTCCTGTTCAGGGGCGTTTTGCTTCTTGTTGTCATTATGATAAGTTGGGTCATCTTGATTGTATTCGTCTGACATGCGTCCTGTTGGTTCGAGTGTTGACCTAGAGTCGAGGGGGTTGTTTCTTCTACACACGCGCACACACTTCAAAAAAAAAAAAAAAAATTCACCGGTTGACTGAGTAGTTGTCCTTAGCTAGGAGGGGTGTTACATAGTGTTTGTTCCAAACACTGAACAACGTAAGCCACCTGTGATCTCGATTCCAGATGAGTGCTATTGCTGCCTGTCACGCTCGTGATAGCGAATAATATAGACCGGAGAGGAAGATCTCGAATATCCTTGATAGGGATTCTGCCCCCTACCAACCTTGCTCCTGGAATGCAGTGGCGTGCCAGATACATGTCCAATTGTTCAGGTAATGCCCTCTGCCCAGTGAAATATATGGGGACCCCTCTTTTTGAGAGGCCAGTCAAAAAGTACACGTTTTCTAACTCAATGGTTAAAAGTTGTGTACCAATATGGAATCCTTGTTCTGCAACATCCAAGAGGCCAATCATATGCTCAAGCAATAACATCTCTCTCTTCATTTTTTGCAACTTGAAAAACTTGAGCAAGCCATAAGCTCGTAAAGCGGCCCATGCACAAGGACTCTGTAGGGCAGCTAAGTCATCCCTCTCATGTTCTCTCTCTTTCCATTCAATCATGATTGCCGAAGTTACCTACAAAACAAAAAAATCAAGAAATTCGTTATTCCCACGTTTTGGCAATTTCAGTGATTTTCAAAAGCAATTTAAAACATGAAATAATATGCCCACATCATCTAAAAGCAACCATTCACTCTTTTTAACCACCACGCCCTCCCCTAAACATTTAACATTTATCAAACATTGATGAAAATGTTTTAAAAATTCAAAACGACTTTGGGGGTTGTGTGGGCACTTGGGAGGATTTTTTATGAGTTCTTTTACTAAAAACGACCTATCTAATTGACCACAAGGATGTTGAAATCTTAACCATCCTTCTTTAAAGAATTTTTTGTAAAAGAATTCCCCTTTTCCATTAGTTTTTGAAGGAGGCCGATTTGGTTCTAATTGGGGCGACTTAGGGCTTCGTGTTTTAAAATAAATAATGCTATGAAAATGGATGTAAAACCATGCAATTGAAAGAGCAAGGGAAGGACACCTACTTGGTTTGAACAGTGAGCAAAACGGTGAACCGTAGCTCTGGAAGTAAGAAAAACAAAATCTGCTTCAAAATGAGATTCTCCACTACTCCAAAATCCTTGCAAATGAAATGGTAAATGAATTTTCAAATCAATTGTTATTTATAAATTTTTCATTTTTTATAAAGTATGGTCATTTTTTGGTTTCTCTAATGATGTAATGGCTTCACTAAACCCTGGTTTGTAGTTCTGGCATCGCAGGTTTCCTGGCAGTCCTGATGGATTATTCACCTTGTCGCACTTATGAGCATAGTCTTAGTTCGTTCTCGATCTCGACAATATGAGAATGTAACCAGGTAAACTTTTATCTCTTTTTCGGACCCGTACGGATACGAACACATGAAAAAGGAACCCACCTAGAGTCTCCTTTAAACCCTTTTCAGACTCTCTAAATATGAAAAGATTGTCGAGTGACCTTGCTTCCTTTCACACTCGTTAAGAGGTCAGAAAGGGCGTCTTTCGAGCGATAATTTAACCCTTTTTCGTTCTCGTTAGACTACTGTATGAAATAGGAACTGAGAGAGTTCTCTTTTAAGTGTTTTTCCAAACTCTATAATCCCAAAAAACCTTCGAGTTTTCTGACTTTGGACTCATTAAAACACACATCGACAGGCCCATATGGGATCGAACCCTTACTTCTTCCAGTTCGTTAAACAAAGGAAGAGGAACTTACCGAAGGTGAGTTATATCGAGCATGTGTTATCCTCCTCGAGCTCATTAAATCAAAAAGAGGTAGTCATCTATCTGGATGGGGGAAAAATTGAAAGGAGCAAGCCAAGCAGTCTCTTGAGAACATCATCCAGCACTTCTTAGAGTCTCCCTTGAACACGACACTTTGTCATTTGCACATATCATAATCCGCTGAACCTCTGCACTGAGCCAATCCTTTAAGTTCCTTTCACTCCTTTGGGTCACCCAACGCAAGTCACAGTATCCATTGCATAGTTTTGGTCCATGTCATGTTTCAGCTGTTGTGCCTCAATGTTCAAGGGAAGTATCCGCCTCTAGAGTCAACCATCCCAAATATCTTGCCTCAAAACCTGTGTCATTCTATGTCCATTTGATATTCCAATCTCATCTCCATGTTTGTTTCATGTCGTTGATGGGGGATACATCAAGGCCCTCCCTCGACGAGTCTATTCCTTTTTGACTCCGACACATTATCCGATAATCAGACTTAGAAACCAGTTAGTACTTTGGGACCTACATGCCTCAATGGCAGGCCTCCTCACATTCGACAGTAAGTTTACATCATTGACCTCTGATCGAATGATTCCATGGGTGTTCGACTTCAACTCACCTATTCACATTCGCTGGAATGTACTAGGGTACCTTGGGAATCATTGACATTAATGGTGATCTCCCTCGCACTTGTTAATGGTTCACACCATTGACCGGTAATCAAGTGGTTTCTGCCATATTCGACATCAAGACATCTATTTGCATGGTCAGATCCGTACCATATTGGGATTGGTAAGAAGACCCTAGGTTGAGCGATCACTTTGATATATGCTTTTCCCAGGCTGTGAAGGAATTTCTATTGGACAAAGAACACATACACTGTAACATACATCCACTTTGTATTGGTTGTGGCTATGTCTTGTCATCTCATAGATCCACTGTGTATTCTTCGTGGCTACGATCAGTCCGAGTCATCAGAGTATAGATCCACATTGTATCTTTGGTGGCTATACCGTTTTATCAATACAATTATGGATCCCCAGTGTATTTTATGGCGGCCATATCTTGTAAAGTCTTGATCACCCAAGCATAGGTATGCCTGCCTTGGGTTTTGAAATATGTCATGATATTTGTTGGATGTTTGTGTGCAACTTCTGTCAGGTTCTCCGAGTCTATACCCTTTCTTGGACGTCTACAAAGTATTTTAGTTATCAGTTGACATCTTCTAACTTCATACCTTGGGGGGCAATCTGTTACACATCAAAATTACTCAATTAGATAAGTGTCACATGTTCCTCTCAATTGTCGTAAGTGTCGCATATTCCTTACAACTTTTGCAAGTGTCATAAATTGGTTACAAGTGTTGCAAATGATGTTCGGACATACTGCCATGTCGACGACACTAAGGAGACACTTATAGCATCTCATATGCTTGATTTGAAGAAGGAGAACTGGTTTACTGAATACAAATAACTCTTGACACCTAAAGAGGGTTCTGAAACAAAGGTTTTGAAGAGGAGCGCTCCCCTATATCAGCCCTAGAAGCACTAGCTCTCCCCTACAAGGATTCAGGAAGCGTTATAACGCTCCCCTACCCCCTCTGAAGGAGTGATGCTCATATTGAAAGCGTTGGCACCCTCCTAAAGCTTACCAAGTAGCGCTACAGTGCTATGATGCCCCTTCTAAGGGAGTGCTACCGAATCTGAGGCAGTAGTTGGCCCGTTGAGGAGAATAAGGGGAGGATATTTCGAGATTAGGAGGCAATTGTATCTGAATTCTTGGTTTCATCAAGAGATCCCTGATCTAAGGAGAAGGTTCCCAACTTGTTCTAAAGATAACTCAAGAGGTTAATCTCCTCTTAACCTATATAAACAGGCTCTAAGATGGTGGAAAGGGGGAAGAACTATTGATATGAAACTTATGATCTTGGAGGAAACACACAGTCAGCCGAAGGAGAGGGATCCGTGAAGTTGTTGTTATCCAGGTTGTGGATCTTTCAGGCAAGGGTTAGATGAAGGGGACTTGATGAAGCTGTCGCATTCGCATCTACGATTGTAAGTACTGTTGTCGTTATTCTCATTAATATGACACGCTTGGCCTGTTTCTTTCTAGTTTGTGTCTAATGTCACATGAACTTATCATTAGTTGATAGATCTGTTTTCAAGATAATATCAATAGAGTAGGAAGTGGTTGTATCTTGTTTGTCTATAGAACTCGGCGAGGAGCAAAGTATTAGAGCACAACTCAGAGCGTGCAGGGACAAACGTCGATAAGAACGTACTTTTGTCATCCTTCCTTCTCATGTGTTAGTTTAGATAGATTTGAAAGGAAGTTAGTGTCCATGTTAAGCATTTTCTGTCTAGATTTAGGGTCAAGCTCTTAGAGGTGATCTACCTGTCTGCAGGGAGATTTTCCTAGAACAACAGTCTCACAGTCAAGGGAACAGACATTAAAACTATGGAATCCCTGACTTTATCAACATGAAATGATTACACTGGGAAATGTAATTTAATACAGACATTTACATAATATGCACATAACCCATGCATTCCCAGGAGTCGATGCGTATAAACACAACCATAAGACCTAATCAAATTGGGAATAATTTAATCAATAACTGCCACAAGTAAAGGTTGCATTAAAATTGAATTTACTATATATTCTATCTCTGTCGCAGTTCCAAATATGAATTATGTCTGGAATATCACTATACAAAGACTAACAACAAACCTCATTAAAGGAAAATATTTATAACCCTTGTTTAAATTTATGTACATCTAATGATTTGATATCAGTCGTATGCCAAGAGCGCTAGGGTAATAACCCAACACCACCAGGATTTTTCTAGACCTTTCAAGAGTTCTCTTAATAGTCACCCATTTACCTTGCTGAGTAGAACCCGATTTAAATCCAACACCATTTCCACTTTGACCTACAAAAAAAGTGAAACATTTAGTTAGTTATAGAATATGGGTCTCACCGAACTCAAATTCTTTCTATTATCAAACATACAAGATAAGGATTGGGTGTAATTTTTTTTACTTATCTGAGATTTTCCATAGGTAGGCTCCCATGTTGAATAGCGACCACCATTAGACTGGAAGGGGAGGAGTGAACGCGATCAAGATGATGGGCACCCTTGCATCAAACAGGGCCCCATCATTAGTTACAGTATCCAGTATAAAGAATGTGCTTTCATAAAAGTGCAGACATCAAATCGATCAAACTTTAAACAAGGGTGGATTTCATATAGTTATATAGAGGGAGAGACAAGTTGCACAAAATATTTATATTAAACATGATTTTCATAAGTCTATACACTGATAAAGGAAAATAAATAACACAGGAACCTGTCTAAAAGAAAGGAAAAGTTTAATTTAAACCATGGAGTAATATGCATAACCTCCTCACGATAGTCAAACCATGGCCAAGCCCATACATAACCCGCAACCATTGTCTGAGGAATGACATAGGAACCTTAATCCAGAGAGGTATTGCTATTTCGGGTTCCATAGGAGGAAGTGATGAATGGTTATCCATTCTCCTCAATGAGGTTATGGTTTCAGTCGGGGCAAGGTACAGTCGAAGGAACTTGTCAAGGTGAGTAGACATAGCCAATATAAAGAAAGATTTTTTGGTCGTTATTCAGAGAATACCCAATATGACTGGGAACAAGGTCAATACTGACCACCTCTCATTTGACTAACCTCAGAAACTAAGATGCATTATAGTATGGATTTCCCAAAACAATGATACAACACAGCACAAGTAGGAACGACCAGCACAAAATCTCACTGCTCACGAATAACCCTTGACAGTCCCCAAGGAAAGATGAAACGAAATGACAAGACTAAACAAGTAAATCACCTTGAAGGAGAATTTAAAAATATTAAACCAACTACCTTTGATGGAGAATCCAGGACAGGAGAAGAAGCTGAGGCATGGTTGTTGGACATCAAAAAATACTTCCAAATCTATAATTATTCCAACACCATCAAGGTCAAAATGGACATCTACAATCTGAAAGGGAAGGCCAACATTTGGTGGCAAGACCTGAAATTGGCCGAGGGCCTAAAGGAGAAACAGTTGGAATGGTTTGACTTTAAAAAGTACTTCAAGAAAAAATACCTTTCTGAAAGTTATTATGAAAGGAAGACGAAATAATTTTATGAGTTACGACTTTGACAGATGATGATAGAGGACCTTATAAATAAATTTCTTGAATTACTAAGGTTCGTACCATACATCCGGGAGGATAAGGTAAAAATCCAACAATTCTTAAGTTGTTTACCACAATCCTACCGGGACAGAATCGAGTTTGACAACCCCAAATCCTTGAGTGAAGTATTCAGGAAAGCATGAATGCGCTATGACCAGTATAAACAGTGGGTAGAGTTTCCCAAAGCCTGTAGGGATAAGAAACAAGATCAAATGAACCAGTGGAAGAAGGGATACCAGCCAACTCTTTATTATAATGCAACAAAGAGTTTTCCAAGAAAGGATTTTCACTCCAATCATCCAAATACGCAAGGCAGCGGTAAACCAGTAAACCCGGGAACGAAGAAATTTAGGGACAACTCCTGTGAACCATTAACGTGTTGGGAATGTGGAGAGCCTCATCTAAGGAGGAATTGTCCATGTTTAATTTCAGCAAACAGAACTGTTGTTCATAATCTGCAGGAAGCCTCGACAATGGGAGATGTGGGCAGAAGCCTGCATCGGATAAATGCAACCATAGATGGTCGACAAGCTGACCACCAGTCCTTGGTGGTAGAAATCGAAGGTAAAATCAATGACACTTGAATTTATGTTTTAATTGACCCTGTAGCTATGTTAGGTTATATTACTCTTGGTGTAGTAGAGTCAAATAAACTTAAGAAACTGAAGCACGCAAAATCATGGCTTGTACAACTAGCAACAGGTACTAAAAGGAAAGTAGTTGACTTTATTTCTAATTTTTAGTTCATCTTAGATGGTCAAAATATAAGGACCAATCTGAACATCCTACCACTAGGATCTTACTATATGATTATCGGGATGGATTGGTCGGAACAACACAAAACTGTACTAGATTGTTATACAAAGATACTTAGCTATAAAGATGATTTTGGAACTGTTAGAACAACCCAAGGCGTACCAAAACCTTTATCATTCAGACAAGTTTCAATGATACAGCTCAAGAAATGTATTAGAAAGGGATGCCAAGTATATGCCATCCAAGTGATGAATCTGTTAGAAAAACAAGTTAAGCCAATGTTAGAAGACTTCGTTGTCCTATGTGAATTCAAAGACATGTTTGTGGGTGAGATACCAGAATTACCTCCCAGAAGGGAAATAGACTTCTCCATAGACCTACTACCCAGTTCAACCCCTATCTCAAAGGCACCATACCGAATGAGTCTACCATAACTGACAAAATTAAAAATACAATTACAGGAATTGTTGGACAAAGAGTATATCAAATCGAGTGTCTCACCATGGGGGACACAAGTCCTCTTTGTGAAAAATAAAGACGGTACTCTAAGACTATTTATCGATTATAGACAACTGAACAAAATGACTACTAAGAAAAAATACCCTTTACCAAGGATAAATGATCTATTCGATCAAGTAGGTGGGGCCAATATCTTTTCAAAGTTGGATTTACGATATGGTTATAATCAAGTTACGATAAAAGAGGAGGACATAAGAAAAAAATCTTTTCAAACAAGATACAGACACTATGAGTTCGTAGTCATACCTTTCAGACTCACCAACGCACCAGCCACATTTATGTGCCTGATGAACAGTATTTTCAGTCAGTACTTAGACAAGTTCGTGGTAGTGTTTATCGACGATATTCTGGTCTATTAAAAAATGGAAGAAGAACATGATGAACACTTAAGGATAGTTCTGCAAATGTTGAGGAAACACAAACTGTACACCAAATTTGACAAGTGTGACTTTTATCAAAAAGAAATACAATATCTAGGACATGTAATTTCAGCAGAAGGCATTTCTGTAGACCTAGAGAAGATAAAATCCATTATGGAATGGCCGGTACCTAAGGATGTAGCAGATATCTAGTCATTCATGGCAATCACTGGATATTACCACAGATTTACAGAAGGGTTTTCTGAGATAGCCTACACTATCACATCATTACAAAAGAAAGGGACCAAGCTTAACTAGTCAGAGAAGTGTCAAGACAGTTTTAACAAGATGAAGGGATTATTGACAAATGCACCCATATTGAAGGTAGCAGACCTAGATAAAGACTTCATCGTATGTGTTGATGCAAGTAAAGAAGGACTAGGTGGTTTCCTAACTCAGGAAGGATAGGCTATTTGTTATGAGTCTTGGAAATTAAAGGAACATGAGTGAAATTATGTCACTCACGACTTAGAATTGGCAGTGGTAATACACGCATTAAAAATGTGGCGACACTACATAATGGGAAGAAAATTTCTATTATTGACGGATAATAGTGGTGTAAAATATCTGTTTAGTCAACCATATCTCAATGAAATGCAAGCCAGATGGTGATCCTTCTTGAGCGAATTTGACTTCGAAGTCAGACATATCGAGGGAAAAGAAAATAAAGTAGCAGATGCTTTAAGTAGAAGAGTCCATGGGTTATTTGAGATAAATATCGGTAGGGCAGAGAGTGATCTGGAACAAAGGGTAAGGACGACTGGTATTAGCGACAAAAAATACACTAATATGATGGAAGAATTACAAAACAATACCATAGACTCAGATAAACCAGATCTAAGTATCGACAAGAATGGACTATTATGATTTAAGAACAGACTTTACATACCAGATTCAATAGAGTTAAAATTGACAGTTTTTGATGATGTGCATAAGAAACAGTATTCTGGCCATCCAAGTTACCAAAAAATGAAAGGTGAAATAGCAGAATACTTGGCTAGGTGCTAGTATTTTCAGTAGGTCAAGGCCAAACATCAACATCCAACCGACCTATTACAGCCATTAACAGTACCAGAATGGAAATGGGAGACCATATTGCTAGACTTTATAACAGGTTTGCCTAAAACTCAGAAACATAACGACTCTATCATGGTGGTAATCGATAAACTCAGTAAGTCGACACACTTTATTCCTGTAAAGTCTACTTTTAAAGCTATAAACATTGCTGAAATATTCATGAAATAAATTTTTAGATTGCATGGTATTCCTAAAATGGTGATTTCAGATAGAGACGTAAAATTCACATCGATTTTTTGGAAGGAATTGTTTGCAAGGATAAATACTAATCTAAATTTCAGCAGAAGTTATCATCGACAAACGGATGGACAAACTGAAGGAACAAAGCAAATTGTAGAGGATATGCTCCGCATGTACGTAAGAACAAAAACGAACAAGTGTGAAGATTACCTGCATTTGGTAGAATTTGCATATAATAATGGGTACCAAACTTCGGCCAAGTTGATCCCTTTAGAAGTATTATATGGTAGAATGTGTATGAATCCAATTAGTTAGGATAACCCAGCTGACAGACTCATGGTGGGACCAAAGATGCTCCAAGAAATGGAGAACATGGTAAGGAAGGTACAACAGAACTTGAAAGAAGCACAGGACAGACAAAAGAGCTATGCAGATCAGAAAGGAAGACACTTGGAATTTCAAGTGGGAGACCATGTTTATTTGAAGGCCAAAGCACAAAAGAGCTCGTTGAAGTTAGGGAACTGTGCCAAGCTGGCACCCAGGTTTTGTGGGCCCTTTGAAATACTAGATAGAATTGGACCTGTAGCATATCAACTTGCACTTACAACTAATTTAAGAATTCATAATGTATTTCATGTTTCTTTGTTGAAAAAGTATATTCATGACCCTACTCATATGATTGATTGGAACTTGGTGCAGGTGGAACCCGAAGGTGAGTTCCAGGTGGAACCCTTGTGCATTCTGGACCAGAGAGAAATAGCACCTCGGAACAGAGTCGTCCTCAGATAAAGGTGCAATGGAAGCACTTTAGTCCTGAGGAGGCCACTTGGGAGTTGGAGGGAGATTTGCGGAAATCTCATTCAATTCTATTCCAAAAAAATAACGAACACTGAGGACAGTGTTTTACTGAAGGGGGAAATGATGTGACATCCCCCCAAAAAAAAAATATTTTTGAAATTTAAATTTGTTGGAAATTATTCTGTTTTTAGTAAATTCAAATTTGCAATTTTTTTTCCATTTATGGCAATTTCAAATTTCAAATTTGATAATTGTAATTGATTATTATGACTGTTGCGAAGAGACCTGATTTGATCCATCTAACTATTTTACTATGACATTTGTATGAAAACATAATATTTTATATTGATTGTAGGAGGACAAATGGAACAACCATGTTAAATTTAGCTGACCATGACTCCATGAGTGGGGAACATGTTGGAACTACCTCTAGGATGATTGTTACAAGTGGCAAATCAGTGATTTGGCCATTGGCAACACCTGAAAATCAGGGATTTAGAAAGATGCGAAAATTCCCAAGGGAGGGAAAAGACCTAGGCAAATTGATAAATAGAATATGTAAGGAGGCAGGACGCTGCCAAGTATGCTGGAGAAAAAGACTACTGAGTTTCTTCCTATTATGAACACTATTGTTTGAGTGTGATGCACGAGGAACCTACTGGAATTGCAGGACATTGCTGAGGAGTAGTTTTTTTTCCAAGTTCGCCCTCATGGACTCATGGTTAGGCTAGGGGGTGAATCGAGCAAGTGTTTTATCTAACTTATTCTACGGTTGGGAGGAACATGGTTGTTCATTTTGTTTTCCCACAAACTGGTTCAGATATGTAAACCCTTCCCTACTCTATTCTTGGATGTTTTGTGTGTAACTGATGTTATGCAACTAATTGTTATAGATTGAAATAATTCTTTCAAAGGATGACATCTATCGTGGTATTAAATTTACAATCACAGTCTAAATTCTGGTGTGGTCCCTCCCGAAATTTGGAATACTAGGCAAATTTATTTATATACGATTTGAGTTTAAGAGTATAGATCCATCTACACGATAGGTTTAATCTGAAGTCGAAATGCTAGGATACTTTGTGTGCTTGAAGAGAACCAATCTGTATAGATATAGGTTTGTTTTTGTGACTGAAGTATTAAACGGATCTAAATTTGAGCAATCGGAGTTGAGTAAATTTGTGCTGAAAGGAAACGTTTAAATGTATCGCTAGAATTAAAATTCAGAACAATTAGAGGAAATGTTTAGATGCACCACTAGAATTAAATTTCTGAACATTCATGCCCCTTAAGGAAACTTTTTTTCTATTACATTTAAGAATTGAAGAAAGATATGAAACATCAATAACCTTATGGATCGCCTCGGAACTCATATATTATACATATATATACGTATTGGAAAAAATGCAAACTAGAAGTAATCTATCTACTTGAGAAAGGTTGATATGATATATGTGTTTTCTTGCATTGTATGATTTTTTTGTATGCACCAACAACATGCAAATAGAATACTAGATGTGTATAGAATATCAAAATTTGGAAAAGTTACAGAAATCTGGAAAACCCCTTTTGTTTATCAGAAGATTTTCTTTAGAGCGGTCTACCCTTTCCATAGTCAAAGTCTGTGATGAATTTAGAAATTTGTGAAATCCTTAATGAGATCCGAAACAATAAAACAATCATGGGAATTGAGGCCTATCAAAATATTTTTAGAGTGGTCTACCCTTTCCAAATTCGAAGTCTGTGACAAATTTAGAAATTTGTGAAACCCTAAAGGAGATCCGGAACAATTTTTTTGGAGTATTAGATTCTTTTGGGTAGTACAGTCTCACATTCAAGGGAACGGACATTAAAACTATGGAAGCCCTGACTTCATCAACGCAGAATGATTACACTGGGATATGTAAGTTAATACAAACATTTACATAATACACACATAAACCACGCATTCCCAGGAGTCGATGTGTATAACCATAACCATAAGACCTACTCAAATTGGGAATAATTTAATCAATCACTGCCACAAGTAAAGGTTGCATTAAAATTGAATTTACTGTATATTCTATCTCTGCCATGGTTCCAAATATGAATTATGTCTGGAATATCACTATACAAAGACTAAAAACAAACCTCATTAAAGAAAAACATTTACAACCCTTGTTTAAAATTCTGTACATATAATGACTTGATATCAGTTGTATGCCAAAAGCATGAGGGTAATAACCCAACACCACCAGGATTTTTCCAAACCTTTCAAGAGTTCTCTTAACAGTCACCCGTTTACCTTGTTAATAAGAACCCAATTTAAATCCACCGCCATTTCCACTTCAACCTACAAAAGAAGTGAAACATTTAGCTAGTTATAGAATATGGGTCTCAACGAACTCAATTTTTTTCTATTATAAAACATACAAGATAAAGATTGGGTGTATTTTTTTTTACTTATCTGAGATTCTCCATAGGTAGGCTCCCATGTTGAATAGCGACTGCCGTTAGACTGGAAGGGGAGGAGTGAATGCGGTCAAGCTGATGGGTACCCTTGCATCAAATAGGGCCCCATCATTAGTTACAGTATCCAGTATAAAGAATGCGCTTTCATAAAATTATAGACATCAAATCGAGCAAACTTTAAACAAGCGCAGATTTCATACAGTTATATAGAGGAAGAGAGAATTTGCAAAAAATATTTATATTAAACATGAGTTTCGTAAGTTTATACATTGATAGAGGAAAATAAATAACATAGGAA
Source organism: Picea engelmannii (assembly GCA_009831015.1). Lineage (NCBI taxonomy): Eukaryota > Viridiplantae > Streptophyta > Pinopsida > Pinales > Pinaceae > Picea > Picea engelmannii. Next base: position 184,985 of record ML781174.1, on the reverse strand, counting down.
CCTATCTAAAAGAAAGGGAAAGTTTAATTTAAACCATGGAGTAAGATGCATAACCTCCTCATGATAGTCAAACCATGGCCAAGCCCATACATAACCCACAACCATTGTCTGAGGAATGACATAGGAACCTTAATCTAGAGAGGTATCGTTATTCCGGGTTCCACAGGAGGAAGTGATGAATGGTTATCCATTCTCCTCAATGGAGTTATGGTTTCAGTCGGGGCAAGGTACGGTCGAAGGAATTCATCGAGGTGGGTAGACAGAGCCAGGATAAGGAAACATTATTTAGTCGTTATTCAGAGAATACCCAATATGACTAGGAACAAGGTCAACACCGACCACCTCTCAGTTCACTAACCTCGGAAACTAAGATGCATTACAGTATGGCTTTCCCAAAACAATGATAAAACACAATGCAAGTAGGAACGACAAGCACAAAATCTCACTGCTCATGAATAACCCTTTACAATCCCCAAGGAAAGATGAAACGAAAAGTTAGAGTGCGACAAGAAAAAACTATCCACCCATAGCAAGGAGAAACATAATGCCTCTGTCGAATTTCATTAATGAGGAAGTAATTTTCATAATAGACAAAGGTTATAGTGAAAGAATGAATCTTACGAGGAGGTCGAATGAAGGATATTTCCTTGATCATGGAAGTTTTCCAGTGTTTCCTTCGACAACATTTTTTAGAGTTGCAGAACCAAATCCTATGTGAATCTACTCAATACCAGAATGAACCGCTAACCCAAAAGTAAATCCTTACCATGTAGATTAAATGTCGTTGGTACAAAGGATGGGTTTGCCATGTGAAGGAGGTAATTTGGTGCAACAACAGTGGACGAAAGGTCAGATAATGGCTTCGAATATCGTGCACATCGGGGCCACTTTAATGGTCTGATCAGGGTTTAACTCTTGAATGACCTATTCCTGCCAGCTCCATTAATGAGTTGCAGATGAAACAAGCACCTGTGCGTTTAAGGTAATTTTAACCCTAACAAACCCCAACCCCATTATGGTAATTTAGTCAGAGTGTTATATGGAACAGGTGGAGTCAATGAACAACTAGAAAAGACTGTTGGTTTTCAAATAATCGTTATGTCAATGTTAAAATTTGTTCTTCGCACATGAAACCTTTGATCAAAAGGTTAAGGTTACGCATAGGAATTAGGGATATAGGTCCCATTTTCCTCATGGTGGTAATTGGAACTACATGGATATATAATTTGTATATCGGTATGAAAGTAAACCTAGTTTGTAGGATTAAGTGAGTTTTGGTGCACAGAGTAAGCACACTTGAAATATTGATTCAAAGGTTAGATTGGGTAGAAAAATTAATGCAACATCAACCAAGAACCTTTTCTTCTAATGACGAACCCATTCAAATATAAATGTATAAAGTAACAATTTTTTTTTTTTAGTTGACATTTTTGAGGTTTATTACACCCTAGTACTTATAATGGTGAATCGTTCTGATGGGTACCCATTTGGTAGCCTATTGTTGTTGGAATTTGTTTCAAGCCAGGTAATCCATTCTTGTTAAAGGTTCTAGGGACCTTTGCATAATAATAGATTTTTGAATAAGGATGGTAGTCACTACTTGTAACTTCTCAAAGGAAACGTTATCTCAACGTTACATAGTTTAAATTTCCTTCTGTAATGTCTGTATATTACGCTAATCCCTTTGGGATTTCCTTTCTTGGGAAAAATGGACTCAATGTCCATAAGAGGTTTCCTTACCTTAAATTGTCCTAAGACTGGGAGATTTTCCCTTAGTTGCAGTTGTAGTTCGTAGAGTGAAGCCATGAAAACTTGTAGGGTTTTCAATTTTTCTCGAATTCCTCATGGTAAATCCCCCGATGCTTTCCCTCTGTCTAAGGTAGGTTGTCAACTGTAAGATATTATTGCTGCTATTTTCTATGATGTTAAATAATATATATAAGTAGAGTTACAAACCCTTAATTTTTGTGAAATCCATTACTCTGAAGCTCTCGGATTCGAACGGGTATATTGTCCTTGCCCATGACCTAGAAATATTGGTGTCAAATCCCGTCTATTAGCATTCGAAAGGTTTTTATTTCATGACAAGAATCTTCTGAGTGGTTCAGGTCCTATCCATAGGTTTTCCATTTGTTTTTTCTTTGGCTTGAAATAAGGATATCACTTCACATACCTTGTTCTATGATGAAGGAATGCAACCTTGTATGTCATGTCTTAGCAAAGAACATTATTTTTTTTCCTTTTTTATCAGTTACTCTTAATTAATATGTGATTTTTTACTTCGGAGCAACATGGATTTTATATATCGATTACTACTTCTAAACATGGGGTGTCTGTCTGGTTGCGAGGTACCCATCAAGAGGGTTTTAACCTCTCCATCCTCTCAATTCCATGATTCCCATGTTCATGGATACAAGGAGGAGGAATAGAGTCTACATATGGAATCCATCAGTTAAGTACATTGGATAGTTCACTCAGGTGATAAGTTTGTTTCCTTTATAATTATTTTATTTTCATACTTGATGTTAATAAAATTTTACCCATTTTTTTTCTACAAGATAAGGACACCTTCTCCGTCTTTTGAAATCCAATATGTCACTTCAAGTATGAGGTATTCGGGTTCCTGTCACTGTTCCTTTCCACTAAAGTAGCATCTCAAGCTCAACAATTGCGATGGAAGAAAGTATTAGTTCCGACCCATCTAGACTATTCCTACGGTTCTCTTCTTCTTAAAGAACTTGAATGGTCAAACCCCTCACTATGGCACCATTGAAATTATTTGTCATTCACTGTAATTATTCTATATGTCGGATATATATGTATTCATATTTTGGACATTTTGTTTTGGTGATTGGATGCATGCAAGTATTGAGATTCGTTTCTTTCCACCTATGTTCTCGGAGTTATATATATATATATATTGAATACTAAATCTAATCCATCTGACTCAGATTATTCTTGTAACTGTGGAATTTATAAACTTGTTTATTTGTTTACGCACTGTTCATTTTCGGATTATTTGTCCTTTGCAATTTTTTTTTTTATATCTATATTATCTTACACCAAAACGTAGGAAAATGTTGATATGTAATAGAATTCTATGTAGACTTGATCAAATCTGAATGGAATAAGCCTGTAGGTCATGTTGTTAATAACATGCAAGATGTTTGATTTCCAACTACAATATGCATATATATACATGCCATTATGTATTTATAACTCTATATATATACATAGGTCTTCATTCTCTACCTTAAATGCCCTTTAATTCAAATTCTAGGTTGATAGATGCACAACTGAATTCCTACTTAATTCCATGGTTCTGCATAAATTTACCTACATGCACAAGGGTAGATGTATATATAGATCTATCTCTGCAATCTGTTTCCCTTATAACTAGTTTTCTAGGTAATTATGTTATTAAGAGGAGACTTATTCTACAGTTCTTATTTCATCCAAGTAGATTTCAAATCTATAAAATTCAACATACTCTTTCACCTGGTATACCCAATAAAATACATTCACCCAAAATTAATCTAGAAATCATCCTTTGATCAAACAATGAGTCTCAGTAACATTCGACCATATTTTTATCCATAACAATAGTCCTAACAAAAATTACAGATTGTAGTCTATCAAATCTCCATTTATATGACATTCATACATAAATAATCTAGAGGTTAACTTTTGATCAGATATTGAGTTCAACAACATTCAACCAGATTTTTATCCATTTCAATAGCCCTAACCAGAAATTACAGATTGTAGTCTATCAGATATCCATTTATATAACATTCATACAGAGGAGGGACAAAATAACATATCTGAAATAATATGTTGAAAGACAAATGGAACAACCACATTCCTCCCAACTGTAGAACAGGGCAGCCAAATCACTTTCTTGGTTCACCCCCTAGCCTGACCATGAACCCATGAGGGAAAATTTGGAACCTCCCCTTCAAAAATTTCTTCCTCTTCTCCTTGCCTCACACTGAGAATTCAGTGCTCATAATAGCAAGTATTCAATAGTAAAACCTCTTTTTTCCTGCATACTAGGCAACATCCTTCCTCTTCACATATGCTATTTATCCAAAACATATTTTTTCCTGGGTCGTTTTTTCCTCCCTTGGGAATTTTCACATCTTTCTAAATCCCTGATTTTTAGGGGCTGCCAATGGCCAAATCCCTGATTTTCCGTGTGTAACAATCATCCTAGAGGTACTTCCAACATTTTCCCCACTCATGGAATCATGGTCAGCTAAATTTAGCATGGTTGTTCCATTTGTCCTTCTGTAGTTAATTAAACAATATTTTGTTTACATACAAGTGTCATAGTCAAAAGTTTAGTTGGGTCAAATCAGGTCTCTGCCCAATAGTCATAAAAATTAATTACAATTTATGAAATTTGAAATTCGAAATTGCCATAAATGGTAAAAAGTTTCCAAATTTGAATTTAATAGAAACAAAATAAATTTCTAATAAATTTTGAGTTTTAAAAATACTTTATTTTTTGGGATGTGACATGGGTTTTACTTACTCTGATTAATATGGAGATAAAGCAATGGAATCAACTTCATATCTTAGCCGTATGAGCTATGTGAATATTACAATGTAGTTAAGAGTGTAGAGTCTCAATCTAAGGTATAGGAAACTAATCACAAGAATGAAGATGAAGTTCAAATTGCATTTCTTCTATGACCTTTTCGGTGAGCTCTAATCAGTTTTCTTGGGTATCGTTAATTTTGTTCCATTTCTAAGTCTTCATACTTTTAAATCATTTTAAGTATGAGGCATTTATTTTCTTGTATAGGTACTATAAAATGATTTTTCTGGAGGATTTTTTGACTGAGAAGACAGTGCCTGGTTTTACCATTAAGGCCTTTGATATTCCAAGAGATGACCTTCATGAGGAATGTGGGGGGTTGGGTAGGAGCTTATCTTTCATCAAGGTAAGGCGGCCTGAGTTAACCAAAAACTCTCCTAGATATTTAAGAGGTTGTTTGTACCCAAATTATCTTTCATTAAGGTAAGGCAGTTTGATTTAACCAAAAACTAAATATTCCCAAGGTCCATTTTCTTGCCATAGAAATAGCAAGGCAATATATTAACCTGTAATTTACCCAAATTTGCTACAAGAATTATTTGCTACAGATTTTCTACCAGAATATACCTAGATTGAGGAAGATGACGTGCATTATTATAAAGTGTGGCAGAATATTTGACCTTCACTTTGTTTCTAGTTGAGTGAGTTGATCCTGAAAGAAGTTGACTAAGTCTTATTCTATGTCAACATGTTCTGCCACACTATTTCCCTGTCTAGCTTTTGAATATGTGATGTGTAACAACCTAAAAGTTCTAAACATCACTTTATTAATCGTAACCAAATTAAATCCTAACTGAGCCAATTAACATCAACCATCGTCGGTCTTCGGAACTTCTTCCGTCGGGATTCGGGATTTCGGGGGTCGGGAGTTCGCGAGCCCCGTTGCACCATGCGCAGGACCTTCCAAGTCCCGAACCCCGATGGTCAACGGGTCAACCTTTTCTTGCGTCGGGGTTTCCCTATCGGGAAATCGGTGGTTGTATTGCCGTATACCTCATGCAACACAAAACCCCGAGTACCGAAACCCCGAGTGCATGCCACCTGTCTCCCACTATGTCTTGGGGACCCACCTTGCCACGTCCTCTTCGGGATTTCG